>JAVRKA010000174.1:0-446656 GCA_034508555.1 Venustoraphidia nigricollis | reverse complement strand
TACCGACCACCCAAGAGCAATAAGTTAAATAACTAACACACGGATCCTGCTCATTATGGGATGGGTCTCAGATAAATTATGACTAATGTGGCACTAACCGACTTAGATAACAGGGCGCCAGGACAGAAGGGGCCACACGGTGTCGGTCCTAGGAGTCCAACCCCAAGACAATGAGAGACCAATCACAATAGAGACAGGGAAAATCTAAAAAAACTATAATTAATAGAAACCTAACAACATGCAGCCCAAACTACGCCACAACACATAAATGAACCACGGATGTGGAAAAACAAACACAAAATTTTCGTTCGTTGGCCGTTTGAATTAAAACACAAATAATATGCAGCCTAAACTGTACAAGGTATCGCACGCTTATCTTATTAACACGGGACCTGTAAATAAATTCTCAATTCATAATTCATTTTTTTTTTAGGTCGTAGCATTTTAAAACAATCAAATTTAATTTGATTTGATTCTACGAATTATTGGCGTTAAATTCAACAGACGTGATTAAATTACACTGCGGTTCTGACACAAAAATCCACAATTCAAATCCAAAATATTCTACACAGGGATTCAACAACGACCAATACAAACAAAAAAAAATCCTACTTAAATCCAACACGGAATCCACATAATCCATCAATATCCAACAATATTCCAACAACAGCCCTAAAACTAATTAGAGATCCAACGGCTTCAATCGTTCACGGTGAATTACTAATACTAACAACAGATCAACAATAGAATACAACAATAGATTCCAGGAATAAATCAATAGCTCGGGAACCGGGACTTATTGGAACTGGAATTGTTACACACCGGGTACAAGGAAGAGGTTCCTATCCGAAACAGAAAACAAGAGCAATACAGCTCCCAAACTACAGCCAAAAACCTAAGTTCAAATATCCGAATCCAAAACAACTCAAAATTCGCCAGTGATATTTTAACGCAGCTCTTATCATACGCCAACAATACACAATCCGTTCTTATCAAACGCTGTACGTAGAATGCCCGCACGCAAACAAAATCCAAAATCTAACAAGTTCGAAGCCATGCGAACGCGCGAGCTTTGTCTACTCTCTCTAATGCACAGTAAGGTGGATCGAAAAAAAAAATTTTTTTATTTGAAAACGGCCTGGGTAGCAAAAGTTGCTAAATGTACAGGTAAATAATATTTGGCAAGCAAAAAAAAAATTACGCTATTCCTTCAGGTGCCCCAACAACAACAAAAATATTTTTATTTTTTTATTTCTTTTTTTTTGGCCCTATGTCAAAATTGTTCTCGTATATGTAAAAAGTGCGTGTACAAAAATTGGAGACAGTTGGATTATTTTTGAAGGTGCCCCAAGTAATTTAAATAAAAATTAGCATTAGTATTTATTTCGCTCGGTCAGCATCAAAGATGGAATACTAACCTTTTTTAATTCAAAAGGTATATCAACTGATTCACTTATAGCTATCGGTTGCGATGGGACAGCCATCAATACTGGTACAAACGCAGGAGTAATAAGACTTTTGGAAGTTGAGTTAAATCGTCCTATGCAATGGTTTATTTGCATGTTGCACCTTAATGAACTTCCTTTAAGACACCTTTTAGTTCAACTTGATGGTGTCACTCAAGGTCCCAAGGCGTTTTCTGGTGTCATTGGCAAATTATTGCAAAACTGTCATACGCTGCCTGTCACTAAATTCCGTAAAATCGAAGGAAATCCATTTTTTGATGTAGATAGGAATATTTTGAGTACGGATCAGCAATATTTGTTTGATATGTTAAAAGCGGTGTCTTCAGGAGAATGCAGTCAAGATTTAGCTGCTATTCAACCAGGGCCGGTGGTGCATTCTAGGCGGCTGACAACTGCAAACCGAATCCTTCGCCTCTATGTGGCGTCTGAAGAGCCTTCCGAAAATTTGATACATTTAGTTAATTATAATTTAAAAGTATATGGTCCAATATGGTTTCATATAAAAGTAAAATCATTGTGCAGCGAAGGACTTCGACACTTGTGGAAGCTAATTATGTATTCAAGATATATGCCGGATCACCTAAGAAAAACAGTGGATGTTGTCATCCAAAGGAACGCCTATTTCGCACACATGGAGAATTTGCTTCTGGCAATGTTGACTGATAACAGGGAGCATGTTCGAAAATTAGCTTGCCGTAGAGTGATTACTGCCAGAAAAAATAATGCGAATTCGACCCTTGTCAGAAAATTTCATGTACCAGTAATAAATATGGAAGCAGCTGATTATACTAGTATTATTTTTTGGGCTAATGATGTTAAACGGTTAGAGCCTCCAATTTTAAAACACGTCTCCGATGATGAGTTGCAAAGTTTCATATCAAATGAGGATGCTTCAGCGCAATTTTTTAATTTACCTAGTTTCCCATGCCACACACAAGGGACTGAAAGATGTGTAAAATTGGTTACTGAGGCTGCATCTCTTGTGTGTGGAGAGGAAAGAAGGGACGGATTTATAAGATCTCGACTTGAGTCTAGATATATTATGAAAACTTTCAACACCAAATCTGAGTTTAGATTCAAATAATATTTTTTTCCATGGGCTTATTATAGAATATAGACATTTTACGGTTAATTTCATTTTCGATTTTTAATTTTCTAATGCATACTCAAATTCATTTTTTAGTTCATTTGTTACTCAAACTATCAACCTAATAAAATATATTAAGTATATAAGTAAAAAAAGTTTTATTGTTCGGGGCACCTGCAAAAATACTCCTAGCGTCTCCAATTTTGATACACATACTTTTTAGGCATACCAGAAGAGTTTCCATATAGGGCCAAAAAAAAAAATTGTTTATTTGAAAAAAAAATTTTTTCGGTGGGTGGGGCACCTGAAAAACATATTCAAAAAAAATATTTTTTTTATGAAAATCCTCAATTGTGCATTTAGCAACTTTTGTCAAAAAGGCCGTTATAAAATATTTTGTTTTTTAATTTTACGATATATTTCGATCCACCTTAATGCACAGTCCCTATCGATGCGTTCTCTCTCTCGTCAGCATCTCAACCGAGCTAGCTATAATATTCCTTCACAATGTGAACAGTTTCAAGTAAATCGGTGATCTTTGTTTAACTACCGGCAACATCGGATTTCTCACTCGCTCTCATTAGTTAAAATAAATATTATATCTAAAAAATATTCTAATGACAAATAATAATTATTCCAATAAAATAATATTATTAAAATTATTTTTTATAAATACTAGAATCGGATGTGGCCCAAATTTTAAAATGTTACACTCCCCTCTTTCCCGGAGAAAAGATGCAACGAAGACGCAGCTTTTTCACATCGAACAAAACCACAACAACGATAGAAGGATTATTCGGCATTGGAAGATTCGGAATCCGAAGATTCCGAATCTGAAGATTCCGTAGGTTCCGAATCTGAAGAATCCGAAGAATCTGAAGAATCCGAAGAACCTGAAGCGACCTTGCCCTTAATATCCTTGACGTGCCATCGTCCGACAGATTTTCCTTCCTCATCAACAAGCTCGTACACGAGATTCGAAATTACTCGACGAACCACACAGGGTACGTAACGCGGAGATAACTTCGCTGAAAAATGTCGACCCGCATTGGAGATAACATGGTTTCGTTTCCAGACTTGATCACCCACACGATAAACAGGAGTGGCTCGTTTTCCGGCGTTATATAGTCTCGCGTTCTTCCTATGCGCCACCGCTAGCTTTCGTTGAACGTCTTTGTACAACTCTGGCAAAGCTTCAAGTTCGTTCACAAGAAAATCTCTGGCATTTTCCAACTCGACCTCATCCATATCTTCCAGACGTCCGTAATAATTCCCGTCGATCGGCACGTGGCGTCCGAAATTTAAAAATGTTGGAGAGTAGCCAGTAACATCATGCACTGCAGTGCGAAGGGCATAAGCAACCTTTTGAATGTTCCGGTCCCAAACCCGATGATCAGTATCCTTCAGAAATGAACGAATAGCGACACCAATAGTTCTGTTGTACCTTTCGACAAAGTTAATTTGAGGGTGATATCTAGCGTTCGGCCAAACCTTGTAGCCAACGCCTGTATCGTATTAGAGGTGAACTCGGTGCCGTTATCGCACATGAGGATCTGGGGAGCTCCAAAAACCAAAAATACGTCATTCTCCAAAAATTCTGCAATCGCACTGGAAACAGCAAAACGCAAGGGTTTTAACAAGGTATACTTGGTAAACCAATCAGTCACCACTAAGAGATACGAATAGCCCTTTGAAGATCTCGGTAGCGGACCCAAAATGTCACACGAAATAAGCTGCCAGGGAACCGACACACGCTTAGGACGCCCCATATATCCAGGCCGAGCTTGAGTGGGGGCCTTTTGAGCAGCACAAATCCGGCAACAACTGACATATCTCTTGATATCCGACCGCATTTTAGGCCAGTAATAGACGTCACAGATTCGATTAAGGGTTTTCATGACTCCCAAATGAGCGGCTGTGGGTTCATCATGACACTGACGCATGACTTCACGTCGACGACCTTTTGGAACCACTATCTTCCAATCGTCAAAATTCACACGGGGTTCTGTTCTCGAACTAACGTGCCTATACAACAACCCATCTACTATTCGCCAGTCTGGAAAACTATCCGGATTTTCATTAACATTTGTCAACATACGCTGATACCAATTGTCAGCAACAGCATGCTCTTGAACTATTTCCACCAATGCCAATTCTAACGGAGCTCTCGATAACGCATCCGGGATGACGTTCAATGAACCCTTCCGATGTTCCAAAACAAAGTCGAATTGTTGAAGCTTCACGGCCCAACGAGCTAGTCTACCGCAAGGATCCTTCAACTGATGGAGCCAAAGAAGAGAAGAATGATCTGTGATAATCTTAAACCGAACGCCTTCAACATAAGGTCGAAATTTTTCGACTCCAAACACGACTGCCAGACATTCTTTCTCGGTGGTACTGTAATTCTGCTCCGCCTTGGTTAATTTGCGGCTAGCGAAGGCAACCGGAACTTCAACGCCGTCATTAAGTTGAGTCAAAATACATCCCAGGCCTACTTGCGAAGCATCACACTGTATGGTGAACTCCTTGTCAAAATCCGGACTAGCCAATATTGGTGCAGAGATTAAAGCCTGCTTTATGTCATTAAAGGCGGTTTCAGCTTCCGTTGTCCATTCAATCCGATTGGATTTTCGACGACCCTTTATCAAATCAGTTATCGGGGCTGTGCGAGTGGAAAATTGTGGAATAAAGCGCCTATACCATGAGCAAGTGCCTATGAACCTCTTAACCTGGGTGGCGGTTTGTGGACGAGGAAATTTAAGCATCGCTGATACTTTATCCGGATCCGTCCTTAAACCATTCCGATCCACAATAAAACCAAGGTATTTCAAGCAAGGGCGACAAAACTCACATTTCTCCAAATTTATAGTCAAATTAGCGGCCGCTAATCGCTGAAGGACGACATTGAGAACCTCAACATGTTTTCCAAACGAGGGCGTGGCGACAATAATATCGTCCAAGTAAACAAAAACAAAGGGGTCTAATTCAGGACCTAAAATCATATCCATGAGTCTTTGCTGCGTTTACGGGGCGTTATTTAATCCAAATGGCATCACCACAAATTCAAACAACCCACGACCAGGGACAATAAAAGCAGTTTTTTCTCGCGAACTATCCTCCAAAGGAATTTGCCAAAAGGCTGATTTAAGATCGATGCTAGATAAAAATTGCACACCAGACAATTTGTTTAAAATTGCATCCACTCGTGGTAAAGGATAGGCATCCCTTTTGGTGACCGAATTTAGCTTTCTTCCATCAAAACAAAACCTCAATGAACCGTTCGATTTCTTGACCAAGAGAACCGGGGAAGACCATGGACTGGAAGAACGTCGAACAACTCCTAACTGAAGCATCGCATCCAGCTCTTTATTTAAGTGTTCCAGCATATACGGTGACATCGCGTATTGTCGCTGTCTAATAGGGGCTGCATCACCAGTGTCTATGTAGTGTCGAATTTTATTAGTCCGGCCTAGTTTCGTCCCGTCCATCCACGATAGTTCTCCAAACTTTTTTATAACCGCGTCCATCTGCTTCCGCTGATAATTGTTCAAATCAGAACGGTCCATGAGCATATTTCCCGAAGCAGAAGACTCAAGAGAATCAAGAGCACACTTGTCAACAGCTCTAATTTTTTTATCGCCAATCCGGAAGGAATTCAAACTAAAATCTATTTTAAGCGAAAACTGCCTACAAAAGTCGCTACCCAAAATAAGAAAATGCGACAGCGAAGGAACAACCAATATCTTCACTAACTTAACAACATCATCAATTGCTATTGGCAATAATACAAATCCAACTATTCGCTGAGCCGCACCATCAGCAGTAAAAACATCAGAATCGGACGATTCACAAATCTTCAATTTAAAGGCCTCAATAATCGGCAAACCTTTATTACCAAGCACAGAGTTATTAGCTCCTGAATCCAATAAAGCAATAACAGTTTTTTGAAAAATAGAAACGGAAATGAAAGGTCTATTATCAAGCGCACGGGGCACAAATAATGGGTTGGTACTATTAACCGTAGAAGGTTTCATGAATTCAGCAACGCACTGCAGCCAACACTTCCAACTAACAGGATCAAATTTATGCATCTTGGTCGTTGTACCATGAGAAAAATACCGACCAACTATTTTCCTCCTTGGGCGTTTCCCGAACAATGCTCACAAGTAAACCGCGTAACATCACGTTTCCCACATCCATAACAAAATTTCCCCGTTTTTGGTTTCTTACATTCCCTACTAAAATGTCCCTGCTCTTGACAATTCCAGCACACTAAACCAGACACCGTATTCACATTCAGTCTCCTGTGACCAGTAGTGTGAGTTATCGGTGGCTTATAAGTGTAAGCCGGTTCCACCGCACGCGAGTTAGACTGACCAGTCCGAATGCGACTAGCAAGATGCTGATTTTCTTCTAGTTGTTTACAAGCAGAATTTAATTGTTCAACCGAAGTGATGACGCTCGTACCTAAATGATTGAGGTAGTAGGGTGACAAATTTCGCCGAATCACATTCAAACGTTGTGCCTCAGACGTAGGCGTGGGTAAGCGCGAAAACAAATTCTTCATACTAGACATGTATGTTCCAACGCGTTCATCAGAACCTTGAAACCGGTGGAAAATTTCATTCCATAAATCATTTTCATAATCCAAAGGTTGGAACTCAGCTTTCAACTGCACGACAAAATCATCCCAAGAAACAATTGAATCCCGAACCGAACGATACCAAGACAAGGCCGATCCCTCCAATAAATCAAACACCGATTTAAACAAATCCTCTTTCGAAACACCTCTTGAAATTCTACATTCCTCAATTCGTTGTAATATTTCAGCGACACTGTCTCCCGAAGATTCACCCGAGAATTTTATTCCCCACTTAAAAACTGGGATACCAACCGAGTGTCGACAAACTTCTGAAGTGGCAGAAGCAGGAACCATTGCGGAGTTACTATCGAGCTGAGAAGCGACTGTAGTTCGGTCTGATTCAACCGCTCTCTGACTTCTATCAATATTTGTCACAACTGGCATTTTTAGTAGGAAATCATCCTCCAAGGCAATCACGGTTATCATGCGATCATTCTTAAACGACTTCGTTTCTTCATCATCGCCAATTATTCTAGTCAACCGACCTTTCAAATGGTTTAACCTGGAACGAATCTCCACAAAAACTGGATCCACATTTTCGACATAAAATTCTATTGACTTACTAGCAGACGAAATGCTATTATCAATTTCAGCACCATCAATATCAAGTTTAAATGGGCTAACAGCGTAATAGGAAATACCAACACGTTTCAAATCTGCTGCCAATAAGCGCCTCAAACACTTACGTCGTTTTAATTCATCGTTACCCGACATAAATCCACGAATGGATAACTCATAATCAACTTCATGCCTCATAAGATATTCAACCTCGATTTCATACGACACTTCCATCTTAAAATTGAAATAACAAAAACCTACACAAAATCCTAAATTAAAGGAACCAGGGAACTTCAAAATTTATTTCGTAGTTCCAAAATCACAACACGCAGTTGTCTCAACAACCAACCAAAATTCCAAAATACGAAAAAGTACGACAACAGAAATGTTACTAATATAGCCACTACTAACAAGGTCAAATCCAAGAGCCCCTACGTTGGGCGCCAAATGTGTAACCTTCTATAGTTACTCTTCCACTGTTTTGTTCGGGAAGGCCACGGCTAGCCTAGCTCAGACGGTGCGAGGGGCGTGAGTAATAGAAAAATTGGAATTGACCTAATTTAGCTATATTTGAAATGCCAAATTGGGCAGAAAATAAAAATATATTAATAAAAACTTTCGACCACCGGCCACTTTAACCAGCAATAAATAATAACGGTGAATGCCTCAGTTAAAACCCAACCACCTACCACACGACACGAAGGACAACACTACCGACCACCCAAGAGCAATAAGTTAAATAACTAACACACGGATCCTGCTCATTATGGGATGGGTCTCAGATAAATTATGACTAATGTGGCACTAACCGACTTAGATAACAGGGCGCCAGGACAGAAGGGGCCACACGGTGTCGGTCCTAGGAGTCCAACCCCAAGACAATGAGAGACCAATCACAATAGAGACAGGGAAAATCTAAAAAAACTATAATTAATAGAAACCTAACAACACGCAGCCCAAACTACGCCACAACACATAAATGAACCACGGATGTGGAAAAACAAACACAAAATTTTCGTTCGTTGGCCGTTTGAATTAAAACACAAATAATATGCAGCCTAAACTGTACAAGGTATCGCACGCTTATCTTATTAACACGGGACCTGTAAATAAATTCTCAATTCATAATTCATTTTTTTTTTAGGTCGTAGCATTTTAAAACAATCAAATTTAATTTGATTTGATTCTACGAATTATTGGCGTTAAATTCAACAGACGTGATTAAATTACACTGCGGTTCTGACACAAAAATCCACAATTCAAATCCAAAATATTCTACACAGGGATTCAACAACGACCAATACAAACAAAAAAAAATCCTACTTAAATCCAACACGGAATCCACATAATCCATCAATATCCAACAATATTCCAACAACAGCCCTAAAACTAATTAGAGATCCAACGGCTTCAATCGTTCACGGTGAATTACTAATACTAACAACAGATCAACAATAGAATACAACAATAGATTCCAGGAATAAATCAATAGCTCGGGAACCGGGACTTATTGGAACTGGAATTGTTACACACCGGGTACAAGGAAGAGGTTCCTATCCGAAACAGAAAACAAGAGCAATACAGCTCCCAAACTACAGCCAAAAACCTAAGTTCAAATATCCGAATCCAAAACAACTCAAAATTCGCCAGTGATATTTTAACGCAGCTCTTATCATACGCCAACAATACACAATCCGTTCTTATCAAACGCTGTACGTAGAATGCCCGCACGCAAACAAAATCCAAAATCTAACAAGTTCGAAGCCATGCGAACGCGCGAGCTTTGTCTACTCTCTCTAATGCACAGTCCCTATCGATGCGTTCTCTCTCTCGTCAGCATCTCAACCGAGCTAGCTATAATATTCCTTCACAATGTGAACAGTTTCAAGTAAATCGGTGATCTTTGTTTAACTACCGGCAACATCGGATCTCTCACTCGCTCTCATTAGTTAAAATAAATATTATATCTAAAAAATATTCTAATGACAAATAATAATTATTCCAATAAAATAATATTATTAAAATTATTTTTTATAAATACTAGAATCGGATGTGGCCCAAATTTTAAAACGTTACAGCCTATCGGCACCTATATCTGAAATGCCTATCGGCACCAATTTTTTAAATGCCTATCGGAAACTACACCTGAAATGCCTATCAGCACCTATATTTGAAATCCTATCGGCAACCATATCTGGAATGCCTATCGGCACCTATATTTAAAATGCCTATCGGCTTCTATATCTGAAATGCCTATCGGCACCTATTTTTAAAATGCCAATCGGCAACTATATCTGAAATGCCTATCAGCACCTATATCTGAAATGCCTATCGGCACCTATTTTTGAAATGCCTATCGGAAACTACATCTGAAATGCCTATCAGCACCTATATTTGAAATGCCTAGCGGCAATCATATCTGGAATGCCTATCGGCACCTATATTTGAAATGCCTATCGGCTTCTATTTCTTAAATGCCTATCGGCACATATTTTTAAAATGCCAATCGGCAACCATGTCTGAAATGCCTATCGGCACCTATATCTGAAATGCCTATCGGCACCTCTTTTTGAAATGCCTATCGGAAACTACATCTGAAATGCCTATCAGCACCTATATTTGAAATGCCTATCGGCAACCATATCTGGAATGCCTATCGGCACCTATATTTGAAATGCCTATCGGCTTCTATATCTGAAATGCCTATCGGCACCTATTTTTAAAATGCCAATCGGCAACTATATCTGAAATGCCTATCGGCACCTATATCTGAAATGCCTATCGACACCTATTTTTGAAATGCCTATCGGAAACTACATCTGAAATGCCTATCAGCACCTATATTTGAAATGCCTATCGGCAATCATATCTGGAATGCCTATCGGCACCTATATTTGAGATGCCTATCGGCTTCTATATCTGAAATGCCTATCGGCACCTATTTTTAAAATGCCAATCGGCAACTATATCTGAAATGCCTATCGGCACCTATATCTTAAATGCCTATCGGCATCAATTTTTGAAATGCCTATCGGCAACCATATCTGGAATGCCTATCGGCACCTATATTTGAAATGCCTATCGGCTTCTATATCTGAAATGTCTATCGGCACCTATTTTTAAAATGCCAATCGGCAACTATATCTGAAATGCCTATCGGCACCTATATCTGAAATGCCTATCGACACCTATATCTGAAATGCCTATCAACACCTATATCTGAAATGCCTATCGACACCTATATCTGAAATGCCTATCGACACCTATATCTGAAATGCCTATCGACACCTATATCTGAAATGCCTATCGACACCTATATCTGAAATGCCTATCGACACCTATATCTGAAATGCCTATCGACACCTATTTTTGAAATGCCTATCGGAAACTACATCTGAAATGCCTATCAGCACCTATATTTGAAATGCCTATCGGCAACCATATCTGGAATGCCTATCGGCTCCTATATTTGAAATGCCTATCGGCTTCTATATCTGAAATGCCTATCGGCACCTATTTTTAAAATGCCAATCGGCAACTATATCTGCAATGCCTATCGGCACCTATATCTGAAATGCCTATCGACACCAATATCTGAAATGCCTATCGACACCTATTTCTGAAATGCCTATCGACACCTATATCTGAAATGCCTATCGACACCTATATCTGAAATGCCTATCGACACCTATATCTGAAATGCCTATCGACACCTATATCTGAAATGCCTACCGACACCTATATCTGAAATGCCTATCGACACCTATTTTTTAAATGCCTATCGGAAACTACATCTGAAATGCCTATCAGCACCTATATTTGAAAAGCCTATCGGCAACCATATCTGGAATGCCTATCGGCACCTATATTTGAAATGCCTATCGGCACCTATATTTAAAATGCCAATCGGCAACTATATCTGAAATGCCTATCGGCACCTATATCTGAAATGCCTATCGATACCTATATCTGAAATGCCTATCGACACCTATATCTGAAATGCCTATCGACACCTATATCTGAAATGCCTATCGACACCTATATCTGAAATGCCTATCGACACCTATATCTGAAATGCCTATCGACACCTATATCTGAAATGCCTATCGACACCTATATCTGAAATGCCTATCGACACCTATATCTGAAATGCCTATCGACACCTATTTATGAAATGCCTATCGGAAACTACATCTGAAATGCCTATCAGCACCTATATTTGAAATGCCTATCGGCAACCATATCTGGAATGCCTATCGGCACCTATATTTGAAATGCCTATCGGCTTCTATATCTGAAATGCCTATCGGCACCTATTTTTAAAATGCCAATCGGCAACTATATCTGAAATGCCTATCGGCACCTATATCTGAAATGCCTATCGACACCTATATCTGAAATGCCTATCGACACCTATATCTGAAATGCCTATCGACACCTATATCTGAAATGCCTATCGACACCTATATCTGAAATGCCTATCGACACCTATATCTGAAATGCCTATCGACACCTATATCTGAAATGCCTATCGACACCTATATCTGAAATGCCTATCGACACCTATTTTTGAAATGCCTATCGGAAACTACATTTGAAATGCTTATCAGCACCTATATTTGAAATGCCTATCGGCAACCATATCTGGAATGCCTATCGGCACCTATATTTGAAATGCCTATCGGCTTCTATATCTGAAATGCCTATCGGCACCTATTTTTAAAATGCTAATCGGCAACTATATCTGAAATGCCTATCGGCATCTATATCTGAAATGCCTATCGACACCTATATCTGAAATGCCTATCGACACCTATATCTGAAATGCCTATCGACACCTATATCTGAAAAGCCTATCGACACCTATATCTGAAATGCCTATCGACACCTATATCTGAAATGCCTATCGACACCTATATCTGAAATGCCTATCGACACCTATATCTAAAATGCCTATCGACACCTATTTTTGAAATGCCTATCGGAAACTACATCTGAAATGCCTATCAGCACCTATATTTGAAATGCCTATCGGCAACTATATCTGGAATGCCTATCGGCACCTATATTTGAAATGCCTATCGGCTTCTATATCTGAAATGCCTATCGGCACCTATTTTTAAAATGCCAATCGGCAACTATATCTGAAATGCCTATCGGCACCTATATCTGAAATGCCTATCGACACCTATATCTGAAATGCCTATCGACACCTATATCTGAAATGCCTATCGACACCTATATCTGAAATGCCTATCGACACCTATATCTGAAATGCTTATCGACACCTATATCTGAAATGCCTATCGACACCTATATCTGAAATGCCTATCGACACCTATATCTGAAATGCCTATCGACACCTATATCTGAAATGCCTATCGACACCTATTTTTGAAATGCCTATCGGAAACTACATCTGAAATGCCTATCAGCACCTATATTTGAAATGCCTATCGGCAACCATATCTGGAATGCCTATCGGCACCTATATTTGAAATGCCTATCGGCTTCTATATCTGAAATGCCTATCGGCACCTATTTTTAAAATGCCAATCGGCAACTATATCTGAAATGCCTATCGGCACCTATATCTGAAATGCCTATCGACACCTATATCTGAAATGCCTATCGACACCTATATCTGAAATGCCTATCGACACCTATATCTGAAATGCCTATCGACACCTATATCTGAAATGCCTATCGACACCTATATCTGAAATGCCTATCGACACCTATATCTGAAATGCCTATCGACACCTATTTTTGAAATGCCTATCGGAAACTACATCTGAAATGCCTATCAGCACCTATATTTGAAATGCCTATCGGCAACCATATCTGGAATGCCTATCGGCACCTATATTTGAAATGCCTATCGGCTTCTATATCTGAAATGCCTATCGGCACCTATTTTTAAAATGCCAATCGGCAATTATATCTGAAATGCCTATCGGCACCTATATCTAAAATGCCTATCGACACCTATATCTGAAATGCCTATCGACACCTATATCTGAAATGCTTATCGACACCTATATCTGAAATGCCTATCGACACCTATATCTAAAATGCCTATCGACACCTATATCTGAAATGCCTATCGACACCTATATCGGAAATGCCTATAGACACCTATATCTGAAATGCCTATCGCCACCTATTTTTGAAATGCCTATCGGAAACTACATCTGAAATGCCTATCAGCACCTATATTTGAAATGCCTATCGGCAACCATATCTGGAACGCCTATCGGCACCTATATTTGAAATGCCTATCGGCTTCCATATCTGAAATGCCTATCGGCACCTATTTTTAAAATGCCAATCGGCAACTATATCTGAAATGCCTATCGACACCTATATCTGAAATGCCTATCGACACCTATATCTGAAATGCCTATCGACACCTATATCTGAAATGCCTATCGACACCTATATCTAAAATGCCTATCGACACCTATATCTGAAATGCCTATCGACACCTATATCTGAAATGCCTATCGACACCTATATCTGAAATGCCTATCGACACCTATATCTGAAATGCCTATCGACACCTATTTTTGAAATGCCTATCGGAAACTACATCTGAAATGCCTATCAGCACCTATATTTGAAATGCCTATCGGCAACCATATCTGGAATGCCTATCGGCACCTATATTTGAAATGCCTATCGGCTTCTATATCTGAAATGCCTATCGACACCTATATCTGAAATGCCTATCGACACCTATATCTGAAATGCCTATCGACACCTATATCTGAAATGCCTATCGACACCTATATCTGAAATGCCTATCGACACCTATATCTGAAATGCCTATCGACACCTATATCTGAAATGCCTATCAACACCTATTTTTGAAATGCCTATCGGAAACTACATCTGAAATGCCTATCAGCACCTATATTTGAAATGCCTATCGGCAACCATATCTGGAATGCCTATCGGCACCTATATTTGAAATGCCTATCGGCTTCTATATCTGAAATGCCTATCGGCACCTATTTTTAAAATGCCAATCGGCAACTATATCTGAAATGCCTATCGGCACCTATATCTGAAATGCCTATCGACACCTATATTTGAAATGCCTATCGACACCTATATCTAAAATGCCTATCGACACCTATATCTGAAATGCCTATCGACACCTATATCTGAAATGCCTATCGACACCTATATCTGAAATGCCTATCGACACCTATATCTGAAATGCCTATCGACACCTATATCTGAAATGCCTATCGACACCTATTTTTGAAATGCCTATCGGAAACTACATCTGAAATGCCTATCAGCACCTATATTTGAAATGCCTATCGGCAACCATATCTGGAATGCCTATCGGCACCTATATTTGAAATGCCTATCGGCTTCTATATCTGAAATGCCTATCGGCACCTATTTTTAAAATGCTAATCGGCAACTATATCTGAAATGCCTATCGGCACCTATATCTGAAATGCCTATCGACACCTATATCTGAAATGCCTATCGACACCTATATCTGAAATGCCTATCGACACCTATATCTGAAATGCCTATCGACACCTATATCTGAAATGCCTATCGACACCTATATCTGAAATGCCTATCGACACCTATATCTGAAATGCCTATCGACACCTATATCTGAAATGCCTATCGACACCTTTATCTGAAATGCCTATCGACACCTATTTTTGAAATGCCTATCGGAAACTACATCTGAAATGCCTATCAGCACCTATATTTGAAATGCCTATCGGCAACCATATCTGGAATGCCTATCGGCACCTATATTTGAAATGCCTATCGGCTTCTATATCTGAAATGTCTATCGGCACCTATTTTTAAAATGCCAATCGGCAACTATATCTGAAATGCCTATCGGCACCTATATCTGAAATGCCTATCGACACCTATATCTGAAATGCCTATCGACACCTATATCTGAAATGCCTATCGACACCTATATCTGAAATGCCTATCGACACCTATATCTGAAATGCCTATCGACACCTATTTATGAAATGCCTATCGGAAACTACATCTGAAATGCCTATCAGCACCTATATTTGAAATGCCTATCGGCAACCATATCTGGAATGCCTATCGGCACCTATATTTGAAATGCCTATCGGCTTCTATATCTGAAATGCCTATCGGCACCTATTTTTAAAATGCCAATCGGCAACTATATCTGAAATGCCTATCGGCACCTATATCTGAAATGCCTATCGACACCTATATCTGAAATGCCTATCGACACCTATATCTGAAATGCCTATCGACACCTATATCTGAAATGCCTATCGACACCTATATCTGAAATGCCTATCGACACCTATATCTGAAATGCCTATCGACACCTATATCTGAAATGCCTATCGACACCTATATCTGAAATGCCTATCGACACCTATTTTTGAAATGCCTATCGGAAACTACATTTGAAATGCTTATCAGCACCTATATTTGAAATGCCTATCGGCAACCATATCTGGAATGCCTATCGGCACCTATATTTGAAATGCCTATCGGCTTCTATATCTGAAATGCCTATCGGCACCTATTTTTAAAATGCTAATCGGCAACTATATCTGAAATGCCTATCGGCATCTATATCTGAAATGCCTATCGACACCTATATCTGAAATGCCTATCGACACCTATATCTGAAATGCCTATCGACACCTATATCTGAAATGCCTATCGACACCTATATCTGAAATGCCTATCGACACCTATATCTGAAATGCCTATCGACACCTATATCTGAAATGCCTATCGACACCTATATCTAAAATGCCTATCGACACCTATTTTTGAAATGCCTATCGGAAACTACATCTGAAATGCCTATCAGCACCTATATTTGAAATGCCTATCGGCAACTATATCTGGAATGCCTATCGGCACCTATATTTGAAATGCCTATCGGCTTCTATATCTGAAATGCCTATCGGCACCTATTTTTAAAATGCCAATCGGCAACTATATCTGAAATGCCTATCGGCACCTATATCTGAAATGCCTATCGACACCTATATCTGAAATGCCTATCGACACCTATATCTGAAATGCCTATCGACACCTATATCTGAAATGCCTATCGACACCTATATCTGAAATGCTTATCGACACCTATATCTGAAATGCCTATCGACACCTATATCTGAAATGCCTATCGACACCTATATCTGAAATGCCTATCGACACCTATATCTGAAATGCCTATCGACACCTATTTTTGAAATGCCTATCGGAAACTACATCTGAAATGCCTATCAGCACCTATATTTGAAATGCCTATCGGCAACCATATCTGGAATGCCTATCGGCACCTATATTTGAAATGCCTATCGGCTTCTATATCTGAAATGCCTATCGGCACCTATTTTTAAAATGCCAATCGGCAACTATATCTGAAATGCCTATCGGCACCTATATCTGAAATGCCTATCGACACCTATATCTGAAATGCCTATCGACACCTATATCTGAAATGCCTATCGACACCTATATCTGAAATGCCTATCGACACCTATATCTGAAATGCCTATCGACACCTATATCTGAAATGCCTATCGACACCTATATCTGAAATGCCTATCGACACCTATTTTTGAAATGCCTATCGGAAACTACATCTGAAATGCCTATCAGCACCTATATTTGAAATGCCTATCGGCAACCATATCTGGAATGCCTATCGGCACCTATATTTGAAATGCCTATCGGCTTCTATATCTGAAATGCCTATCGGCACCTATTTTTAAAATGCCAATCGGCAATTATATCTGAAATGCCTATCGGCACCTATATCTAAAATGCCTATCGACACCTATATCTGAAATGCCTATCGACACCTATATCTGAAATGCTTATCGACACCTATATCTGAAATGCCTATCGACACCTATATCTAAAATGCCTATCGACACCTATATCTGAAATGCCTATCGACACCTATATCGGAAATGCCTATAGACACCTATATCTGAAATGCCTATCGCCACCTATTTTTGAAATGCCTATCGGAAACTACATCTGAAATGCCTATCAGCACCTATATTTGAAATGCCTATCGGCAACCATATCTGGAACGCCTATCGGCACCTATATTTGAAATGCCTATCGGCTTCCATATCTGAAATGCCTATCGGCACCTATTTTTAAAATGCCAATCGGCAACTATATCTGAAATGCCTATCGACACCTATATCTGAAATGCCTATCGACACCTATATCTGAAATGCCTATCGACACCTATATCTGAAATGCCTATCGACACCTATATCTAAAATGCCTATCGACACCTATATCTGAAATGCCTATCGACACCTATATCTGAAATGCCTATCGACACCTATATCTGAAATGCCTATCGACACCTATATCTGAAATGCCTATCGACACCTATTTTTGAAATGCCTATCGGAAACTACATCTGAAATGCCTATCAGCACCTATATTTGAAATGCCTATCGGCAACCATATCTGGAATGCCTATCGGCACCTATATTTGAAATGCCTATCGGCTTCTATATCTGAAATGCCTATCGACACCTATATCTGAAATGCCTATCGACACCTATATCTGAAATGCCTATCGACACCTATATCTGAAATGCCTATCGACACCTATATCTGAAATGCCTATCGACACCTATATCTGAAATGCCTATCGACACCTATATCTGAAATGCCTATCAACACCTATTTTTGAAATGCCTATCGGAAACTACATCTGAAATGCCTATCAGCACCTATATTTGAAATGCCTATCGGCAACCATATCTGGAATGCCTATCGGCACCTATATTTGAAATGCCTATCGGCTTCTATATCTGAAATGCCTATCGGCACCTATTTTTAAAATGCCAATCGGCAACTATATCTGAAATGCCTATCGGCACCTATATCTGAAATGCCTATCGACACCTATATTTGAAATGCCTATCGACACCTATATCTAAAATGCCTATCGACACCTATATCTGAAATGCCTATCGACACCTATATCTGAAATGCCTATCGACACCTATATCTGAAATGCCTATCGACACCTATATCTGAAATGCCTATCGACACCTATATCTGAAATGCCTATCGACACCTATTTTTGAAATGCCTATCGGAAACTACATCTGAAATGCCTATCAGCACCTATATTTGAAATGCCTATCGGCAACCATATCTGGAATGCCTATCGGCACCTATATTTGAAATGCCTATCGGCTTCTATATCTGAAATGCCTATCGGCACCTATTTTTAAAATGCTAATCGGCAACTATATCTGAAATGCCTATCGGCACCTATATCTGAAATGCCTATCGACACCTATATCTGAAATGCCTATCGACACCTATATCTGAAATGCCTATCGACACCTATATCTGAAATGCCTATCGACACCTATATCTGAAATGCCTATCGACACCTATATCTGAAATGCCTATCGACACCTATATCTGAAATGCCTATCGACACCTATATCTGAAATGCCTATCGACACCTTTATCTGAAATGCCTATCGACACCTATTTTTGAAATGCCTATCGGAAACTACATCTGAAATGCCTATCAGCACCTATATTTGAAATGCCTATCGGCAACCATATCTGGAATGCCTATCGGCACCTATATTTGAAATGCCTATCGGCTTCTATATCTGAAATGTCTATCGGCACCTATTTTTAAAATGCCAATCGGCAACTATATCTGAAATGCCTATCGGCACCTATATCTGAAATGCCTATCGACACCTATATCTGAAATGCCTATCAACACCTATATCTGAAATGCCTATCGACACCTATATCTGAAATGCCTATCGACACCTATATCTGAAATGCCTATCGACACCTATATCTGAAATGCCTATCGACACCTATATCTGAAATGCCTATCGACACCTATATCTGAAATACTTATCGACACCTATTTTTGAAATGCCTATCGGAAACTACATCTGAAATGCCTATCAGCACCTATATTTGAAATGCCTATCGGCAACCATATCTGGAATGCCTATCGGCACCTATATTTGAAATGCCTATCGGCTTCTATATCTGAAATGCCTATCGGCACCTATTTTTAAAATGCCAATCGGCAACTATATCTGAAATGCCTATCGGCACCTATATCTGAAATGCCTATCGACACCAATATTAGAAATGCCTATCGACACCTATATCTGAAATGCCTATCGACACCTATATCTGAAATGCCTATCGACACCTATATCTGAAATGCCTATCGACACCTATATCTGAAATGCCTATCGACACCTATATCTGAAATGCCTATCGACACCTATTTTTTAAATGCCTATCGGAAACTACATCTGAAATGCCTATCAGCACCTATATTTGAAATGCCTATCGGCAACCATATCTGGAATGCCTATCGGCACCTATATTTGAAATGCCTATCGGCTTCTATATCTGAAATGCCTATCGGCACCTATTTTTAAAATGCCAATCGGCAACTATATCTGAAATGCCTATCGGCACCTATATCTGAATTGCCTATCGACACCTATATCTGAAATGCCTATCGACACCTATATCTGAAATGCCTATCGACACCTATATCTGAAATGCCTATCGACACCTATATCTGAAATGCCTATTGACACCTATATCTGAAATGCCTATCGACACCTATATCTGAAATGCCTATCGACACCTATATCTAAAATGCCTATCGACACCTATATCTGAAATGCCTATCGACACCTATATCTGAAATGCCTATCGACACCTATATCTGAAATGCCTATCGACACCTATATCTGAAATGCCTATCGACACCTATATCTGAATTGCCTATCGACACCTATTTTTGAAATGCCTATCGGAAACTACATCTGAAATGCCTATCAGCACCTATATTTGAAATGCCTATCGGCAACCATATCTGGAATGCCTATCGGCACCTATATTTGAAATGCCTATCGGCTTCTATATCTGAAATGCCTATCGGCACCTATTTTTAAAATGCTAATCGGCAACTATATCTGAAATGCCTATCGGCACCTATATCTGAAATGCCTATCGACACCTATATCTGAAATGCCTATCGACACCTATATCTGAAATGCCTATCGACACCTATATCTGAAATGCCTATCGACACCTATATCTGAAATGCCTATCGACACCTATATCTGAAATGCCTATCGACACCTATATCTGAAATGCCTATCGACACCTATATCTGAAATGCCTATCGACACCTTTATCTGAAATGCCTATCGACACCTATTTTTGAAATGCCTATCGGAAACTACATCTGAAATGCCTATCAGCACCTATATTTGAAATGCCTATCGGCAACCATATCTGGAATGCCTATCGGCACCTATATTTGAAATGCCTATCGGCTTCTATATCTGAAATGTCTATCGGCACCTATTTTTAAAATGCCAATCGGCAACTATATCTGAAATGCCTATCGGCACCTATATCTGAAATGCCTATCGACACCTATATCTGAAATGCCTATCAACACCTATATCTGAAATGCCTATCGACACCTATATCTGAAATGCCTATCGACACCTATATCTGAAATGCCTATCGACACCTATATCTGAAATGCCTATCGACACCTATATCTGAAATGCCTATCGACACCTATATCTGAAATACTTATCGACACCTATTTTTGAAATGCCTATCGGAAACTACATCTGAAATGCCTATCAGCACCTATATTTGAAATGCCTATCGGCAACCATATCTGGAATGCCTATCGGCACCTATATTTGAAATGCCTATCGGCTTCTATATCTGAAATGCCTATCGGCACCTATTTTTAAAATGCCAATCGGCAACTATATCTGAAATGCCTATCGGCACCTATATCTGAAATGCCTATCGACACCAATATTAGAAATGCCTATCGACACCTATATCTGAAATGCCTATCGACACCTATATCTGAAATGCCTATCGACACCTATATCTGAAATGCCTATCGACACCTATATCTGAAATGCCTATCGACACCTATATCTGAAATGCCTATCGACACCTATATCTGAAATGCCTATCGACACCTATTTTTTAAATGCCTATCGGAAACTACATCTGAAATGCCTATCAGCACCTATATTTGAAATGCCTATCGGCAACCATATCTGGAATGCCTATCGGCACCTATATTTGAAATGCCTATCGGCTTCTATATCTGAAATGCCTATCGGCACCTATTTTTAAAATGCCAATCGGCAAATATATCTGAAATGCCTATCGGCACCTATTCCTGAAATGCCTATCGATACCTATATCTGAAATGCCTATCGACACCTATATCTGAAATGCCTATCGACACCTATATCTGAAATGCCTATCGACACCTATATCTGAAATGCCTATCGACACCTATATCTGAAATGCCTATCGACACCTATATCTGAAATGCCTATCGACACCTATATCTGAAATGCCTATCGACACCTATATCTGAAATGCCTATCGACACCTATTTATGAAATGCCTATCGGAAACTACATCTGAAATGCCTATCAGCACCTATATTTGAAATGCCTATCGGCAACCATATCTGGAATGCCTATCGGCACCTATATTTGAAATGCCTATCGGCTTCTATATCTGAAATGCCTATCGGCACCTATTTTTAAAATGCCAATCGGCAACTATATCTGAAATGCCTATCGGCACCTATATCTGAAATGCCTATCGACACCTATATCTGAAATGCCTATCGACACCTATATCTGAAATGCCTATCGACACCTATATCTGAAATGCCTATCGACACCTATATCTGAAATGCCTATTGACACCTATATCTGAAATGCCTATCGACACCTATATCTGAAATGCCTATCGACACCTATATCTGAAATGCCTATCGACACCTATTTTTGAAATGCCTATCGGAAACTACATCTAAAATGCCTATCAGCACTTATATTTGAAATGCCTATCGGCAACCATATCTGGAATGCCTATCGGCACCTATATTTGAAATGCCTATCGGCTTCTATATCTGAAATGCCTATCGGCACCTATTTTTAAAATGCCAATCGGCAACTATATCTGAAATGCCTATCGGCACCTATATCTAAAATGCCTATCGACACCTATATCTGAAATGCCTATCGACACCTATATCTGAAATGCCTATCGACACCTATATCTGAAATGCCTATCGACACCTATATCTGAAATGCCTATCGACACCTATAACTGAAATGCCTATCGACACCTATATCTGAAATGCCTATCGACACCTATATCTGAAATGCCTATCGACACCTATTTTTGAAATGCCTATCGGAAACTACATCTGAAATGCCTATCAGCATCTATATTTGAAATGCCTATCGGCAGCCATATCTGGAATGCCTATCGGCACCTATATTTGAAATGCCTATCGGCTTCTATATCTGAAATGCCTATCGGCACCTATTTTTAAAATGCCAATCGGCAACTATATCTGAAATGCCTATCGGCACCTATATCTGAAATGCCTATCGACACCTATATCTGAAATGCCTATCGACACCTATATCTGAAATGCCTATCGACACCTATATCTGAAATGCCTATCGACACCTATATCTGAAATGCCTATCGACACCTATATCTGAAATGCCTATCGACACCTATATCTGAAATGCCTATCGACACCTATATCTGAAATGCCTATCGACACCTATTTTTGAAATGCCTATCGGAAACTACATCTGAAATGCCTATCAGCACCTATATTTGAAATGCCTATCGGCAACCATATCTGGAATGCCTATCGGCACCTATATTTGAAATGCCTATCGGCTTCTATATCTGAAATGCCTATCGGCACCTATTTTTAAAATGCAATCGGCAACTATATCTGAAATGCCTATCGGCACCTATATCTAAAATGCCTATCGACACCTATATCTGAAATGCCTATCGACACCTATATCTGAAATGCCTATCGACACCTATATCTGAAATGCCTATCGACACCTATATCTAAAATGCCTATCGACACCTATATCTGAAATGCCTATCGACACCTATATCTGAAATGCCTATCGACACCTATATCTGAAATGCCTATCGCCACCTATTTTTGAAATGCCTATCGGAAACTACATCTGAAATGCCTATCAGCACCTATATTTGAAATGCCTATCGGCAACCATATCTGGAATGCCTATCGGCACCTATATTTGAAATGCCTATCGGCTTCTATATCTGAAATGCCTATCGGCACCTATTTTTAAAATACCAATCGGCAACTATATCTGAAATGCCTATCGGCACCTATATCTGAAATGCCTATCGACACCTATATCTGAAATGCCTATCGACACCTATATCTGAAATGCCTATCGACACCTATATCTGAAATGCCTATCGACACCTATATCTGAAATGCCTATCGACACCTATTTTTAAAATGCCTATCGGAAACTACATCTGAAATGCCTATCAGCACCTATATTTGAAATGCCTATCGGCAACCATATCTGGAATGCCTATCGGCACCTATATTTGAAATGCCTATCGGCTTCTATGTCTGAAATGCCTATCGACACCTATTTTTAAAATGCCAATCGGCAACTATATCTGAAATGCCTATCGGCACCTATATCTGAAATGCCTATCGACACCTATATCTGAAATGCCTATCGACACCTATATCTGAAATGCCTATCGACACCTATATCTGAAATGCCTATCGACACCTATATCTGAAATGCCTATCGACACCTATATCTGAAATGCCTATCGACACCTATATCTGAAATGCCTATCGACACCTATATCTGAAATGCCTATCGACACCTATTTTTGAAATGCCCATCAGTAACTACATCTGAAATTCCTATCAGCTCCTATATTTGAAATGCCTATCGGCAACCATATCTGGAATGCCTATCGGCACCTATATTTGAAATGCCTATCGGCTTCTATATCTGAAATGCCTATCGGCACCTATTTTTAAAATGCCAATCGGCAACTATATCTGAAATGCCTATCGGCACCTATATCTAAAATGCCTATCGACACCTATATCTGAAATGCCTATCGACACCTATATCTGAAATGCCTATCGACACCTATATCTGAAATTCCTATCGACACCTATATCTGAAATGCTTATCGACACCTATATCTGAAATGCCTATCGACACCTATATCTGAAATGCCTATCGACACCTATATCTGAAATGCCTATCGACACCTATATCTGAAATGCCTATCGACACCTATTTTTGAAATGCCTATCGGAAACTACATCTGAAATGCCTATCAGCACCTATATTTGAAATGCCTATCAGCAACCATATCTGGAATGCCTATCGGCACCTATATTTCAAATGCCTATCGGCTTCTATATCTGAAATGCCTATCGGCACCTATTTTTAAAATGCCAATCGGCAACTATATCTGAAATGCCTATCAGCACCTATATTTGAAATGCCTATCGGCAACCATATCTGGAATGCCTATCGGCACCTATATTTGAAATGCCTATCGGCTTCTATATCTGAAATGCCTATCGGCACCTATTTTTAAAATGCCAATCGGCAACTATATCTGAAATGCCTATCGGCACCTATATCTGAAATGCCTATCGACACCTATATCTGAAATGCCTATCGACACCTATATCTGAAATGCCTATCGACACCTATATCTGAAATGCCTATCGACACCTATATCTGAAATGCCTATCGACACCTATATCTGAAATGCCTATCGACACCTATATCTGAAATGCCTATCGACACCTATTTTTGAAATGCCTATCGGCAACCATATCTGGTATGCCTATCGGCACCTATATTTGAAATGCCTATCGGCTTCTATATCTGAAATGCCTATCGGCACCTATTTTTAAAATGCCAATCGGCAAATATATCTGAAATGCCTATCGACACCTATATCTGAAATGCCTATCGACACCTATATCTGAAATGCCTATCGACACCTATATCTGAAATGCCTATCGACACCTATATCTGAAATGCCTATCGACACCTATATCTGAAACGCCTATCGACACCTATTTTTGAAATGCCTATCGGAAACTACATCTGAAATGCCTAACAGCACCTATATTTGAAATGCCTATCGGCAACCATATCTAGAATGCCTATCGGCACCTATATTTGAAATGCCTATCGGCTTCTATATCTGAAATGCCTATCGGCACCTATTTTTAAAATGCCAATCGGCAACTATATCTGAAATGCCTATCGGCACCTATATCTGAAATGCCTATCGACACCTATATCTGAAATGCCTATCGACACCTATATCTGAAATGCCTATCGACACCTATATCTGAAATGCCTATCGACACCTATATCTGAAATGCCTATCGACACCTATATCTGAAATGCCTATCGACACCTATATCTGAAATGCCTATCGACACCTATATCTGAAATGCCTATCGACACCTATTTTTGAAATGCCTATCGGAAACTACATCTGAAATGCCTATCAGCACCTATATTTGAAATGCCTATCGGCAACCATATCTGGAATGCCTATCGGCACCTATATTTGAAATGCCTATCGGCTTCTATATCTGAAATGCCTATCGGCACCTATTTTTAAAATGCCAATCGGCAACTATATCTGAAATGCCTATCGGCACCTATATCTGAAATGCCTATCGACACCTATATCTGAAATGCCTATCGACACCTATATCTGAAATGCCTATCGACATCTTTATCTGAAATGCCTATCGACACCTATATCTGAAATGCCTATCGACACCTATATCTGAAATGCCTATCGACACCATTATCTGAAATGCCTATCGACACCTATATCTGAAATGCCTATCGACACCTATTTTTGAAATGCCTATCGGAAACTACATCTGAAATGCCTATTAGCACCTATATTTGAAATGCCTATCGGCAACCATATCTGGAATGCCTATCGGCACCTATATTTCAAATGCCTATCGGCTTCTATATCTGAAATGCCTATCGGCACCTATTTTTATAATGCCAATCGGCAACTATATCTGAAATGCCTATCGGCACCTATATCTGAAATGCCTATCGACACCTATATCTGAAATGCCTATCGGCACCTATATCTGAAATGCCTATCGACACCTATATCTGAAATGCCTATCGACACCTATATCTGAAATGCCTATCGACACCTATATCTGAAATGCCTATCGACACCTATATCTGAAATGCCTATCGACACCTATATCTGAAATGCCTATCGACACCTATATCTGAAATGCCTATCGACACCTATTTTTGAAATGCCTATCGGAAACTACATCTGAAATGCCTATCAGCACCTATATTTGAAATTCCTATCGGCAACCATATCTGGAATGCCTATCGGCACCTATATTTGAAATGCCTATCGGCTTTTATATCTGAAATGCTTATCGGCACCTATTTTTAAAATGCCAATCGGCAACTATATCTGAAATGCCTATCGGCACCTATATCTGAAATGCCTATCGACACCTATATCTGAAATGCCTATCGACACCTATATCTGAAATGCCTATCGACACCTATATCTGAAATGCCTATCGACACCTATATCTGAAATGCCTATCGACACCTATATCTGAAATGCCTATCGACACCTATATCTGAAATGCCTATCGACACCTATATCTGAAATGCCTATCGACACCTATTTTTGAAATGCCTATCGGAAACTACATCTGAAATGCCTATCAGCACCTATATTTGAAATGCCTATCGGCAACCAAAATCTGGAATGCCTATCGGCACCTATATTTGAAATGCCTATCGGCTTCTATATCTGAAATGCCTATCGGCACCTATTTTTAAAATGCCAATCGGCAACTATATCTGAAATGCCTATCGGCACCTATATCTGAAATGCCTATCGACACCTATATCTGAAATGCCTATCGACACCTATATCTGAAATGCCTATCGACACCTATATCTGAAATGCCTATCGACACCTATATCTGAAATGCCTATCGACACCTATATCTGAAATGCCTATCGACACCTATATCTGAAATGCCTATCGACACCTATATCTGAAATGCCTATCGACACCTATTTTTGAAATGCCTATCGGAAACTACATCTGAAATGCCTATCAGCACCTATATTTGAAATGCCTATCGGCAACCATATCTGGAATGCCTATCGGCACCTATATTTGAAATGCCTATCGGCTTCTATATCTGAAATGCCTATCGGCACCTATTTTTAAAATGCCAATCGGCAACTATATCTGAAATGCCTATCGGCACCTATATCTGAAATGCCTATCGACACCTATATCTGAAATGCCTATCGACACCTATATCTAAAATGCCTATCGACATCTATATCTGAAATGCCTATCGACACCTATATCTGAAATGCCTATCGACACCTATATCTGAAATGCCTATCGACACCTATATCTGAAATGCCTATCGACACCTATATCTGAAATGCCTATCGACACCTATTTTTGAAATGCCTATCGGAAACTACATCTGAAATGCCTATTAGCACCTATATTTGAAATGCCTATCGGCAACCATATCTGGAATGCCTATCGGCACCTATATTTGAAATGCCTATCGGTTTCTATATCTGAAATGCCTATCGGCACCTATTTTTAAAATGCCAATCGGCAACTATATCTGAAATGCCTATCGGCACCTATATCTGAAATGCCTATCGGCACCTATATCTGAAATGCCTATCGACACCTATATCTGAAATCCTTATCGACACCTATATCTGAAATGCCTATCGACACCTATATCTGAAATGCCTATCGACACCTATATCTGAAATGCCTATCGACACCTATATCTGAAATGCCTATCGACACCTATATCTGAAATGCCTATCGACACCTATATCTGAAATGCCTATCGACACCTATTTTTGAAATGCCTATCGGAAACTACATCTGAAATGCCTATCAGCACCTATATTTGAAATGCCTATCGGCAACCAAAATCTGGAATGCCTATCGGCACCTATATTTGAAATGCCTATCGGCTTCTATATCTGAAATGCCTATCGGCACCTATTTTTAAAATGCCAATCGGCAACTATATCTGAAATGCCTATCGGCACCTATATCTGAAATGCCTATCGACACCTATAACTGAAATGCCTATCGACACCTATATCTGAAATGCCTATCGACAACTATATCTGAAATGCCTATCGACACCTATATCTGAAATGCCTATCGACACCTATATCTGAAATGCCTATCGACACCTATATCTGAAATGCCTATCGACACCTATATCTGAAATGCCTATCGACACCTATTTTTGAAATGCCTATCGGAAACTACATCTGAAATGCCTATCAGCACCTATATTTGAAATGCCTATCGGCAACCATATCTGGAATGCCTATCGGCACCTATATTTGAAATGCCTATCGGCTTCTATATCTGAAATGCCTATCGGCACCTATTTTTAAAATGCCAATCGGCAACTATATCTGAAATGCCTATCGGCACCTATATCTGAAATGCCTATCGACACCTATATCTGAAATGCCTATCGACACATATATCTGAAATGCCTATCGACACCTATATCTGAAATGCCTATCGACACCTATATCTGAAATGCCTATCGACACCTATATCTGAAATGCCTATCGACACCTATATCTGAAATGCCTATCGACACCTATATCTGAAATGCCTATCGACACCTATTTTTGAAATGCCTATCGGAAACTACATCTGAAATGCCTATCAGCACCTATATTTGAAATGCCTATCGGCAACCATATCTGGAATGCCTATCGGCACCTATATTTGAAATGCCTATCGGCTTCTATATCTGAAATGCCTATCGGCACCTATTTTTAAAATGCCAATCGGCAACTATATCTGAAATGCCTATCGGCACCTATATCTGAAATGCCTATCGACACCTATATCTGAAATGCCTATCGACACCTATATCTGAAATGCCTATCGACACCTATATCTGAAATGCCTATCGACACCTATATCTGAAATGCCTATCGACACCTATATCTGAAATGCCTATCGACACCTATATCTGAAATGCCTATCGACACCTATATCTGAAATGCCTATCGACACCTATTTTTGAAATGCCTATCGGAAACTACATCTGAAATGCCTATCAGCACCTATATTTGAAATGCCTATCGGCAACCATATCTGGAATGCCTATCGGCACCTATATTTGAAATACCTATCGGCTTCTATATCTGAAATGCCTATCGGCACCTATTTTTAAAATGCCAATCGGCAACTATATCTGAAATGCCTATCGGCACCTATATCTGAAATGCCTATCGACACCTATATCTGAAATGCCTATCGCCACCTATATCTGAAATGCCTATCGACACCTATATCTGAAATGCCTATCGACACCTATATCTGAAATGCCTATCGACACCTATATCTGAAATGCCTATCGACACCTATATCTGAAATGCCTATCGACACCTATTTTTGAAATGCCTATCGGAAACTACATCTGAAATGCCTATCAGCACCTATATTTGAAATGCCTATCGGCAACCGTATCTGGAATGCCTATCGGCACCTATATTTGAAATGCCTATCGGCTTCTATATCTGAAATGCCTATCGGCACCTATTTTTAAAATGCCAATCGGCAACTATATCTGAAATGCCTATCGGCACCTATATCTGAAATGCCTATCGACACCTATATCTGAAATGCCTATCGACACCTATATCTGAAATGCCTATCGACACCTATATCTGAAATGCCTCTCGACACCTATATCTGAAATGCCTATCGACACCTATATCTGAAATGCCTATCGACACCTATATCTGAAATGCCTATCGACACCTATATCTGAAATGCCTATCGACACCTATTTTTGAAATGCCTATCGGAAGCTACATCTGAAATGCCTATCAGCACCTATATTTGAAATGCCTATCGGCAACCATATCTGGAATGCCTATCGGCACCTATATTTAAAATGCCTATCGGCACCTATATTTAAAATGCCTATCGGCTTCTATATCTGAAATGCCTATCGGCACCTATTTTTAAAATGCCAATCGGCAACTATATCTGAAATGCCTATCGGCACCTATATCTGAAATGCCTATCGACACCTATATCTGAAATGCCTATCGACACCTATATCTGAAATGCCTAAGGACACCTATATCTGAAATGCCTATCGACACCAATATCTGAAATGCCTATCGACACCTATATCTGAAATGCTTATCGACACCTATATCTGAAATGCCTATCGACACCTATATCTGAAATGCCAATCGACACCTATTTTTGAAATGCCTATCGGAAACTACTTCTGAAATGCCTATCATTACCTATATTTGAAATGCCTATCGGCAACCATATCTGGAATGCCTATCCGGCACGTATATTTGAAATGCCTATCGGCTTCTATATCTGAAATGCCTATCGGCACCTATTTTTAAAATGCCAATCGGCAACTATATCTGAAATGCCTATCGGCACCTATATCTGAAATGCCTATCGACACCTATATCTGAAATGCCTATCGACACCTATATCTGAAATGCCTATCGACACCTATATCTGAAATGCCTATCGACACCTATATCTGAAATGCCTATCGACACCTATATCTGAAATGCCTATCGACACCTATATCTGAAATGCCTATCGACATCTATTTTTGAAATGCCTATCGGAAACTACATCTGAAATGCCTATCAGCACCTATATTTGAAATGCCTATCGGCAACCATATCTGGAATGCCTATCGGCACCTATATTTAAAATGCCTATCGGCTTCTATATCTGAAATGCCTATCGGCACCTATTTTTAAAATGCCAATCGGCAACTATATCTGAAATGCCTATCGGCACCTATATCTGAAATGCCTATCGACACCTATATCTGAAATGCCTATCTACACCTATATCTGAAATGCCTATCGACACCTATATCTGAAATGCCTATCGACACCTATATCTGAAATGCCTATCGACACCTATATCAAAAAATGCCTATCGACACCTATATCTGAAATGCCTATCGACACCTATATCTGAAATGCCTATCGACACCTATATCTGAAATGCCTATCGACACCTATTTTTGAAATGCCTATCGGAAACTACATCTGAAATGCCTATCAGCACCTATATTTGAAATGCCTATCGGCAACTATATCTGGAATGCCTATCCGGCACCTATATTTGAAATGCCTATCGGCTTCTATATCTGAAATGCCTATCGGCACCTATTTTTAAAATGCCAATCGGCAACTATATCTGAAATGCCTATCGGCACCTATATCTGAAATGCCTATCGACACCTATATCTGAAATGCCTATCGACAAATATATCTGAAATGCCTATCGACACCTATATCTGAAATGCCTATCGACACCTATATCTGAAATGCCTATCGACACCTATATCTGAAATGCCTATCGACACCTATATCTGAAATGCCTATCGACACCTATATCTGAAATGCCTATCGACACCTATTTTTGAAATGCCTATCGGAAACTACATCTGAAATGCTTATCAGCACCTATATTTGAAATGCCTATCGGCAACCATATCTGGAATGATTATCGGCACCTATATTTGAAATGCCTATCGGCTTCTATATCTGAAATGCCTATCGGCACCTATTTTTAAAATGCCAATCGGCAACTATATCTGAAATGCCTATCGGCACCTATATCTGAAATGCCTATCGACACCTATATCTGAAATGCCTATCTACACCTATATCTGAAATGCCTATCGACACCTATATCTGAAATGCCTATCGACACCTATACCTGAAATGCCTATCGACACCTATATCTGAAATGCCTATCGACACCTATATCTGAAATGCCTATCGACACCTATATCTGAAATGCCTATCGACACCTATATCTGAAATGCCTATCGACACCTATTTTTGAAATGCCTATCGGAAACTACATCTGAAATGCCTATCAGCACCTATATTTGAAATGCCTATCGGCAACCATATCTGGAATGCCTATCCGGCACCTATATTTGAAATGCCTATCGGCTTCTATATCTGAAATGCCTATCGGCACCTATTTTTAAAATGCCAATCGGCAACTATATCTGAAATGCCTATCGGCACCTATATCTGAAATGCCTATCGACACCTATATCTGAAATGCCTATCGACACCTATATCTGAAATGCCTATCGACACCTATATCTGAAATGCCTATCGACACCTATATCTGAAATACCTATCGACACCTATATCTGAAATGCCTATCGACACCTATATCTGAAATGCTTATCGACACCTATATCTGAAATGCCTATCGACACCTATATCTGAAATGCCTATCGACACCTATTTTTGAAATGCCTATCGGAAACTACATCTGAAATGCCTATCAGCACCTATATTTGAAATGCCTATCGGCAACCATATCTGGAATGAATATCGGCACCTATATTTGAAATGCCTATCGGCTTCTATATCTGAAATGCCTATCGGCACCTATATTTAAAATGCCAATCGGCAACTATATCTGAAATGCCTATCGGCACCTATATCTGAAATGCCTATCGACACCTATATCTGAAATGCCTATCGACACCTATATCTGAAATGCCTATCGATACCTATATCTGACCTGCCTATCGACACCTATATCTGAAATGCCTATCGACACGTATATCTGAAATGCCTATCGACACCTATATCTGAAATGCCTATCGACACCTATTTTTGAAATGCCTATCGGAAACTACATCTGAAATGCCTATCAGCACCTATATTTGAAATGCCTATCGGCAACCATATCTGGAATATCTATCGGCACCTATATTTGAAATGCCTATCGGCTTCTATATCTGAAATGCCCATCGGCACCTATTTTTAAAATGCCAATCGGCAACTATATCTGAAATGCCTATCGGCACCTATATCTGACATGCCTATCAGCACCTATATTTGAAATGCCTATGGGCAACCATATCTGGAATGCCTATCGGCACCTATATTTAAAATGCCTATCGGCAACCATATCTGGAATGCCTATCGGCACCTATATTTGAAATGCCTATCGGCTTCTATATCTGAAATGCCTATCGGCACCTATTTTTGAATTGCCAATCGGCAACTATATCTGAAATGCCTATCGGCACCTATATCTGAAATGCCTATCGACACCTATATCTGAAATGCCTATCGACACCTATATCTGAAATGCCTATCGACACCTATATCTGAAATGCCTATCGACACCTATATCTGAAATGCCTATCGACACCTATATCTGAAATGCCTATCGACACCTATATCTGAAATGCCTATCGACACCTATATCTGAAATGCCTATCGACACCTATTTTTGAAATGCCTATCGGAAACTACATCTGAAATGCCTATCAGCACCTATATTTGAAATGCCTATCGGCAACCATATCTGGAATGCCTATCGGCACCTATATTTGAAATGCCTATCGGCTTCTATATCTGAAATGCCTATCGGCACCTATTTTTAAAATGCCAATCGGCAACTATATCTGAAATGCCTATCGGCACCTATATCTGAAATGCCTATCGTCACCTATATCGGAAATGCCTATCTACACCTATATCTGAAATGCCTATCGACACCTATATCTGAAATGCCTATCGACACCTATGTCTGAAATGCCTATCGACACCTATATCTGAAATGCCTATCTACACCTATATCTGAAATGCCTATCGACACCTATATCTGAAATGCCTATCGACACCTATATCTGAAATGCCTATCGACACCTATATCTGAAATGCCTATCGACACCTATATCTGAAATGCCTATCGACACCTATATCTGAAATGCCTATCGACACCTATATCTAAAATGCCTATCGACACCTATTTTTGAAATGCCTATCGGAAACTACATCTGAAATGCCTATCAGCACCTATATTTGAAATGCCTATCGGCAATCATATCTGGAATGCCTACCGGCACCTATATTTAAAATGCCTATCCGCTTCTATATCTGAAATGCCTATCGGCACCTATTTTTAAAATGCCAATCGGCAACTATATCTGAAATGCCTATCGGCACCTATATCTGAAATGCCTATCGACACCTATATCTGAAATGCCTATCGACACCTATATCTGAAATGCCTATCGACACCTATATCTGAAATGCCTATCGACGCCTATATCTGAAATGCCTATCGACACCTATATCTGAAATGCCTATCGACACCTATATCTGAAATGCCTATCGACACCTATATCTGAAATGCCTATCGACACCTATTTTTGAAATGCCTATCGGAAACTACATCTGAAATGCCTATCAGCACCTATATTTGAAATGCCTATCGGCAACCGTAACTGGAATGCCTATCGGCACCTATATTTGAAATGCCTATCGGCTTCTATATCTGAAATGCCTATCGGCACCTATTTTTAAAATGCCAATCGGCAACTATATCTGAAATGCCTATCGGCACCTATATCTGAAATGCCTATCGACACCTATATCTGAAATGCCTATCGACACCTATATCCGAAATGCCTATCGACACCTATATCTGAAATGCCTATCGACACCTATATCTGAAATGCCTATCGACACCTATATCTGAAATGCCTATCGACACCTATATCTAAAATGCCTATCGACACCTATTTTTGAAATGCCTATCGGAAACTTCATCTGAAATGCCTATCAGCACCTATATTTGAAATGCCTATCGGCAATCATATCTGGAATGCCTACCGGCACCTATATTTGAAATGCCTATCCGCTTCTATATCTGAAATGCCTATCGGCACCTATTTTTAAAATGCCAATCGGCAACTTTATCTGAAATGCCTATCGGCACCTATATCTGAAATGCCTATCGACACCTATATCTGAAATGCCTATCGACACCTATATCTGAAATGCCTATCGACACCTATATCTGAAATGCCTATCGACACCTATATCTGAAATGCCTATCGACACCTATATCTGAAATGCCTAGCGACACCTATATCTGAAATGCCTATCGACACCTATTTTTGAAATGCCTATCGGAAACTACATCTGAAATGCCAATCAGCACCTATATTTGAAATGCCTATCGGCAACCGTAACTGGAATGCCTATCGGCACCTATATTTGAAATGCCTATCGGCTTCTATATCTGAAATGCCTATCGGCACCTATTTTTAAAATGCCAATCGGCAACTATATCTGAAATGCCTATCGGCACCTATATCTGAAATGCCTATCGACACCTATATCTGAAATGCCTATCGACACCTATATCCGAAATGCCTATCGACACCTATATCTGAAATGCCTATCGACACCTATATCTGAAATGCCTATCGACACCTATATCTGAAATGCCTATCGACACCTATATCTAAAATGCCTATCGACACCTATTTTTGAAATGCCTATCGGAAACTTCATCTGAAATGCCTATCAGCACCTATATTTGAAATGCCTATCAGCAACCATATCTGGAATGCCTATCGGCACCTATATTTGAAATGCCTATCGGCTTCTATATCTGAAAAGCCTATCGGCACCTATTTTTAAAATGCCAATCGGCAACTATATCTGAAATGCCTATCGGCACATATATCTGAAATGCCTATCGACACCTATATCTGAAATGCCTATCGACACCTATATCTGAAATGCCTATCGACACCTATATCTGAAATGCCTATCGACACCTATATCTGAAATGCCTATCGACACCTATATCTGAAATGCCTATCGACACCTATATCTGAAATGCCTATCGACACCTATATCTGAAATGCCTATCGACACCTATTTTTGAAATGCCTATCGGAAACTACATCTGAAATGCCTATCAGCACCTATATTTGAAATGCCTATCGGCAACCATATCTGGAATGCCTATCGGCACCTATATTTGAAATGCCTATCGGCTTCTATATCTGAAATACCTATCGGCACCTATTTTTAAAATGCCAATCGGCAACTATATCTGAAATGCCTATCGGCACCTATATCTGAAATGCCTATCGACACCTATATCTGAAATGCCTATCGACACCTATATCTGAAATGCCTAAGGACACCTATATCTGAAATGCCTATCGACACCTATATCTGAAATGCCTATCGACACCTATATCTGAAATGCCTATCGACACCTATATCTGAAATGCCTATCGACACCTATATCTGAAATGCCTATCGACACCTATATCTGAAATGCCTATCGACACCTATATCTGAAATGCCTATCGACACCTATTTTTGAAATGCCTATCGGAAACTACATCTGATATGCCTATCAGCACCTATATTTGAAATGCCTATCGGCAACCATATCTGGAATGCCTATCCGGCACCTGTATTTGAAATGCCTATCGGCTTCTATATCTGAAATGCCTATCGGCACCTATTTTTAAAATGCCAATCGGCAACTATATCTGAAATGCCTATCGGCACCTATATCTGAAATGCCTATCGACACCTATATCTGAAATGCCTATCGACAAATATATCTGAAATGCCTATCGACACCTATATCTGAAATGCCTATCGACACCTATATCTGAAATGCCTATCGACACCTATATCTGAAATGCCTATCGACACCTATATCTGAAATGCATATTGACACCTATATCTGAAATGCCTATCGACACCTATTTTTGAAATGCCTATCGGAAACTACATCTGAAATGCCTATCAGCACCTATATTTGAAATGCCTATCGGCAACCATATCTGGAATGCCTATCGGCACCTATATTTGAAATGCCTATCGGCTTCTATATCTGAAATGCCTATCGGCACCTATTTTTAAAATGCCAATCAGAAACTATATCTGAAATGCCTATCGGCACCTATATCTGAAATGCCTATCGACACCTATATCTGAAATGCTTATCGACACCTATATCTGAAATGCCTATCGATACCTATATCTGAAATGCCTATCGACACCTATATCTGAAAAGCCTATCGACACCTATATCTGAAATGCCTATCGACACCTATATCTGAAATGCCTATCGACACCTATATCTGAAATGCCTATCGACACCTATATCTGAAATGCCTATCGACACCTATTTTTGAAATGCCTATCGGAAACTACATCTGAAATGCCTATCAGCACCTATATTTGAAATGCCTATCGGCAACCATATCTGGAATGATTATCGGCACCTATATTTGAAATGCCTATCGGCTTCTATATCTGAAATGCCTATCGGCACCTATTTTTAAAATGCCAATCGGCATCTATATCTGAAATGCCTATCGGCACCTATATCTGAAATGCCTATCGACACCTATATCTGAAATGACTATCTACACCTATATCTGAAATGCCTATCGACACCTATATCTGAAATGCCTATCGACACCTATATCTGAAATGCCTATCGACACCTATATCTGAAATGCCTATCGACACCTATATCTGAAATGCCTATCGACACCTATATCTGAAATGCCTATCGACACCTATATCTGAAATGCCTATCGACACCTATTTTTGAAATGCCTATCGGAAACTACATCTGAAATGCCTATCAGCACCTATATTTGAAATGCCTATCGGCAACCATATCTGGAATGCCTATCCGGCACATATATTTGAAATGCCAATCGGCTTCTATATCTGAAATGCCTATCGGCACCTATTTTTAAAATGCCAATCGGCAACTATATCTGAAATGCCTATCGGCACCTATATCTGAAATGCCTATCGACACCTATATCTGAAATGCCTATCGACACCTATATCTGAAATGCCTATCGACACCTATATCTGAAATGCCTATCGACACCTATATCTGAAATGCCTATCGACACCTATATCTGAAATGCCTATCGACACCTATATCTGAAATGCTTATCGACACCTATATCTGAAATGCCTATCGACACCTATATCTGAAATGCCTATCGACACCTATTTTTGAAATGCCTATCGGAAACTACATCTGAAATGCCTATCAGCACCTATATTTGAAATGCCTATCGGCAACCATATCTGGAATGAATATCGGCACCTATATTTGAAATGCCTATCGGCTTCTATATCTGAAATGCCTATCGGCACCTATATTTAAAATGCCAATCGGCAACTATATCTGAAATGCCTATCGGCACCTATATCTGAAATGCCTATCGACACCTATATCTGAAATGCCTATCGATACCTATATCTGAAATGCCTATCGACACCTATATCTGAAATGCCTATCGACACGTATATCTGAAATGCCTATCGACACCTATATCTGAAATGCCTATCGACACCTATATCTGAAATGCCTATCGACACCTATTTTTGAAATGCCTATCGGAAACTACATCTGAAATGCCTATCAGCACCTATATTTGAAATGCCTATCGGCAACCATATCTGGAATATCTATCGGCACCTATATTTGAAATGCCTATCGGCTTCTATATCTGAAATGCCCATCGGCACCTATTTTTAAAATGCCAATCGGCAACTATATCTGAAATGCCTATCGGCACCTATATCTGAAATGCCTATCAGCACCTATATTTGAAATGCCTATGGGCAACCATATCTGGAATGCCTATCGGCACCTATATTTGAAATGCCTATCGGCTTCTATATCTGAAATGCCTATCGGCACCTATTTTTAAAATGCCAATCGGCAACTATATCTGAAATGCCTATCGGCACCTATATCTGAAATGCCTATCGACACCTATATCTGAAATGCCTATCGACACCTATATCTGAAATGCCTATCGACACCTATATCTGAAATGCCTATCGACACCTATATCTAAAATGCCTATCGACACCTATATCTGAAATGCCTATCGACACTTATATCTGAAATGCCTATCGACACCTATATCTGAAATGCCTATCGACACCTATTTTTGAAATGCCTATCGGAAACTACATCTGAAATGCCTATCAGCACCTATATTTGAAATGCCTATCGGCAACCATATCTGGAATGCCTATCGGCACCTATATTTGAAATGCCTATCGGCTTCTATATCTGAAATGCCTATCGGCACCTATTTTTGAATTGCCAATCGGCAACTATATCTGAAATGCCTATCGGCACCCATATCTGAAATGCCTATCGAGACCTATATCTGAAATGCCTATCGACACCTATATCTGAAATGCCTATCGACACCTATATCTGAAATGCCTATCGACACCTATATCTGAAATGCCTATCGACACCTATATCTGAAATGCCTATCGACACCTATATCTGAAATGCCTATCGACACCTATATCTGAAATGCCTATCGACACCTATTTTTGAAATGCCTATCGGAAACTACATCTGAAATGCCTATCAGCACCTATATTTGAAATGCCTATCGGCAACCATATCTGGAATGCCTATCGGCACCTATATTTGAAATGCCTATCGGCTTCTATATCTGAAATGCCTATCGGCACCTATTTTTAAAATGCCAATCGGCAACTATATCTGAAATGCCTATCGGCACCTATATCTGAAATGCCTATCGTCACCTATATCGGAAATGCCCATCTACACCTATATCTGAAATGCCTATCGACACCTATATCTGAAATGCCCAAAGACACCTATGTCTGAAATGCCTATCGACACCTATATCTGAAATGCCTATCTACACCTATATCTGAAATACCTATCGACACCTATATCTGAAATGCCTATCGACACCTATATCTGAAATGCCTATCGACACCTATATCTGAAATGCCTATCGACACCTATATCTGAAATGCCTATCGACACCTATATCTGAAATGCCTATCGACACCTATATCTAAAATGCCTATCGACACCTATTTTTGAAATGCCTATCGGAAACTACATCTGAAATGCCTATCAGCACCTATATTTGAAATGCCTATCGGCAATCATATCTGGAATGCCTACCGGCACCTATATTTGAAATGCCTATCCGCTTCTATATCTGAAATGCCTATCGGCACCTATTTTTAAAATGCCAATCGGCAACTATATCTGAAATGCCTATCGGCATCTATATCTGAAATGCCTATCGACACCTATATCTGAAATGCCTATCGACACCTATATCTGAAATGCCTATCGACACCTATATCTGAAACGCCTATCGACGCCTATATCTGAAATGCCTATCGACACCTATATCTGAAATGCCTATCGACACCTATATCTGAAATGCCTATCGACACCTATATCTGAAATGCCTATCGACACCTATTTTTGAAATGCCTATCGGAAACTACATCTGAAATGCCTATCAGCACCTATATTTGAAATGCCTATCGGCAACCGTAACTGGAATGCCTATCGGCACCTATATTTGAAATGCCTATCGGCTTCTTTATCTGAAATGCCTATCGGCACCTATTTTTAAAATGCCAATCGGCAACTATATCTGAAATGCCTATCGGCACCTATATCTGAAATGCCTATCGACACCTATATCTGAAATGCCTATCGACACCTATATCCGAAATGCCTATCGACACCTATATCTGAAATGCCTATCGACACCTATATCTGAAATGCCTATCGACACCTATATCTGAAATGCCTATCGACACCTATATCTAAAATGCCTATCGACACCTATTTTTGAAATGCCTATCGGAAACTTCATCTGAAATGCCTATCAGCACCTATATTTGAAATGCCTATCGGCAATCATATCTGGAATGCCTACCGGCACCTATATTTGAAATGCTTATCCGCTTCTATATCTGAAATGCCTATCGGCACCTATTTTTAAAATGTCAATCGGCAACTATATCTGAAATGCCTATCGGCACCTATATCTGAAATGCCTATCGACACCTATATCTGAAATGCCTATTGACACCTATATCTGAAATGCCTATCGACACCTATATCTGAAATGCCTATCGACACCTATATCTGAAATGCCTATCGACACCTATATCTGAAATGCCTATCGACACCTATATCTGAAATGCCTATCGACACCTATATCTGAAATGCCTATCGACACCTATTTTTGAAATGCCTATCGGAAACTACATCTGAAATGCCTATCAGCACCTATATTTGAAATGCCTATCGGCAACCATAACTGGAATGCCTATCGGCACCTACATTTGAAATGCCTATCGGCTTCTATAACTGAAATGCCTATCGGCACCTATTTTTAAAATGCCAATCGGCTACTATATCTGAAATGCCTATCGGCACCTATATCTGAAATGCCTATCGACACCTATATCTGAAATGCCTATCGACACCTATATCTGAAATGCCTATCGACACCTATATCTGAAATGCCTATCGACACCTATATCTGAAATGCCTATCGACACCTATATCTGAAATGCCCTATCGACACCTATATCTGAAATGCCTATCGACACCTATATCTGAAATGCCTATCGACACCTATATCTGAAATGCCTATCGACACCTATATCTGAAATGCCTATCGACACCTATTTTTGAAATGCCTATCGGAAACTACATCTGAAATGCCTATCAGCACCTATATTTGAAATGCCTATCGGCAACCATAACTGGAATGCCTATCGGCACCTACATTTGAAATGCCTATCGGCTTCTATAACTGAAATGCTTATCGGCACCTATTTTTAAAATGCCAATCGGCAACTATATCTGAAATGCCTATCGGCACCTATATCTGAAATGCCTATCGACACCTATATCTGAAATGCCTATCGACACCTATATCCGAAATGCCTATCGACACCTATATCTGAAATGCCTATCGACACCTATATCTGAAATGCCTATCGACACCTATATCTGAAATGCCTATCGACACCTATATCTGAAATGCCTATCGACACCTATATCTGAAATGCCTATCGACACCTATTTTTGAAATGCCTATCGGAAACTACATCTGAAATGCCTATCAGCACCTATATTTGAAATGCCTGTCGGCAACCATATCTGGAATGCCTATCGGCACCTATATTTGAAATGCCTATCGGCTTCTATATCTGAAATGCCTATCGGCACCTATTTTTAAAATGCCAATCGGCAACTATATCTGAAATGCCTATCGGCACCTATATCTGAAATGCCTATCGACACCTATATCTGAAATGCCTATCGACACCTATATCTGAAATGCCTATCGACACCTATATCTGAAATGCCTATCGACACCTATATCTGAAATGCCTATCGACACCTATATCTGAAATGCCTATCGACACCTATATCTGAAATGCCTATCGACACCTATTTTTGAAATGCCTTTTGGAAACTACATCTGAAATGCCTATCAGCACCTATATTTGAAATGCCTATCGGCAACCATATCTGGAATGCCTATCGGCACCTATATTTGAAATGCCTATCGGCTTCTATATCTGAAATGCCTATCGGCACCTATTTTTAAAATGCCAATCGGCAACTATATCTGAAATGCCTATCGGCACCTATATCTGAAATGCCTATCGACACCTATATCTGAAATGCCTATCGACACCTATATCTGAAATGCCTATCGACACCTATATCTGAAATGCCTATCGACACCTATATCTGAAATGCCTATCGACACCTATATCTGAAATGCCTATCGACACCTATATCTGAAATGCCTATCGACACCTATATCTGAAATGCCTATCGACACCTATATCTGAAATGCCTATCGACACCTATTTTTGAAATGCCTATCGGAAACTACATCTGAAATGCCTATCAGCACCTATATTTGAAATGCCTATCGGCAACCATATCTGGAATGCCTATCGGCACCTATATTTGAAATGTCTATCGGCTTCTATATCTTAAATGCCTATCGGCACCTATTTTTAAAATGCCAATCGGCAACTATATCTGAAATGCCTATCGGCAACTGTATCTGAAATGCCTATCGACACCTATATCTGAAATGCCTATCGACACCTTTATCTAAAATGCCTATCGACACCTATTTTTGAAATGCCTATCGGAAACTACATCTGAAATGCCTATCAGCACCTATATTTGAAATGCCTATCGGCAATCATATCTGGAATGCCTATCGGCACCTATATTTGAAATGCCTATCCGCTTCTATATCTGAAATGCCTATCGGCACCTATTTTTAAAATGCCAATCGGCAACTATATCTGAAATGCCTATCGGCACCTATATCTGAAATGCCTATCGACACCTATATCTAAAATTCTTATCGACACCTATATCTGAAATGCCTATCGACACCTATATCTGAAATGCCTATCGACACCTATATCTGAAATGCCTATCGACACCTATATCTGAAATGCCTATCGACACCTATATCTGAAATGCCTATCGACACCTATATCTGAAATGCCTATCGACACCTATTTTTGAAATGCCTATCGGAAACTACATCTGAAATGCCTATCAGCACCTATATTTGAAATGCCTATCGGCAACCATAACTGGAATGCCTATCGGCACCTATATTTGAAATGCCTATCGGCTTCTATATCTGAAATGCCTATCGGCACCTATTTTTAAAATGCCAATCGGCAACTATATCTGAAATGCCTATCGGCACCTATATCTGAAATGCCTATCGACACCTATATCTGAAATGCCTATCGACACCTATATCTGAAATGCCTATCGACACCTATATCTGAAATGCCTATCGACACCTATATCTGAAATGCCTATCGACACCTATATCTGAAATGCCTATCGACACCTATATCTGAAATGCCTATCGACACCTATATCTGAAATGCCTATCGACACCTATATCTGAAATGCCTATCGACACCTATTTTTGAAATGCCTATCGGAAACTACATCTGAAATGCCTATCAGCACCTATATTTGAAATGCCTGTCGGCAACCATATCTGGAATGCCTATCGGCACCTATATCTGAAATGCCTATCGACACCTATATCTGAAATGCCTATCGACACCTATATCTGAAATGCCTATCGACACCTATATCTGAAATGCCTATCGACACCTATATCTGAAATGCCTATCGACACTTATATCTGAAATGCCTATCGACACCTATATCTGAAATGCCTATCGACACCTACATCTGAAATGCCTATCGACACCTATTTTTGAAATGCCTATCGGAAACTACATCTGAAATGCCTATCAGCACCTATATTTGAAATGCCTAACGGCAACCATATCTGGAATGCCTATCGGCACCTATATTTGAAATGCCTATCCGCTTCTATATCTGAAATGCCTATCGGCACCTATTTTTAAAATGCCAATCGGCAACTATATCTGAAATGCCTATCGGCACCCATATCTGAAATGCCTATCGACACCTATATCTGAAATGCCTATCGACACCTATATCTGAAATGCCTATCGACACCTATATCTGAAATGCCTATCGACACCTATATCTGAAATGCCTATCGACACCTATATCTAAAATGCCTATCGACACCTATTTTTGAAATGCCTATCGGAAACTTCATCTGAAATGCCTATCAGCACCTATATTTGAAATGCCTATCGGCAATCATATCTGGAATGCCTACCGGCACCTATATTTGAAATGCCTATCCGCTTCTATATCTGAAATGCCTATCGGCACCTATTTTTAAAATGCCAATCGGCAACTATATCTGAAATGCCTATCGGCACCTATATCTGAAATGCCTATCGACACCTATATCTGAAATGCCTATCGACACCTATATCTGAAATGCCTATCGACACCTATATCTGAAATGCCTATCGACACCTATATCTGAAATGCCTATCGACACCTATATCTGAAATGCCTATCGACACCTATATCTGAAATGCCTATCGACACCTATATCTGAAATGCCTATCGACACCTATTTTTGAAATGCCTATCGGAAACTACATCTGAAATGCCTATCAGCACCTATATTTGAAATGCCTATCGGCAACCATAACTGGAATGCCTATCGGCACCTACATTTGAAATGCCTATCGGCTTCTATAACTGAAATGCCTATCGGCACCTATTTTTAAAATGCCAATCGGCAACTATATCTGAAATGCCTATCGGCACCTATATCTGAAATGCCTATCGACACCTATATCTGAAATGCCTATCGACACCTATATCCGAAATTCCTATCGACACCTATATCTGAAATGCCTATCGACACCTATATCTGAAATGCCTATCGACACCTATATCTGAAATGCCTATCGACACCTATATCTGAAATGCCTATCGACACCTATATCTGAAATGCCTATCGACACCTATTTTTGAAATGCCTATCGGAAACTACATCTGAAATGCCTATCAGCACCTATATTTGAAATGCCTGTCGGCAACCATATCTGGAATGCCTATCGGCACCTATATTTGAAATGCCTATCGGCTTCTATATCTGAAATGCCTATCGGCACCTATTTTTAAAATGCCAATCGGCAACTATATCTGAAATGCCTATCGGCACCAATATCTGAAATGCCTATCGACACCTATATCTGAAATGCCTATCGACACCTATATCTGAAATGCCTATCGACACCTATATCTGAAATGCCTATCGACACCTATATCTGAAATGCCTATCGACACCTATATCTGAAATGCCTATCGACACCTACATCTGAAATGCCTATCGACACCTATTTTTGAAATGCCTTGCGGAAACTACATCTGAAATGCCTATCAGCACCTATATATGAAATGCCTATCGGCAACCATATCTGGAATGCCTATCGGCACCTATATTTGAAATGCCTATCGGCTTCTATATCTGAAATGCCTAACGGCACCTATTTTTAAAATGCCAATCGGCAACTATATCTGAAATGCCTATCGGCACCTATATCTGAAATGCCTATCGACACCTATATCTGAAATGCCTATCGACACCTATATCTGAAATGCCTATCGACACCTATATCTGAAATGCCTATCGACACCTATATCTGAAATGCCTATCGACACCTATATCTGAAATGCCTATCGACACCTATATCTGAAATGCCTATCGACACCTATATCTGAAATGCCTATCGACACCTATTTTTGAAATGCCTTTTGGAAACTACATCTGAAATGCCTATCAGCACCTATATTTGAAATGCCTATCGGCAACCATATCTGGAATGCCTATCGGCACCTATATTTGAAATGCCTATCGGCTTCTATATCTGAAATGCCTATCGGCACCTATTTTTAAAATGCCAATCGGCAACTATATCTGAAATGCCTATCGGCACCTATATCTGAAATGCCTATCGACACCTATATCTCAAATGCCTATCGACACCTATATCTGAAATGCCTATCGACACCTATATCTGAAATGCCTATCGACACCTATATCTGAAATGCCTATCGACACCTATATCTGAAATGCCTATCGACACCTATATCTGAAATGCCTATCGACACCTATATCTGAAATGCCTATCGACACCTATATCTGAAATGCCTATCGACACCTATTTTTGAAATGCCTATCGGAAACTACATCTGAAATGCCTATCAGCACCTATATTTGAAATGCCTATCGGCAACCATATCTGGAATGCCTATCGGCACCTATATTTGAAATGCCTATCGGCTTCTATATCTGAAATGCCTATCGGCACCTATTTTTAAAATGCCAATCGGCAACTATATCTGAAATGCCTATCGGCAACTGTATCTGAAATGCCTATCGACACCTATATCTGAAATGCCTATCGACACCTTTATCTAAAATGCCTATCGACACCTATTTTTGAAATGCCTATCAACACCTATTTTTGAAATGCCTATCGGAAACTACATCTGAAATGCCTATCAGCACCTATATTTGAAATGCCTATCGGCAATCATATCTGGAATGCCTATCGGCACCTATATTTGAAATGCCTATCCGCTTCTATATCTGAAATGCCTATCGGCACCTATTTTTAAAATGCCAATCGGCAACTATATCTGAAATGCCTATCGGCACCTATATCTGAAATGCCTATCGACACCTATATCTAAAATTCTTATCGACACCTATATCTGAAATGCCTATCGACACCTATATCTGAAATGCCTATCGACACCTATATCTGAAATGCCTATCGACACCTATATCTGAAATGCCTATCGACACCTATATCTGAAATGCCTATCGACACCTATATCTGAAATGCCTATCGACACCTATTTTTGAAATGCCTATCGGAAACTACATCTGAAATGCCTATCAGCACCTATATTTGAAATGCCTATCGGCAACCATAACTGGAATGCCTATCGGCACCTATATTTGAAATGCCTATCGGCTTCTATATCTGAAATGCCTATCGGCACCTATTTTTAAAATGCCTATCGGAAACTACATCTGAAATGCCTATCAGCACCTATATTTGAAATGCCTGTCGGCAACCATATCTGGAATGCCTATCGGCACCTATATCTGAAATGCCTATCGACACCTATATCTGAAATGCCTATCGACACCTATATCTGAAATGCCTATCGACACCTATATCTGAAATGCCTATCGACACCTATATCTGAAATGCCTATCGACACCTATATCTGAAATGCCTATCGACACCTACATCTGAAATGCCTATCGACACCTATTTTTGAAATGCCTATCGGAAACTACATCTGAAATGCCTATCAGCACCTATATTTGAAATGCCTAACGGCAACCATATCTGGAATGCCTATCGGCACCTATATTTGAAATGCCTATCGGCTTCTATATCTGAAATGCCTATCGGCACCTATTTTTAAAATGCCAATCGGCAACTATATCTGAAATGCCTATCGGCACCTATATCTGAAATGCCTATCGACACCTATATCTGAAATGCCTATCGACATCTATATCTGAAATGCCTATCGACACCTATATCTGAAATGCCTATCGACACCTATATCTGAAATGCCTATCGACACCTATATCTGAAATGCCTATCGACACCTATATCTAAAATGCCTATCGACACCTATATCTGAAATGCCTATCGACACCTATTTTTGAAATGCCTTTTGGAAACTACATCTGAAATGCCTATCAGCACCTATATTTGAAATGCCTATCGGCAACCATATCTGGAATGCCTATCGGCACCTATATTTGAAATGCCTATCGGCTTCTATATCTGAAATGCCTATCGGCACCTATTTTTAAAATGCCAATCGGCAACTATATCTGAAATGCCTATCGGCACCTATATCTGAAATGAATATCGACACCTATATCTGAAATGCCTATCGACACCTATATCTGAAATGCCTATCGACACCTATATCTAAAATGCCTATCGACACCTATATCTGAAATGCCTATCGACACCTATATCTGAAATGCCTATCGACACCTATATCTGAAATGCCTATCGACACCTATATCTGAAATGCCTATCGACACCTATTTTTGAAATGCCTATCGGAAACTACATCTGAAATGCCTATCAGCACCTATATTTGAAATGCCTATCGGCAACCATATCTGGAATGCCTATCGGCACCTATATTTGAAATGCCTATCGGCTTCTATATCTGAAATGCCTATCGGCACCTATTTTTAAAATGCCAATCGGCAACTATATCTGAAATGCCTATCGGCACCCATATCTGAAATGCCTATCGTCACCTATATCGGAAATGCCTATCTACACCTATATCTGAAATGCCTATCGACACCTATATCTGAAATGCCTATCGACACCTATGTCTGAAATGCCTATCGACACCTATATCTGAAATGCCTATCTACACCTATATCTGAAATGCCTATCGACACCTATATCTGAAGTGCCTATCGGCACCTATATCTGAAATGCCTATCGACACCTATATCTGAAATGCCTATCGACACCTATATCTGAAATGCCTATCGACACCTATATCTGAAATGCCTATCGACACCTATATCTAAAATGCCTATCGACACCTATTTTTGAAATGCCTATCGGAAACTACATCTGAAATGCCTATCAGCACCTATATTTGAAATGCCTTTCGGCAATCATATCTGGAATGCCTACCGGCACCTATATTTGAAATGCCTATCCGCTTCTATATCTGAAATGCCTATCGGCACCTATTTTTAAAATGCCAATCGGCAACTATATCTGAAATGCCTATCGGCACCCATATCTGAAATGCCTATCGACACCTATATCTGAAATGCCTATCGACACCTATATCTGAAATGCCTATCGACACCTATATCTGAAATGCCTATCGACACCTATATCTGAAATGCCTATCGACACCTATATCTGAAATGCCTATCGACACCTATATCTGAAATGCCTATCGACACCTATTTTTGAAATGCCTATCGGAAACTACATCTGAAATGCCTATCAGCACCTATATTTGAAATGCCTATCGGCAACCATAACTGGAATGCCTATCGGCACCTACATTTGAAATGCCTATCAGCTTCTATAACTGAAATGCCTATCGGCACCTATTTTTAAAATGCCAATCGGCAACTATATCTGAAATGCCTATCGGCACCTATATCTGAGATGCCTATCGACACCTATATCTGAAATGCCTATCGACACCTATATCCGAAATGCCTATCGACACCTATATCTGAAATGCCTATCGACACCTATATCTGAAATGCCTATCGACACCTATATCTGAAATGCCTATCGACACCTATATCTGAAATGCCTATCGACACCTATATCTGAAATGCCTATCGACACCTATATCTGAAATGCCTATCGACACCTATTTTTGAAATGCCTATCGGAAACTACATCTGAAATGCCTATCAGCACCTATATTTGAAATGCCTGTCGGCAACCATATCTGGAATGCCTATCGACACCTATATCTGAAATGCCTATCGACACCTATATCTGAAATGCCTATCGACACCTATATCTGAAATGCCTATCGACACCTATTTTTGAAATGCCTATCGGAAACTACATCTGAAATGCCTATCAGCACCTATATTTGAAATGCCTATCGACACCTATATCTGAAATGCCTATCGACACCTATATCTGAAATGCCTATCTACACCTATATCTGAAATGCCTATCGACACCTATATCTGAAATGCCTATCGACACCTATATCTGAAATGCCTATCGACACCTACATCTGAAATGCCTATCGACACCTATTTTTGAAATGCCTTGCGGAAACTACATCTGAAATGCCTATCAGCACCTATATATGAAATGCCTATCGGCAACCATATCTGGAATGCCTATCGGCACCTATATTTGAAATGCCTATCGGCTTCTATATCTGAAATGCCTATCGGCACCTATTTTTAAAATGCCAATCGGCAACTATATCTGAAATGCCTATCGGCACTTATATCTGAAATGCCTATCGACACCTATATCGGAAATGCCTATCGACACCTATATCTGAAATGCCTATCGACACCTATATCTGAAATGCCTATCGACACCTATATCTGAAATGCCTATCGACACCTATATCTGAAATGCCTATCGACACCTATATCTGAAATGCCTATCGACACCTATATCTGAAATGCCTATCGACACCTATATCTGAAATGCCTATCGACACCTATATCTGAAATGCCAATCGACACCTATTTTTGAAATGCCTTTTGGAAACTACATCTGAAATGCCTATCAGCACCTATATTTGAAATGCCTATCGGCAACCATATCTGGAATGCCTATCGGCACCTATATTTGAAATGCCTATCGGCTTCTATATCTGAAATGCCTATCGGCACCTATTTTTAAAATGCCAATCGGCAACTATATCTGAAATGCCTATCGGCACCTATATCTGAAATGCCTATCGACACCTATATCTGAAATGCCTATCGACACCTATATCTGAAATGCCTATCGACACCTACATCTGAAATGCCTATCGACACCTATTTTTGAAATGCCTTGCGGAAACTACATCTGAAATGCCTATCAGCACCTATATATGAAATGCCTATCGGCAACCATATCTGGAATGCCTATCGGCACTTATATTTGAAATGCCTATCGGCTTCTATATCTGAAATGCCTATCGGCACCTATTTTTAAAATGCCAATCGGCAACTATATCTGAAATGCCTATCGGCACCTATATCTGAAATGCCTATCGACACCTATATCGGAAATGCCTATCGACACCTATATCTGAAATGCCTATCGACACCTATATCTGAAATGCCTATCGACACCTATATCTGAAATGCCTATCGACACCTATATCTGAAATGCCTATCGACACCTATATCTGAAATGCCTATCGACACCTATATCTGAAATGCCTATCGACACCTATTTTTGAAATGCCTATCGGAAACTACATCTGAAATGCCTATCAGCACCTATATTTGAAATGCCTATCGGCAACCATATCTGGAATGCCTATCGGCACCTATATTTGAAATGCCTATCGGCTTCTATATCTGAAATGCCTATCGACACCTATATCTGAAATGCCAATCGGCAACTATATCTGAAATGCCTATCGGCACCTATATCTGAAATGCCTATCGACACCTATATCTGAAATGCCTATCGACACCTATATCTGAAATGCCTATCGACACCTATATCTGAAATGCCTATCGACACCTATATCTGAAATGCCTATCGACACCTATATCTGAAATGCCTATCGACACCTATATCTGAAATGCCAATCGACACCTATATCTGAAATGCCTATCGACACCTATTTTTGAAATGCCTATCGGAAACTACATCTGAAATGCCTATCAGCACCTATATTTGAAATGCCTGTCGGCAACCATATCTGGAATGCCTATCGGCACCTATATTTGAAATGCCTATCGGCTTCTATATCTGAAATGCCTATCGGCACCTATTTTTAAAATGCCAATCGGCAACTATATCTGAAATGCCTATCGGCACCTATATCTGAAATGCCTATCGACACCTATATCTGAAATGCCTATCGACACCTATATCTGAAATGCCTATCGACACCTATATCTGAAATGCCTATCGACACCTATATCTGAAATGCCTATCGACACCTATATCTGAAATGCCTATCGACACCTATATCTGAAATGCCTATCGACACCTACATCTGAAATGCCTATCGACACCTATTTTTGAAATGCCTTGCGGAAACTACATCTGAAATGCCTATCAGCACCTATATAAGAAATGCCTATCGGCAACCATATCTGGAATGCCTATCGGCACCTATATTTGAAATGCCTATCGGCTTCTATATCTGAAATGCCTATCGGCACCTATTTTTAAAATGCCAATCGGCAACTATATCTGAAATGCCTATCGGCACCTATATCTGAAATGCCTATCGACACCTATATCTGAAATGCCTATCGACACCTATATCTGAAATGCCTATCGACACCTATATCTGAAATGCCTATCGACACCTATATCTGAAATGCCTATCGACACCTATATCTGAAATGCCTATCGTCACCTATATCTGAAATGCCTATCGACACCTATATCTGAAATGCCTATCGACACCTATATCTGAAATGCCTATCGACACCTATATCTGAAATGCCTATCGACACCTATTTTTGAAATGCCTTTTGGAAACTACATCTGAAATGCCTATCAGCACCTATATTTGAAATGCCTATCGGCAACCATATCTGGAATGCCTATCGGCACCTATATTTGAAATGCCTATCGGCTTCTATATCTGAAATGCCTATCGGCACCTATTTTTAAAATGCCAATCGGCAACTATATCTGAAATGCCTATCGGCACCTATATCTGAAATGCCTATCGACACCTATATCTGAAATGCCTATCGACACCTATATCTGAAATGCCTATCGACACCTATATCTGAAATGCCTATCGACACCTATATCTGAAATGCATATCGACACCTATATCTGAAATGCCTATCGACACCTATATCTGAAATGCCTATCGACACCTATATCTGAAATGCCTATCGACACCTATATCTGAAATGCCTATCGACACCTATTTTTGAAATGCCTATCGGAAACTACATCTGAAATGCCTATCAGCACCTATATTTAAAATGCCTATCGGCAACCATATCTGGAATGCCTATCGGCACCTATATTTGAAATGCCTATCGGCTTCTATATCTGAAATGCCTATCGGCACCTATTTTTAAAATGCCAATCGGCAACTATATCTGAAATGCCTATCGGCAACTGTATCTGAAATGCCTATCGACACCTATATCTGAAATGCCTATCGACACCTTTATCTAAAATGCCTATCGACACCTATTTTTGAAATGCCTATCGGAAACTACATCTGAAATGCCTATCAGCACCTATATTTGAAATGCCTATCGGCAATCATATCTGGAATGCCTATCGGCACCTATATTTGAAATGCCTATCCGCTTCTATATCTGAAATGCCTATCGGCACCTATTTTTAAAATGCCAATCGGCAACTATATCTGAAATGCCTATCGGCACCTATATCTGAAATGCCTATCGACACCTATATCTGAAATTCTTATCGACACCTATATCTGAAATGCCTATCGACACTTATATCTGAAATGCCTATCGACACCTATATCTGAAATGCCTATCGACACCTATATCTGAAATGCCTATCGACACCTATATCTGAAATGCCTATCGACACCTATTTTTGAAATGCCTATCGGAAACTACATCTGAAATGCCTATCAGCACCTATATTTGAAATGCCTATCGGCAACCATAACTGGAATGCCTATCGGCACCTATATTTGAAATGCCTATCGGCTTCTATATCTGAAATGCCTATCGGCACCTATTTTTAAAATGCCAATCGGCAACTATATCTGAAATGCCTATCGGCACCTATATCTGAAATGCCTGTCGACACCTATATCTGAAATGCCTATCGACACCTATATCTGAAATGCCTATCGACACCTATATCTGAAATGCCTATCGACACCTATATCTGAAATGCCTATCGACACCTATATCTGAAATGCCTATCGACACCTATATCTGAAATGCCTATCGACACCTACATCTGAAATGCCTATCGACACCTATTTTTGAAATGCCTATCGGAAACTACATCTGAAATGCCTATCAGCACCTATATTTGAAATGCCTAACGGCAACCATATCTGGAATGCCTATCGGCACCTATATTTGAAATGCCTATCGGCTTCTATATCTGAAATGCCTATCGGCACCTATTTTTAAAATGCCAATCGGCAACTATATCTGAAATGCCTATCGGCACCTATATCTGAAATGCCTATCGACACCTATATCTGAAATGCCTATCGACACCTATATCTGAAATGCCTATCGACACCTATGTCTGAAATGCCTATCGACACCTATATCTGAAATGCCTATCGACACCTATATCTGAAATGCCTATCGACACCTATATCTAAAATGCCTATCGACACCTATATCTGAAATGCCTATCGACACCTATTTTTGAAATGCCTTTTGGAAACTACATCTGAAATGCCTATCAGCACCTATATTTGAAATGCCTATCGGCAACCATATCTGGAATGCCTATCGGCACCTATATTTGAAATGCCTATCGGCTTCTATATCTGAAATGCCTATCGGCACCTATTTTTAAAATGCCAATCGGCAACTATATCTGAAATGCCTATCGGCACCTATATCTGAAATGCCTATCGACACCTATATCTGAAATGCCTATCGACACCTATATCTGAAATGCCTATCGACACCTATGTCTGAAATGCCTATCGACACCTATATCTGAAATGCCTATCGACACCTATATCTGAAATGCCTATCGACACCTATATCTGAAATGCCTATCGACACCTATATCTGAAATGCCTATCGACACCTATATCTGAAATGCCTATCGACACCTATATCTGAAATGCCTATCGACACCTATATCTGAAATGCCTTTTGACACCTATATCTGAAATGCCTATCGACACCTATTTTTGAAATGCCTATCGGAAACTACATCTGAAATGCCTATCAGCACCTATATTTGAAATGCCTATCGGCAACCATATCTGGAATGCCTATCGGCACCTTAATTTGAAATGCCTATCGGCTTCTATATCTGAAATGCCTATCGGCACCTATTTTTAAAATGCCAATCGGCAACTATATCTGAAATGCCTATCGGGACCTATATCAGAAATGCCTATCGACACCTATATCTGAAATGCCTATCGACACCTATATCTGAAATGCCTATCGACACCTATATCTGAAATGCCTATCGACACCTATATCTGAAATGCCTATCGACACTTATATCTGAAATGCCTATCGACACCTATATCTGAAATGCCTATCGACACCTATATCTGAAATGCCTATCGACACCTATATCTGAAATGCCTATCGACACCTATTTTTGAAATGCCTATCGGAAACTACATCTGAAATGCCTATCAGCACCTATATTTGAAATGCCTATCGGCAACCATATCTGGAATGCCTATCGGCACCTATATTTGAAATGCCTATCGGCTTCTATATCTGAAATGCCTATCGGCACCTATTTTTAAAATGCCAATCGGCAACTATATCTGAAATGCCTATCGGCACCTATATCTGAAATGCCTATCGACACCTATATCTGAAATGCCTATCGACACCTATATCTGAAATGCCTATCGAAACCTATATCTGAAATGCCTATCGACACCTATATCTGAAATGCCTATCGACACCTATATCTGAAATGCCTATCGACACCTATATCTGAAATGCCTATCGACACCTATATCTGAAATGCCTATCGACACCTATTTTTGAAATGCTTATCGGAAACTACATCTGAAATGCCTATCAGCACCTATATTTGAAATGCCTATCGGCAACCATATCTGGAATGCCTATCGGCACCTATATTTGAAATGCCTATCGGCTTCTATATCTGAAATGCCTATCGGCACCTATTTTTAAAATGCCAATCGGCAACTATATCTGAAATGCCTATCGGCACCTATATCTGAAATGCCTATCGACACCTATATCTGAAATGCCTATCGACACCTATATCTGAAATGCCTATCGACACCTATATCTGAAATGCCTATCGACACCTATATCTGAAATGCCTATCGACACCTATATCTGAAATGCCTATCGACACCTATTTTTGAAATGCCTATCGGAAACTACATCGGAAATGCCTATCAGCACCTATATTTGAAATGCCTATCTTCAACCATATCTGGAATGCCTATCGGCACCTATATTTGAAATGCCTATCGGCTTCTATATCTGAAATGCCTATCGGCACCTATTTTTAAAATGCCAATCGGCAACTATATCTGAAATGCCTATCGGCACCTATATCTGAAATGCCTATCGACACCTATATCTGAAATGCCTATCGACACCTATATCTGAAATGCCTATCGACACCTATATCTGAAATGCCTATCGACACCTATATCTGAAATGCCTCTCGACACCTATATCTGAAATGCCTATCGACACCTATATCTGAAATGCCTATCGACACCTATATCTGAAATGCCTATCGACACCTATATCTGAAATGCCTATCGACACCTATTTTTGAAATGCTTATCGGAAACTACATCTGAAATGCCTATCAGCACCTATATTTGAAATGCCTATCGGCAACCATATCTGGAATGCCTATCGGCACCTATATTTGAAATGCCTATCGGCTTCTATATCTGAAATGCCTATCGGCACCTATTTTTAAAATGCCAATCGGCAACTATATCTGAAATGCCTATCGGCACCTATATCTGAAATGCCTATCGACACCTATATCTGAATTTCCTATCGACACCTATATCTGAAATGCCTATGGACACCTATATCTGAAATGCCTATCGACACCTATATCTGAAATGCCTATCGACACCTATATCTGAAATGCCTATCGACACCTATATCTGAAATGCCTATCGACACCTATATCTGAAATGCCTATCGACACCTATATCTGAAATGCCTATCGACACCTATTTTTGAAATGCCTATCGGAAACTACATCTGAAATGCCTATCAGCACCTATATTTGAAATGCCTATCGGCAACCATATCTGGAATGCCTATCGGCACCTATATTTGAAATGCCTATCGGCTTCTATATCTAAAATGCCTATCGGCACCTATTTTTAAAATGCCAATCGGCAACTATATCTGAAATGCCTATCGGGACCTATATCTGAAATGCCTATCGACACCTATATCTGAAATGCCTATCGACACCTATATCTGAAATGCCTATCGACACCTATATCTGAAATGCCTATCGACACCTATATCTGAAATGCCTATCGACACCTATATCTGAAATGCCTATCGACACCTATATCTGAAATGCCTATCGACACCTATATCTGAAATGCCTATCGACACCTATTTTTGAAATGCCTATCGGAAACTACATCTGAAATGCCTATCAGCACCTATATTTGAAATGCCTATCGGCAACCATATCTGGAATGCCTATCGGCACCTATATTTGAAATGCCTATCGGCTTCTATATCTGAAATACCTATCGGCACCTATTTTTAAAATGCCAATCGGCAACTATATCTGAAATGCCTATCGGCACCTATATCTGAAATGCCTATCGACACCTATATCTGAAATGCCTATCGACACCTATATCTGAAATGCCTATCGACACCTATATCTGAAATGCCTATCGACACCTATATCTGAAATGCCTATCGACACCTATATCTGAAATGCCTATCGACACCTATATCTGAAATGCCTATCGACACCTATATCTGAAATGCCTATCGACACCTATTTTTGAAATGCCTATCGGAAACTACATCTGAAATGCCTATCATTACCTATATTTGAAATGCCTATCGGCAACCATATCTGGAATGCCTATCCGGCACGTATATTTGAAATGCCTATCGGCTTCTATATCTGAAATGCCTATCGGCACCTATTTTTAAAATGCCAATCGGCAACTATATCTGAAATGCCTATCGGCACCTATATCTGAAATGCCTATCGACACCTATATCTGAAATGCCTATCGACACCTATATCTGAAATGCCTATCGACACCTATATCTGAAATGCCTATCGACACCTATTTTTGAAATGCCTATCGGAAACTACATCTGAAATGCCCAGCAGCACCTATATTTGAAATGCCTATCGGCAACCATATCTGGAATGCCTATCGGCACCTATATTTGAAATGCCTATCGGCTTCTATATCTGAAATGCCTATCGGCACCTATTTTTAAAATGCCAATCGGCAACTATATCTGAAATGCCTATCGGCACCTATATCTGAAATGCCTATCGACACCTATATCTGAAATGCCTAAAGACACCTATATCTGAAATGCCTATCGACACCTATATCTGAAATGCCTATCGACACCTATATCTGAAATGCCTATCGACACCTATATCTGAAATGCCTATCGACACCTATATCTGAAATGCCTATCGACACCTATTTTTGAAATGCCTATCGGAAACTACATCTGAAATGCCTATCAGCACCTATATTTGAAATGCCTATCGGCAACCATATCTGGAATGCCTATCGGCACCTATATTTGAAATGCCTATCGGCTTCTATATCTGAAATGCCTATCGGCACCTATTTTTAAAATGCCAATCGGCAACTATATCTGAAATGCCTATCGGCACCTATATCTGAAATGCCTATCGACACCTATATCTGAAATGCCTATCTACACCTATATCTGAAATGCTCATCGACACCTATATCGGAAATGCCTATCGACACCTATATCTGAAATGCCTATCGACACCTATATCTGAAATGCCTATCGACACCTATATCTGAAATGCCTATCGACACCTATATCTGAAATGCCTATCGACACCTATATCTGAAATGCCTATCGACACCTATTTTTGAAATGCCTATCGGAAACTACATCTGAAATGCCTATCAGCACCTATATTTGAAATGCCTATCGGCAACCATATCTGGAATGCCTATCCGGCACCTATATTTGAAATGCCTATCGGCTTCTATATCTGAAATGCCTATCGGCACCTATTTTTAAAATGCCAATCGGCAACTATATCTGAAATGCCTATCGGCACCTATATCTGAAATGCCTATCGACACCTATATCTGAAATGCCTATCGACACCTATATCTGAAATGCCTATCGACACCTATATCTGAAATGCCTATCGACACCTATATCTGAAATGCCTATCGACACCTATATCTGAAATGCCTATCGACACCTATATCTGAAATGCCTATCGACACCTATATCTGAAATGCCTATCGACACCTATTTTTGAAATGCCTATCGGAAACTACATCTGAAATGCCTATCAGCACCTATATTTGAAATGCCTATCGGCAAACATATCTGGAATGCCTATCGGCACCTATTTTTAAAATGCCAATCAGAAACTATATCTGAAATGCCTATCGGCACCTATATCTGAAATGCCTATCGACACCTATATCTGAAATGCCTATCGACACCTATATCTGAAATGCCTATCGATATATATATCTGAAATGCCTATCGACACCTATATCTGAAATGCCTATCGACACCTATATCTGAAATGCCTATCGACACCTATATCTGAAATGCCTATCGACACCTATATCTGAAATGCCTATCGACACCTATTTTTGAAATGCCTATCGGAAACTACATCTGAAATGCCTATCAGCACCTATATTTGAAATGCCTATCGGCAACCATATCTGGAATGCCTATCCGGCACCTATATTTGAAATGCCTATCGGCTTCTATATCTGAAATGCCTATCGGCACCTATTTTTAAAATGCCAATCGGCAACTATATCTGAAATGCCTATCGGCACCTATATCTGAAATGCCTATCGACACCTATATCTGAAATGCCTATCGACACCTATATCTGAAATGCCTATCGACACCTATATCTGAAATGCCTATCGACACCTATATCTGAAATGCCTATCGACATCTATTTTTGAAATGCCTATCGGAAACTACATCTGAAATGCCTATCAGCACCTATATTTAAAATGCCTATCGGCAACCATATCTGGAATGAATATCGGCACCTATATTTGAAATGCCTATCGGCTTCTATATCTGAAATGCCTATCGGAACCTATTTTTAAAATGCCAATCGGCAACTATATCTGAAATGCCTATCGGCACCTATATCTGAAATGCCTATCGACACCTATATCTGAAATGCCTATCGACACCTATATCTGAAATGCCTATCGACACCTATATCTGAAATGCCTATCGACACCTATATCTGAAATGCCTATCGACACCTATTTTTGAAATGCCTATCGGAAACTACATCTGAAATGCCTATCAGCACCTATATTTGAAATGCCTATCGGCAACCATATCTGGAATATCTATCGGCACCTATATTTGAAATGCCTATCGGCTTCTATATCTGAAATGCCCATCGGCACCTATTTTTAAAATGCCAATCGGCAACTATATCTGAAATGCCTATCGGCACCTATATCTGAAATGCCTATCAGCACCTATATTTGAAATGCCTATGGGCAACCATATCTGGAATGCCTATCGGCACCTATAATTGAAATGCCTATCGGCTTCTATATCTGAAATGCCTATCGGCACCTATTTTTAAAATGTCAATCGGCAACTATATCTGAAATGCCTATCGGCACCTATATCTGAAATGCCTATCGACACCTATATCTGAAATGCCTATCGACACCTATATCTGAAATGCCTATCGACACCTATATCTGAAATGCCTATCGACACCTATATCTGAAATGCCTATCGACACCTATATCTAAAATGCCTATCGACACCTATATCTGAAATGCCTATCGACACCTATATCTGAAATGCCTATCGACACCTATATCTGAAATGCCTATCGACACCTATTTTTGAAATGCCTATCGGAAACTACATCTGAAATGCCTATCAGCACCTATATTTGAAATGCCTATCGGCAACCATATCTGGAATGCCTATCGGCACCTATATTTGAAATGCCTATCGGCTTCTATATCTGAAATGCCTATCGGCACCTATTTTTAAAATGCCAATCGGCAACTATATCTGAAATGCCTATCGGCACCTATATCTGAAATGCCTATCGACACCTATATCTGAAATGCCTATCGACACCTATATCTGAAATGCCTATCGACACCTATATCTGAAATGCCTATCGACACCTATATCTGAAATGCCTATCGACACCTATATCTGAAATGCCTATCGACACCTATATCTGAAATGCCTATCGACACCTATATCTGAAATGCCTATCGACACCTATTTTTGAAATGCCTATCGGAAACTACATCTGAAATGCCTATCAGCACCTATATTTGAAATGCCTGTCGGCAACCATATCTGGAATGCCTATCGGCACCTATATTTGAAATGCCTATCGGCTTCTATATCTGAAATGCCTATCGGCACCTATTTTTAAAATGCCAATCGGCAACTATATCTGAAATGCCTATCGGCACCTATATCTGAAATGCCTATCGACACCTATATCTGAAATGCCTATCGACACCTATATCTGAAATGCCTATCGACACCTATATCTGAAATGCCTATCGACACCTATATCTGAAATGCCTATCGACACCTATATCTGAAATGCCTATCGAGACCTATATCTGAAATGCCTATCGACACCTACATCTGAAATGCCTATCGACACCTATTTTTGAAATGCCTATCGGAAACTACATCTGAAATGCCTATCAGCACCTATATTTGAAGTGCCTAACGGCAACCATATCTGGAATGCCTATCGGCACCTATATTTGAAATGCCTATCGGCTTCTATATCTAAAATGCCTATCGGCACCTATTTTTAAAATGCCAATCGGCAACTATATCTGAAATGCCTATCGGCACCTATATCTGAAATGCCTATCGACACCTATATCTGAAATGCCTATCGACACCTATATCTGAAATGCCTATCGACACCTATATCTGAAATGCCTATCGACACCTATATCTGAAATGCCTATCGACACCTATATCTGAAATGCCTATCGACACCTATATCTAAAATGCCTATCGACACCTATATCTGAAATGCCTATCGACACCTATTTTTGAAATGCCTTTTGGAAACTACATCTGAAATGCCTATCAGCACCTATATTTGAAATGCCTATCGGCAACCATATCTGGAATGCCTATCGGCACCTATATTTGAAATGCCTATCGGCTTCTATATCTGAAATGCCTATCGGCACCTATTTTTAAAATGCCAATCGGCAACTATATCTGAAATGCCTATCGGCACCTATATCTGAAATGCCTATCGACACCTATATCTGAAATGCCTATCGACACCTATATCTGAAATGCCTATCGACACCTATATCTGAAATGCCTATCGACACCTATATCTGAAATGCCTATCGACACCTATATCTGAAATGCCTATCGACACCTATATCTGAAATGCCTATCGACACCTATATCTGAAATGCCTATCGACACCTATATCTGAAATGCCTATCGACACCTATTTTTGAAATGCCTATCGGAAACTACATCTGAAATGCCTATCAGCACCTATATTTGAAATGCCTATCGGCAACCATATCTGGAATGCCTATCGGCACCTATATTTGAAATGCCTATCGGCTTCTATATCTGAAATGCCTATCGGCACCTATTTTTAAAATGCCAATCGGCAACTATATCTGAAATGCCTATCGGCACCTATATCTGAAATGCCTATCGACACCTATATCTGAAATGCCTATCGACACCTATATCTGAAATGCCTATCGACACCTATATCTGAAATGCCTATCGACACCTATATCTGAAATGCCTATCGACACCTATATCTGAAATGCCTATCGACACCTATTTTTGAAATGCCTATCGGAAACTACATCTGAAATGCCTATCAGCACCTATATTTGAAATGCCTATCGGCAACCATATCTGGAATGCCTATTGGCACCTATATTTGAAATGCCTATCGGCTTCTATATCTGAAATGCCTATCGGCACCTATTTTTAAAATGCCAATCTGCAACTATATCTGAAATGCCTATCGGCACCTATATCTGAAATGCCTATCGACACCTATATCTGAAATGCCTATCGACACCTATATCTGAAATGCCTATCGACACCTATATCTGAAATGCCTATCGACACCTATTTTTGAAATGCCTATCAGCACCTATATTTGAAATGCCTATCGGCAACCATATCTGGAATGTCTATCGGCACCTATATTTGAAATGCCTATTTGCTTCTATATCTGAAATGCCTATCGGCACCTATTTTTAAAATGCCAATCGGCAACAATATCTGAAATGCCTATCGGCACCTATATCTGAAATGCCTATCGACACCTATATCTGAAATGCCTATCGACACCTATATCTGAAATGCCTATCGACACCTATATCTGAAATGCCTATCGACACCTATATCTGAAATGCCTATCGACACCTGTATCTGAAATGCCTATCGACACCTATATCTGAAATGCCTATCGACACCTATATCTGAAATGCCTATCGACACCTATTTTTGAAATGCCTATCGGAAACTACATCTGAAATGCCTATCAGCATCTATATTTGAAATGCCTATCGGCAACCATATCTGGAATGCCTATCGGCACCTATATTTGAAATGCCTATCGGCTTCAATATCTGAAATGCCTATCGGCACATATTTTTAAAATGCCAATCGGCAACTATATCTGAAATGCCTATCGGCACCTATATCTGAAATGCCTATCGACACCTATATCTGAAATGACTATCGACACCTATATCTGAAATGCCTATCGACACCTATATCTGAAATGCCTATCGACACCTATATCTGAAATGCTTATCGACACCTATATCTGAAATGCCTATCGTCACCTATATCTGAAATGCCTATCGACACTAATATCTGAAATGCCTATCGACACCTATTTTTGAAATGCCTATCGGAAACTACATCTGAAATGCCTATCAGCACCTATATTTGAAATGCCTATCGGCAACCATATCTGGAATGCCTATCGGCACCTATATTTGAAATGCCTATCGGCTTCTATATCTGAAATGCCTATCGGCACCTATTTTTAAAATGCCAATCGGCAACTATATCTGAAATGCCTATCGGCACCTATACCTGAAATGCTTATCGGCACCTATTTTTGAAATGCCTATCGAAAACTACATCTGAAATGCCTATCAGCACCTATATTTGAAACGCCTATCGGCAACCACATCAGAAATGCCTATCGGCACCTATATCTGAAATGCCTTTCGGCATTTATATCTGAAATGCCTATCGACACCTATATTTGAAATGCCTATCGGCACCTATATTTTAAATGCCTATCGGCAACTATATCTGATATGCCTATCGGCACCTATATCTGAAATACCTATCGGCACCTATTTTTGAAATGCCTATCGGAAACTACATCTAAAATGCCTATCGGCACCTATTTTTAAAATGCCAATCGGCAACTATATCTGAAATGCCTATCGGCACCTATATCTGAAATGGCTATCGGCACATATATTTGAAATGCCTATCGGCAACCATATCTTAAATGCCTATCGACACCTATATTTGAAATACCTATCGGCTTCTATATCTGAAATGCCTATCGGCACCTATTTTTAAACTGCCAATCGGCAACTAATTCTGAAATGCCTATCGGCACCTATATCTGAAATGCTTACCGGCACCAATTTTTGAAATGCCTATCGGAAACTACATCTGAAATGCCTATCAGCACCTATATTTAAAATGCCTATCGGCAACCATATCTGGAATGCCTATCGGCACCTATATTTGAAATGCCTATCGGCTTCTATATCTGAAATGCCTATCGGCACCTATTTTTAAAATGCCAATCTGCAACTATATCTGAAATGCCTATCGGCACCTATATCTGAAATGCCTATCGACACCTATATCTGAAATGCCTATCGACACCTATATCTGAAATGCCTATCGACACCTATATCTGAAATGCCTATCGACACCTATATATGAAATGCCTATCGACACCTATATCTGAAATGCCTATCGACACCTATATCTGAAATGCCTATCGACACCTATATATGAAATGCCTATCGACACCTATATCTGAAATGCCTATCGACACCTATTTTTGAAATGCCTATCGGAAACTACATCTGAAAAGCCTATCAGCACCTATATTTGAAATGCCTATCGGCAACCATATCTGGAATGCCTATCGGCACCTATATTTGAAATGCCTATCGGCTTTTATATCTGAAATGCCTATCGGCACCTATTTTTAAAATGCCAATCGGCAACTTTATCTGAAATGCCTATCGGCACCTATATCTGAAATGCCTATCGACACATATAACTGAAATGCCTATCGACACCTATATCTGAAATGCCTATCGACACCTATATCTGAAATGCCTATCGACACCTATATCTGAAATGCCTATCGATTCCTATATCTTAAATGCCTATCGACACCTATATCTGAAATGCCTATCGACACCTATATCTGAAATGCCTATCGACACCTATTTTTGAAATGCCTATCGGAAACTACATCTGAAATGCCTATCAGCACCTATATTTGAAATGCCTATCGGCAACCATATCTGGAATGCCTATCGGCACCTATATTTGAAATGCCTATCGGCTTCTATATCTGAAATGCCTATCGGCACCTATACTTGAAATGCTTATCGGCACCTATTTTTGAAATGCCTATCGAAAACTACATCTGAAATGCCTATCAGCACCTATATTTGAAACGCCTATCGGCAACCACATCAGAAATGCCTATCGGCACCTATATCTGAAATGCCTATCGACACCTATATCTGAAATGCCTATCGACACCTATATCTGAAATGCCTATCGACACCTATATCTGAAATGCCTATCGACACCTATATCTGAAATGCCTATCGACACCTATATCTGAAATGCCTATCGACACCTATATCTGAAATGCCTATCGACACCTATATCTGAAATGCCTATCGACACCTATTTTTGAAATGCCTATCGGAAACTACATCTGAAATGCCTATCAGCACCTATATTTGAAATGCCTATCGGCAACCATATCTGGAATGCCTATCGGCACCTATATTTGAAATGCCTATCGGCTTCTATATCTGAAATGCCTATCGGCACCTATTTTTAAAATGCCAATCTGCAACTATATCTGAAATGCCTATCGGCACCTATATCTGAAATGCCTATCGACACCTATATCTGAAATGCCTATCGACACCTATATCTGAAATGCCTATCGACATCTATATCTGAAATGCCTATCGACACCTATTTTTGAAATGCCTATCGGAAACTACATCTGAAATGCCTATCAGCACCTATATTTGAAATGCCTATCGGCAACCATATCTGGAATGCCCATCGGCACCTATATTTGAAATGCCTATCGGCTTCTATATCTGAAATGCCTATCGGCACCTATTTTTAAAATGCCAATCTGCAACTATATCTAAAATGCCTATCGGCACCTATATCTGAAATGCCTATCGACACCTATATCTGAAATGCCTATCGACACCTATATCTGAAATGCCTATCGACACCTATATCTGAAATGCCTATCGACACCTATATCTGAAATGCCTATCGACACCTATATCTGAAATGTCTATCGACACCTATATCTGAAATGCCTATCGACACCTATATCTGAAATGCCTATCGACACCTATATCTGAAATGCCTATCGACACCTATTTTTGAAATGCCTATCGGAAACTACATCTGAAATGCCTATCAGCACCTATATTTGAAATGCCTATCGGCAACCATATCTGGAATGCCTATCGGCACCTATATTTGAAATGCCTAACGGCTTCTATATCTGAAATGCCTATCGGCACCTATTTTTAAAATGCCAATCGGCAACTATATCTGAAATGCCTATCGGCACCTATACCTGAATTGCTTATCGGCACCTATTTTTGAAATGCCTATCGAAAACTACATCTGAAATGCCTATCAGCACCTATATTTGAAACGCCTATCGGCAACCACATCAGAAATTCCTATCGGCACCTATATCTGAAATGCCTTTCGGCATTTATATCTGAAATGCCTATCGACACCTATATTTGAAATGCCTATCGGCACCTATATTTTAAATGCCTATCGGCAACTATATCTGATATGCCTATCGGCACCTATATCTGAAATACCTATCGGCACCTATTTTTGAAATGCCTATCGGAAACTACATCTAAAATGCCTATCGGCACCTATTTTTAAAATGCCAATCGGCAACTATATCTGAAATGCCTATCGGCACCTATATCTGAAATGGCTATCGGCACATATATTTGAAATGCCTATCGGCAACCATATCTTAAATGCCTATCGACACCTATATTTGAAATACCTATCGGCTTCTATATCTGAAATGCCTATCGGCACCTATTTTTAAACTGCCAATCGGCAACTAATTCTGAAATGCCTATCGGCACCTATATCTGAAATGCTTACCGGCACCAATTTTTGAAATGCCTATCGGAAACTACATCTGAAATGCCTATCAGCACCTATATTTAAAATGCCTATCGGCAACCATATCTGGAATGCCTATCGGCACCTATATTTGAAATGCCTATCGGCTTCTATATCTGAAATGCCTATCGGCACCTATTTTTAAAATGCCAATCTGCAACTATATCTGAAATGCCTATCGGCACCTATATCTGAAATGCCTATCGACACCTATATCTGAAATGCCTATCGACACCTATATCTGAAATGCCTATCGACACCTATATCTGAAATGCCTATCGACACCTATATATGAAATGCCTATCGACACCTATATCTGAAATGCCTATCGACACCTATATCTGAAATGCCTATCGACACCTATATATGAAATGCCTATCGACACCTATATCTGAAATGCCTATCGACACCTATTTTTGAAATGCCTATCGGAAACTACATCTGAAAAGCCTATCAGCACCTATATTTGAAATGCCTATCGGCAACCATATCTGGAATGCCTATCGGCACCTATATTTGAAATGCCTATCGGCTTTTATATCTGAAATGCCTATCGGCACCTATTTTTAAAATGCCAATCGGCAACTTTATCTGAAATGCCTATCGGCACCTATATCTGAAATGCCTATCGACACATATAACTGAAATGCCTATCGACACCTATATCTGAAATGCCTATCGACACCTATATCTGAAATGCCTATCGACACCTATATCTGAAATGCCTATCGATTCCTATATCTTAAATGCCTATCGACACCTATATCTGAAATGCCTATCGACACCTATATCTGAAATGCCTATCGACACCTATTTTTGAAATGCCTATCGGAAACTACATCTGAAATGCCTATCAGCACCTATATTTGAAATGCCTATCGGCAACCATATCTGGAATGCCTATCGGCACCTATATTTGAAATGCCTATCGGCTTCTATATCTGAAATGCCTATCGGCACCTATACTTGAAATGCTTATCGGCACCTCTTTTTGAAATGCCTATCGAAAACTACATCTGAAATGCCTATCAGCACCTATATTTGAAACGCCTATCGGCAACCACATCAGAAATGCCTATCGGCACCTATATCTGAAATGCCTATCGACACCTATATCTGAAATGCCTATCGACACCTATATCTGAAATGCCTATCGACACCTATATCTGAAATGCCTATCGACACCTATATCTGAAATGCCTATCGACACCTATATCTGAAATGCCTATCGACACCTATATCTGAAATGCCTATCGACACCTATATCTGAAATGCCTATCGACACCTATTTTTGAAATGCCTATCGGAAACTACATCTGAAATGCCTATCAGCACCTATATTTGAAATGCCTATCGGCAACCATATCTGGAATGCCTATCGGCACCTATATTTGAAATGCCTATCGGCTTCTATATCTGAAATGCCTATCGGCACCTATTTTTAAAATGCCAATCTGCAACTATATCTGAAATGCCTATCGGCACCTATATCTGAAATGCCTATCGACACCTATATCTGAAATGCCTATCGACACCTATATCTGAAATGCCTATCGACATCTATATCTGAAATGCCTATCGACACCTATTTTTGAAATGCCTATCGGAAACTACATCTGAAATGCCTATCAGCACCTATATTTGAAATGCCTATCGGCAACCATATCTGGAATGCCCATCGGCACCTATATTTGAAATGCCTATCGGCTTCTATATCTGAAATGCCTATCGGCACCTATTTTTAAAATGCCAATCTGCAACTATATCTAAAATGCCTATCGGCACCTATATCTGAAATGCCTATCGACACCTATATCTGAAATGCCTATCGACACCTATATCTGAAATGCCTATCGACACCTATATCTGAAATGCCTATCGACACCTATATCTGAAATGCCTATCGACACCTATATCTGAAATGTCTATCGACACCTATATCTGAAATGCCTATCGACACCTATATCTGAAATGCCTATCGACACCTATATCTGAAATGCCTATCGACACCTATTTTTGAAATGCCTATCGGAAACTACATCTGAAATGCCTATCAGCACCTATATTTGAAATGCCTATCGGCAACCATATCTGGAATGCCTATCGGCACCTATATTTGAAATGCCTATCGGCTTCTATATCTGAAATGCCTATCGGCACCTAATTTTAAAATGCCAATCGGCAACTATATCTGAAATGCCTATCGGCACCTATACCTGAATTGCTTATCGGCACCTATTTTTGAAATGCCTATCGAAAACTACATCTGAAATGCCTATCAGCACCTATATTTGAAACGCCTATCGGCAACCACATCAGAAATTCCTATCGGCACCTATATCTGAAATGCCTTTCGGCATTTATATCTGAAATGCCTATCGACACCTATATTTGAAATGCCTATCGGCACCTATATTTTAAATGCCTATCGGCAACTATATCTGATATGCCTATCGGCACCTATATCTGAAATACCTATCGGCACCTATTTTTGAAATGCCTATCGGAAACTACATCTAAAATGCCTATCGGCACCTATTTTTAAAATGCCAATCGGCAACTATATCTGAAATGCCTATCGGCACCTATATCTGAAATGGCTATCGGCACATATATTTGAAATGCCTATCGGCAACCATATCTTAAATGCCTATCGACACCTATATTTGAAATACCTATCGGCTTCTATATCTGAAATGCCTATCGGCACCTATTTTTAAACTGCCAATCGGCAACTAATTCTGAAATGCCTATCGGCACCTATATCTGAAATGCTTATCGGCACCAATTTTTGAAATGCCTATCGGAAACTACATCTGAAATGCCTATCAGCACCTATATTTGAAATGCCTATCGGCAACCATATCTGGAATGCCTATCGGCACCTATATTTGAAATGCCTATCGGCTTCTATATCTGAAATGCCTATCGGCACCTATTTTTAAAATGCCAATCTGCAACTATATCTGAAATGCCTATCGGCACCTATATCTGAAATGCCTATCGACACATATATCTAAAATGCCTATCGACACCTATATCTGAAATGCCTATCGACACCTATATCTGAAATGCCTATCGACACCTATATCTGAAATGCCTATCGACACCTATATCTGAAATGCCTATCGACACCTATATCTGAAATGCCTATCGACACCTATATCTGAAATGCCTATCGACACCTATATATGAAATGCCTATCGACACCTATATCTGAAATGCCTATCGACACCTATTTTTGAAATGCCTATCGGAAACTACATCTGAAATGCCTATCAGCACCTATATTTGAAATGCCTATCGGCAACCATATCTGGAATGCCTATCGGCACCTATATTTGAAATGCCTATCGGCTTCTATATCTGAAATGCCTATCGGCACCTATTTTTAAAATGCCAATCGGCAACTTTATCTGAAATGCCTATCGGCACCTATATCTGAAATGCCTATCGACACATATATCTGAAATGCCTATCGACACCTATATCTGAAATGCCTATCGACACCTATATCTGAAATGCCTATCGACACCTATATCTGAAATGCCTATCGACACCTATATCTAAAATGCCTATCGACACCTATATCTGAAATGCCTATCGACACCTATTTTTGAAATGCCTTTTGGAAACTACATCTGAAATGCCTATCAGCACCTATATTTGAAATGCCTATCGGCAACCATATCTGGAATGCCTATCGGCACCTATATTTGAAATGCCTATCGGCTTCTATATCTGAAATGCCTATCGGCACCTATTTTTAAAATGCCAATCGGCAACTATATCTGAAATGCCTATCGGCACCTATATCTGAAATGCCTATCGACACCTATATCTGAAATGCCTATCGACACCTATATCTGAAATGCCTATCGACACCTATATCTGAAATGCCTATCGACACCTATATCTGAAATGCCTATCGACACCTATATCTGAAATGCCTATCGACACCTATATCTGAAATGCCTATCGACACCTATATCTGAAATGCCTATCGACACCTATATCTGAAATGCCTATCGACACCTATTTTTGAAATGCCTATCGGAAACTACATCTGAAATGCCTATCAGCACCTATATTTGAAATACCTATCGGCAACCATATCTGGAATGCCTATCGGCACCTATATTTGAAATGCCTATCGGCTTCTATATCTGAAATGCCTATCGGCACCTATTTTTAAAATGCCAATCGGCAACTATATCTGAAATGCCTATCGGCACCTATATCTGAAATGCCTATCGACACCTATATCTGAAATGCCTATCGACACCTATATCTGAAATGCCTATCGACACCTATATCTGAAATGCCTATCGACACCTATATCTGAAATGCCTATCGACACCTATATCTGAAATGCCTATCGACACCTATATCGGAAATGCCTATCGACACCTATATCTGAAATGCCTATCGACACCTATTTTTGAAATGCCTATCGGAAATTACATCTGAAATGCCTATCAGCACCTATATTTGTAATGCCTATCGGCAACCATATCTGGAATGCCTATCGGCACCTATATTTGAAATGCCTATCGGCTTCTATATCTGAAATGCCTATCGGCACCTATTTTTAAAATGCCAATCTGCAACTATATCTGAAATGCCTATCGGCACCTATATCTGAAATGCCTATCGACACCTATATCTGAAATGCCTATCGACACCTATATCTGAAATGCCTATCGACACCTATATCTGAAATGCCTATCGACACCTATTTTTGAAATGCCTATCAGCACCTATATTTGAAATGCCTATCGGCAACCATATCTGGAATGTCTATCGGCACCTATATTTGAAATGCCTATTTGCTTCTATATCTGAAATGCCTATCGGCACCTATTTTTAAAATGCCAATCGGCAACAATATCTGAAATGCCTATCGGCACCTATATCTGAAATGCCTATCGACACCTATATCTGAAATGCCTATCGACACCTATATCTGAAATGCCTATCGACACCTGTATCTGAAATGCCTATCGACACCTATATCTGAAATGCCTATCGACACCTATATCTGAAATGCCTATCGACACCTATTTTTGAAATGCCTATCGGAAACTACATCTGAAATGCCTATCAGCATCTATATTTGAAATGCCTATCGGCAACCATATCTGGAATGCCTATCGGCACCTATATTTGAAATGCCTATCGGCTTCTATATCTGAAATGCCTATCGGCACCTATTTTTAAAATGCCAATCGGCAACTATATCTGAAATGCCTATCGGCACCTATATCTGAAATGCCTATCGACACCTATATCTGAAATGACTATCGACACCTATATCTGAAATGCCTATCGACACCTATATCTGAAATGCCTATCGACACCTATATCTGAAATGCTTATCGACACCTATATCTGAAATGCCTATCGACACCTATATCTGAAATGCCTATCGACACTAATATCTGAAATGCCTATCGACACCTATTTTTGAAATGCCTATCGGAAACTACATCTGAAATGCCTATCAGCACCTATATTTGAAATGCCTATCGGCAACCATATCTGGAATGCCTATCGGCACCTATATTTGAAATGCCTATCGGCTTCTATATCTGAAATGCCTATCGGCACCTATTTTTAAAATGCCAATCGGCAACTATATCTGAAATGCCTATCGGCACCTATACCTGAAATGCTTATCGGCACCTATTTTTGAAATGCCTATCGAAAACTACATCTGAAATGCCTATCAGCACCTATATTTGAAACGCCTATCGGCAACCACATCTGAAATGCCTATCGGCACCTATATCTGAAATGCCTATCGACACCTATATCTGAAATGACAATCGACACCTATATCTGAAATGCCTATCGACACCTATATCTGAAATGCCTATCGACACCTATATCTGAAATGCTTATCGACACCTATATCTGAAATGCCTATCGACACCTATATCTGAAATGCCTATCGACACTAATATCTGAAATGCCTATCGACACCTATTTTTGAAATGCCTATCGGAAACTACATCTGAAATGCCTATCAGCACCTATATTTGAAATGCCTATCGGCAACCATATCTGGAATGCCTATCGGCACCTATATTTTAAATGCCTATCGGCAACTATATCTGATATGCCTATCGGCACCTATATCTGAAATACCTATCGGCACCTATTTTTGAAATGCCTATCGGAAACTATATCTAAAATGCCTATCGGCACCTATTTTTAAAATGCCAATCGGCAACTATATCTGAAATGCCTATCGGCACCTATATCTGAAATGGCTATCGGCACATATATTTGAAATGCCTATCGGCAACCATATCTTAAATGCCTATCGACACCTATATTTGAAATACCTATCGGCTTCTATATCTGAAATGCCTATCGGCACCTATTTTTAAACTGCCAATCGGCAACTAATTCTGAAATGCCTATCGGCACCTATATCTGAAATGCTTATCGGCACCAATTTTTGAAATGCCTATCGGAAACTACATCTGAAATGCCTATCAGCACCTATATTTAAAATGCCTATCGGCAACCATATCTGGAATGCCTATCGGCACCTATATTTGAAATGCCTATCGGCTTCTATATCTGAAATGCCTATCGGCACCTATTTTTAAAATGCCAATCTGCAACTATATCTGAAATGCCTATCGGCACCTATATCTGAAATGCCTATCGACACCTATATCTGAAATGCCTATCGACACCTATATCTGAAATCCCTATCGACACCTATATCTGAAATGCCTATCGACACCTATATCTGAAATGCCTATCGACACCTATATCTGAAATGCCTATCGACACCTATATCTGAAATGCCTATCGACACCTATATATGAAATGCCTATCGACACCTATATCTGAAATGCCTATCGACACCTATTTTTGAAATGCCTATCGGAAACTACATCTGAAAAGCCTATCAGCACCTATATTTGAAATGCCTATCGGCAACCATATCTGGAATGCCTATCGGCACCTATATTTGAAATGCCTATCGGCTTTTATATCTGAAATGCCTATCGGCACCTATTTTTAAAATGCCAATCGGCAACTTTATCTGAAATGCCTATCGGCACCTATATCTGAAATGCCTATCGACACATATAACTGAAATGCCTATCGACACCTATATCTGAAATGCCTATCGACACCTATATCTGAAATGCCTATCGACACCTAGATCTGAAATGCCTATCGATTCCTATATCTTAAATGCCTATCGACACCTATATCTGAAATGCCTATCGACACCTATATCTGAAATGCCTATCGACACCTATTTTTGAAATGCCTATCGGAAACTACATCTGAAATGCCTATCAGCACCTATATTTGAAATGCCTATCGGCAACTATATCTGGAATGCCTATCGGCACCTATATTTGAAATGCCTATCGGCTTCTATATCTGAAATGCCTATCGGCACCTATACTTGAAATGCTTATCGGCACCTATTTTTGAAATGCCTATCGAAAACTACATCTGAAATGCCTATCAGCACCTATATTTGAAACGCCTATCGGCAACCACATCAGAAATGCCTATCGGCACCTATATCTGAAATGCCTATCGACACCTATATCTGAAATGCCTATCGACACCTATATCTGAAATGCCTATCGACACCTATATCTGAAATGCCTATCGACACCTATATCTGAAATGCCTATCGACACCTATATCTGAAATGCCTATCGACACCTATATCTGAAATGCCTATCGACACCTATATCTGAAATGCCTATCGACACCTATTTTTGAAATGCCTATCGGAAACTACATCTGAAATGCCTATCAGCACCTATATTTGAAATGCCTATCGGCAACCATATCTGGAATGCCTATCGGCACCTATATTTGAAATGCCTATCGGCTTCTATATCTGAAATGCCTATCGGCACCTATTTTTAAAATGCCAATCTGCAACTATATCTGAAATGCCTATCGGCACCTATATCTGAAATGCCTATCGACACCTATATCTGAAATGCCTATCGACACCTATATCTGAAATGCCTATCGACATCTATATCTGAAATGCCTATCGACACCTATTTTTGAAATGCCTATCGGAAACTACATCTGAAATGCCTATCAGCACCTATATTTGAAATGCCTATCGGCAACCATATCTGGAATGCCTATCGGCACCTATATTTGAAATGCCTATCGGCTTCTATATCTGAAATGCCTATCGGCACCTATTTTTAAAATGCCAATCTGCAACTATATCTGAAATGCCTATCGGCACCTATATCTGAAATGCCTATCGACACCTATATCTGAAATGCCTATCGACACCTATATCTGAAATGCCTATCGACACCTATATCTGAAATGCCTATCGACACCTATATCTGAAATGCCTATCGACACCTATATCTGAAATGTCTATCGACACCTATATCTGAAATGCCTATCGACACCTATATCTGAAATGCCTATCGACACCTATATCTGAAATGCCTATCGACACCTATTTTTGAAATGCCTATCGGAAACTACATCTGAAATGCCTATCAGCACCTATATTTGAAATGCCTATCGGCAACCATATCTGGAATGCCTATCGGCACCTATATTTGAAATGCCTATCGGCTTCTATATCTGAAATGCCTATCGGCACCTATTTTTAAAATGCCAATCGGCAACTATATCTGAAATGCCTATCGGCACCTATACCTGAAATGCTTATCGGCACCTATTTTTGAAATGCCTATCGAAAACTACATCTGAAATGCCTATCAGCACCTATATTTGAAACGCCTATCGGCAACCACATCAGAAATGCCTATCGGCACCTATATCTGAAATGCCTTTCGGCATTTATATCTGAAATGCCTATCGACACCTATATTTGAAATGCCTATCGGCACCTATATTTTAAATGCCTATCGGCAACTATATCTGATATGCCTATCGGCACCTATATCTGAAATACCTATCGGCACCTATTTTTGAAATGCCTATCGGAAACTACATCTAAAATGCCTATCGGCACCTATTTTTAAAATGCCAATCGGCAACTATATCTGAAATGCCTATCGGCACCTATATCTGAAATGGCTATCGGCACATATATTTGAAATGCCTATCGGCAACCATATCTTAAATGCCTATCGACACCTATATTTGAAATACCTATCGGCTTCTATATCTGAAATGCCTATCGGCACCTATTTTTAAACTGCCAATCGGCAACTAATTCTGAAATGCCTATCGGCACCTATATCTGAAATGCTTATCGGCACCAATTTTTGAAATGCCTAACGGAAACTACATCTGAAATGCCTATCAGCACCTATATTTGAAATGCCTATCGGCAACCATATCTGGAATGCCTATCGGCACCTATATTTGAAATGCCTATCGGCTTCTATATCTGAAATGCCTATCGGCACCTATTTTTAAAATGCCAATCCGCAACTATATCTAAAATGCCTATCGGCACCTATATCTGAAATGCCTATCGACACCTATATCTAAAATGCCTATCGACACCTATATCTGAAATGCCTATCGACACCTATATCTGAAATGCCTATCGACACCTATATCTGAAATGCCTATCGACACCTATATCTGAAATGCCTATCGACACCTATATCTGAAATGCCTATCGACACCTATATATGAAATGCCTATCGACACCTATATCTGAAATGCCTATCGACACCTATTTTTGAAATGCCTATCGGAAACTACATCTGAAATGCCTATCAGCACCTATATTTGAAATGCCTATCGGCAACCATATCTGGAATGCCTATCGGCACCTATATTTGAAATGCCTATCGGCTTCTATATCTGAAATGCCTATCGGCACCTATTTTTAAAATGCCAATCGGCAACTTTATCTGAAATGCCTATCGGCACCTATATCTGAAATGCCTATCGACACATATATCTGAAATGCCTATCGACACCTATATCTGAAATGCCTATCGACACCTATATCTGAAATGCCTATCGACACCTATATCTGAAATGCCTATCGATTCCTATATCTTAAATGCCTATCGACACCTATATCTGAAATGCCTATCGACACCTATATCTGAAATGCCTATCGACACCTATTTTTGAAATGCCTATCGGAAACTACATCTGAAATGCCTATCAGCACCTATATTTGAAATGCCTATCGGCAACCATATCTGGAATGCCTATCGGCACCTATATTTGAAATGCCTATCGGCTTCTATATCTGAAATGCCTATCGGCACCTATTTTTAAAATGCCAATCGGCTACTATATCTGAAATGCCTATCGGCACCTATACTTGAAATGCTTATCGGCACCTATTTTTGAAATGCCTATCGAAAACTACATCTGAAATGCCTATCAGCACCTATATTTGAAACGCCTATCGGCAACCACATCAGAAATGCCTATCGGCACCTATATCTAAAATGCCTATCGACACCTATATCTGAAATGCCTATCGACACCTATATCTGAAATGCCTATCGACACCTGTATCTGAAATGCCTTTCGACACCTATATCTGAAATGCCTATCGACACCTATATCTGAAATGCCTATCGACACCTATATCTGAAATGCCTATCGACACCTATATCTGAAATGCCTATCGACACCTATATCTGAAATGCCTATCGACACCTATTTTTGAAATGCCTATCGGAAACTACATCTGAAATGCCTATCAGCACCTATATTTGAAATGCCTATCGGCAACCATATCTGGAATGCCTATCGGCACCTATATTTGAAATGTCTATCGGCTTCTATATCTTAAATGCCTATCGGCACCTATTTTTAAAATGCCAATCGGCAACTATATCTGAAATGCCTATCGGCAACTGTATCTGAAATGCCTATCGACACCTATATCTGAAATGCCTATCGACACCTTTATCTAAAATGCCTATCGACACCTATTTTTGAAATGCCTATCGGAAACTACATCTGAAATGCCTATCAGCACCTATATTTGAAATGCCTATCGGCAATCATATCTGGAATGCCTATCGGCACCTATATTTGAAATGCCTATCCGCTTCTATATCTGAAATGCCTATCGGCACCTATTTTTAAAATGCCAATCGGCAACTATATCTGAAATGCCTATCGGCACCTATATCTGAAATGCCTATCGACACCTATATCTAAAATTCTTATCGACACCTATATCTGAAATGCCTATCGACACCTATATCTGAAATGCCTATCGACACCTATATCTGAAATGCCTATCGACACCTATATCTGAAATGCCTATCGACACCTATATCTGAAATGCCTATCGACACCTATATCTGAAATGCCTATCGACACCTATTTTTGAAATGCCTATCGGAAACTACATCTGAAATGCCTATCAGCACCTATATTTGAAATGCCTATCGGCAACCATAACTGGAATGCCTATCGGCACCTATATTTGAAATGCCTATCGGCTTCTATATCTGAAATGCCTATCGGCACCTATTTTTAAAATGCCAATCGGCAACTATATCTGAAATGCCTATCGGCACCTATATCTGAAATGCCTATCGACACCTATATCTGAAATGCCTATCGACACCTATATCTGAAATGCCTATCGACACCTATATCTGAAATGCCTATCGACACCTATATCTGAAATGCCTATCGACACCTATATCTGAAATGCCTATCGACACCTATATCTGAAATGCCTATCGACACCTATATCTGAAATGCCTATCGACACCTATATCTGAAATGCCTATCGACACCTATTTTTGAAATGCCTATCGGAAACTACATCTGAAATGCCTATCAGCACCTATATTTGAAATGCCTGTCGGCAACCATATCTGGAATGCCTATCGGCACCTATATCTGAAATGCCTATCGACACCTATATCTGAAATGCCTATCGACACCTATATCTGAAATGCCTATCGACACCTATATCTGAAATGCCTATCGACACCTATATCTGAAATGCCTATCGACACTTATATCTGAAATGCCTATCGACACCTATATCTGAAATGCCTATCGACACCTACATCTGAAATGCCTATCGACACCTATTTTTGAAATGCCTATCGGAAACTAGATCTGAAATGCCAATCAGCACCTATATTTGAAATGCCTAACGGCAACCATATCTGGAATGCCTATCGGCACCTATATTTGAAATGCCTATCCGCTTCTATATCTGAAATGCCTATCGGCACCTATTTTTAAAATGCCAATCGGCAACTATATCTGAAATGCCTATCGGCACCCATATCTGAAATGCCTATCGACACCTATATCTGAAATGCCTATCGACACCTATATCTGAAATGCCTATCGACACCTATATCTGAAATGCCTATCGACACCTATATCTGAAATGCCTATCGACACCTATATCTAAAATGCCTATCGACACCTATTTTTGAAATGCCTATCGGAAACTTCATCTGAAATGCCTATCAGCACCTATATTTGAAATGCCTATCGGCAATCATATCTGGAATGCCTACCGGCACCTATATTTGAAATGCCTATCCGCTTCTATATCTGAAATGCCTATCGGCACCTATTTTTAAAATGCCAATCGGCAACTATATCTGAAATGCCTATCGGCACCTATATCTGAAATGCCTATCGACACCTATATCTGAAATGCCTATCGACACCTATATCTGAAATGCCTATCGACACCTATATCTGAAATGCCTATCGACACCTATATCTGAAATGCCTATCGACACCTATATCTGAAATGCCTATCGACACCTATATCTGAAATGCCTATCGACACCTATATCTGAAATGCCTATCGACACCTATTTTTGAAATGCCTATCGGAAACTACATCTGAAATGCCTATCAGCACCTATATTTGAAATGCCTATCGGCAACCATAACTGGAATGCCTATCGGCACCTACATTTGAAATGCCTATCGGCTTCTATAACTGAAATGCCTATCGGCACCTATTTTTAAAATGCCAATCGGCAACTATATCTGAAATGCCTATCGGCACCTATATCTGAAATGCCTATCGACACCTATATCTGAAATGCCTATCGACACCTATATCCGAAATTCCTATCGACACCTATATCTGAAATGCCTATCGACACCTATATCTGAAATGCCTATCGACACCTATATCTGAAATGCCTATCGACACCTATATCTGAAATGCCTATCGACACCTATATCTGAAATGCCTATCGACACCTATTTTTGAAATGCCTATCGGAAACTACATCTGAAATGCCTATCAGCACCTATATTTGAAATGCCTGTCGGCAACCATATCTGGAATGCCTATCGGCACCTATATTTGAAATGCCTATCGGCTTCTATATCTGAAATGCCTATCGGCACCTATTTTTAAAATGCCAATCGGCAACTATATCTGAAATGCCTATCGGCACCAATATCTGAAATGCCTATCGACACCTATATCTGAAATGCCTATCGACACCTATATCTGAAATGCCTATCGACACCTATATCTGAAATGCCTATCGACACCTATATCTGAAATGCCTATCGACACCTATATCTGAAATGCCTATCGACACCTACATCTGAAATGCCTATCGACACCTATTTTTGAAATGCCTTGCGGAAACTACATCTGAAATGCCTATCAGCACCTATATATGAAATGCCTATCGGCAACCATATCTGGAATGCCTATCGGCACCTATATTTGAAATGCCTATCGGCTTCTATATCTGAAATGCCTAACGGCACCTATTTTTAAAATGCCAATCGGCAACTATATCTGAAATGCCTATCGGCACCTATATCTGAAATGCCTATCGACACCTATATCTGAAATGCCTATCGACACCTATATCTGAAATGCCTATCGACACCTATATCTGAAATGCCTATCGACACCTATATCTGAAATGCCTATCGACACCTATATCTGAAATGCCTATCGACACCTATATCTGAAATGCCTATCGACACCTATATCTGAAATGCCTATCGACACCTATTTTTGAAATGCCTTTTGGAAACTACATCTGAAATGCCTATCAGCACCTATATTTGAAATGCCTATCGGCAACCATATCTGGAATGCCTATCGGCACCTATATTTGAAATGCCTATCGGCTTCTATATCTGAAATGCCTATCGGCACCTATTTTTAAAATGCCAATCGGCAACTATATCTGAAATGCCTATCGGCACCTATATCTGAAATGCCTATCGACACCTATATCTCAAATGCCTATCGACACCTATATCTGAAATGCCTATCGACACCTATATCTGAAATGCCTATCGACACCTATATCTGAAATGCCTATCGACACCTATATCTGAAATGCCTATCGACACCTATATCTGAAATGCCTATCGACACCTATATCTGAAATGCCTATCGACACCTATATCTGAAATGCCTATCGACACCTATTTTTGAAATGCCTATCGGAAACTACATCTGAAATGCCTATCAGCACCTATATTTGAAATGCCTATCGGCAACCATATCTGGAATGCCTATCGGCACCTATATTTGAAATGCCTATCGGCTTCTATATCTGAAATGCCTATCGGCACCTATTTTTAAAATGCCAATCGGCAACTATATCTGAAATGCCTATCGGCAACTGTATCTGAAATGCCTATCGACACCTATATCTGAAATGCCTATCGACACCTTTATCTAAAATGCCTATCGACACCTATTTTTGAAATGCCTATCAACACCTATTTTTGAAATGCCTATCGGAAACTACATCTGAAATGCCTATCAGCACCTATATTTGAAATGCCTATCGGCAATCATATCTGGAATGCCTATCGGCACCTATATTTGAAATGCCTATCCGCTTCTATATCTGAAATGCCTATCGGCACCTATTTTTAAAATGCCAATCGGCAACTATATCTGAAATGCCTATCGGCACCTATATCTGAAATGCCTATCGACACCTATATCTAAAATTCTTATCGACACCTATATCTGAAATGCCTATCGACACCTATATCTGAAATGCCTATCGACACCTATATCTGAAATGCCTATCGACACCTATATCTGAAATGCCTATCGACACCTATATCTGAAATGCCTATCGACACCTACATCTGAAATGCCTATCGACACCTATTTTTGAAATGCCTATCGGAAACTACATCTGAAATGCCTATCAGCACCTATATTTGAAATGCCTATCGGCAACCATAACTGGAATGCCTATCGGCACCTATATTTGAAATGCCTATCGGCTTCTATATCTGAAATGCCTATCGGCACCTATTTTTAAAATGCCTATCGGAAACTACATCTGAAATGCCTATCAGCACCTATATTTGAAATGCCTGTCGGCAACCATATCTGGAATGCCTATCGGCACCTATATCTGAAATGCCTATCGACACCTATATCTGAAATGCCTATCGACACCTATATCTGAAATGCCTATCGACACCTATATCTGAAATGCCTATCGACACCTATATCTGAAATGCCTATCGACACCTATATCTGAAATGCCTATCGACACCTACATCTGAAATGCCTATCGACACCTATTTTTGAAATGCCTATCGGAAACTACATCTGAAATGCCTATCAGCACCTATATTTGAAATGCCTAACGGCAACCATATCTGGAATGCCTATCGGCACCTATATTTGAAATGCCTATCGGCTTCTATATCTGAAATGCCTATCGGCACCTATTTTTAAAATGCCAATCGGCAACTATATCTGAAATGCCTATCGGCACCTATATCTGAAATGCCTATCGACACCTATATCTGAAATGCCTATCGACATCTATATCTGAAATGCCTATCGACACCTATATCTGAAATGCCTATCGACACCTATATCTGAAATGCCTATCGACACCTATATCTGAAATGCCTATCGACACCTATATCTAAAATGCCTATCGACACCTATATCTGAAATGCCTATCGACACCTATTTTTGAAATGCCTTTTGGAAACTACATCTGAAATGCCTATCAGCACCTATATTTGAAATGCCTATCGGCAACCATATCTGGAATGCCTATCGGCACCTATATTTGAAATGCCTATCGGCTTCTATATCTGAAATGCCTATCGGCACCTATTTTTAAAATGCCAATCGGCAACTATATCTGAAATGCCTATCGGCACCTATATCTGAAATGAATATCGACACCTATATCTGAAATGCCTATCGACACCTATATCTGAAATGCCTATCGACACCTATATCTAAAATGCCTATCGACACCTATATCTGAAATGCCTATCGACACCTATATCTGAAATGCCTATCGACACCTATATCTGAAATGCCTATCGACACCTATATCTGAAATGCCTATCGACACCTATTTTTGAAATGCCTATCGGAAACTACATCTGAAATGCCTATCAGCACCTATATTTGAAATGCCTATCGGCAACCATATCTGGAATGCCTATCGGCACCTATATTTGAAATGCCTATCGGCTTCTATATCTGAAATGCCTATCGGCACCTATTTTTAAAATGCCAATCGGCAACTATATCTGAAATGCCTATCGGCACCCATATCTGAAATGCCTATCGTCACCTATATCGGAAATGCCTATCTACACCTATATCTGAAATGCCTATCGACACCTATATCTGAAATGCCTATCGACACCTATGTCTGAAATGCCTATCGACACCTATATCTGAAATGCCTATCTACACCTATATCTGAAATGCCTATCGACACCTATATCTGAAGTGCCTATCGGCACCTATATCTGAAATGCCTATCGACACCTATATCTGAAATGCCTATCGACACCTATATCTGAAATGCCTATCGACACCTATATCTGAAATGCCTATCGACACCTATATCTAAAATGCCTATCGACACCTATTTTTGAAATGCCTATCGGAAACTACATCTGAAATGCCTATCAGCACCTATATTTGAAATGCCTTTCGGCAATCATATCTGGAATGCCTACCGGCACCTATATTTGAAATGCCTATCCGCTTCTATATCTGAAATGCCTATCGGCACCTATTTTTAAAATGCCAATCGGCAACTATATCTGAAATGCCTATCGGCACCCATATCTGAAATGCCTATCGACACCTATATCTGAAATGCCTATCGACACCTATATCTGAAATGCCTATCGACACCTATATCTGAAATGCCTATCGACACCTATATCTGAAATGCCTATCGACACCTATATCTGAAATGCCTATCGACACCTATATCTGAAATGCCTATCGACACCTATTTTTGAAATGCCTATCGGAAACTACATCTGAAATGCCTATCAGCACCTATATTTGAAATGCCTATCGGCAACCATAACTGGAATGCCTATCGGCACCTACATTTGAAATGCCTATCAGCTTCTATAACTGAAATGCCTATCGGCACCTATTTTTAAAATGCCAATCGGCAACTATATCTGAAATGCCTATCGGCACCTATATCTGAGATGCCTATCGACACCTATATCTGAAATGCCTATCGACACCTATATCCGAAATGCCTATCGACACCTATATCTGAAATGCCTATCGACACCTATATCTGAAATGCCTATCGACACCTATATCTGAAATGCCTATCGACACCTATATCTGAAATGCCTATCGACACCTATATCTGAAATGCCTATCGACACCTATATCTGAAATGCCTATCGACACCTATTTTTGAAATGCCTATCGGAAACTACATCTGAAATGCCTATCAGCACCTATATTTGAAATGCCTGTCGGCAACCATATCTGGAATGCCTATCGACACCTATATCTGAAATGCCTATCGACACCTATATCTGAAATGCCTATCGACACCTATATCTGAAATGCCTATCGACACCTATTTTTGAAATGCCTATCGGAAACTACATCTGAAATGCCTATCAGCACCTATATTTGAAATGCCTATCGACACCTATATCTGAAATGCCTATCGACACCTATATCTGAAATGCCTATCTACACCTATATCTGAAATGCCTATCGACACCTATATCTGAAATGCCTATCGACACCTATATCTGAAATGCCTATCGACACCTACATCTGAAATGCCTATCGACACCTATTTTTGAAATGCCTTGCGGAAACTACATCTGAAATGCCTATCAGCACCTATATATGAAATGCCTATCGGCAACCATATCTGGAATGCCTATCGGCACCTATATTTGAAATGCCTATCGGCTTCTATATCTGAAATGCCTATCGGCACCTATTTTTAAAATGCCAATCGGCAACTATATCTGAAATGCCTATCGGCACTTATATCTGAAATGCCTATCGACACCTATATCGGAAATGCCTATCGACACCTATATCTGAAATGCCTATCGACACCTATATCTGAAATGCCTATCGACACCTATATCTGAAATGCCTATCGACACCTATATCTGAAATGCCTATCGACACCTATATCTGAAATGCCTATCGACACCTATATCTGAAATGCCTATCGACACCTATATCTGAAATGCCTATTGACACCTATATCTGAAATGCCAATCGACACCTATTTTTGAAATGCCTTTTGGAAACTACATCTGAAATGCCTATCAGCACCTATATTTGAAATGCCTATCGGCAACCATATCTGGAATGCCTATCGGCACCTATATTTGAAATGCCTATCGGCTTCTATATCTGAAATGCCTATCGGCACCTATTTTTAAAATGCCAATCGGCAACTATATCTGAAATGCCTATCGGCACCTATATCTGAAATGCCTATCGACACCTATATCTGAAATGCCTATCGACACCTATATCTGAAATGCCTATCGACACCTACATCTGAAATGCCTATCGACACCTATTTTTGAAATGCCTTGCGGAAACTACATCTGAAATGCCTATCAGCACCTATATATGAAATGCCTATCGGCAACCATATCTGGAATGCCTATCGGCACTTATATTTGAAATGCCTATCGGCTTCTATATCTGAAATGCCTATCGGCACCTATTTTTAAAATGCCAATCGGCAACTATATCTGAAATGCCTATCGGCACCTATATCTGAAATGCCTATCGACACCTATATCGGAAATGCCTATCGACACCTATATCTGAAATGCCTATCGACACCTATATCTGAAATGCCTATCGACACCTATATCTGAAATGCCTATCGACACCTATATCTGAAATGCCTATCGACACCTATATCTGAAATGCCTATCGACACCTATATCTGAAATGCCTATCGACACCTATTTTTGAAATGCCTATCGGAAACTACATCTGAAATGCCTATCAGCACCTATATTTGAAATGCCTATCGGCAACCATATCTGGAATGCCTATCGGCACCTATATTTGAAATGCCTATCGGCTTCTATATCTGAAATGCCTATCGACACCTATATCTGAAATGCCAATCGGCAACTATATCTGAAATGCCTATCGGCACCTATATCTGAAATGCCTATCGACACCTATATCTGAAATGCCTATCGACACCTATATCTGAAATGCCTATCGACACCTATATCTGAAATGCCTATCGACACCTATATCTGAAATGCCTATCGACACCTATATCTGAAATGCCTATCGACACCTATATCTGAAATGCCAATCGACACCTATATCTGAAATGCCTATCGACACCTATTTTTGAAATGCCTATCGGAAACTACATCTGAAATGCCTATCAGCACCTATATTTGAAATGCCTGTCGGCAACCATATCTGGAATGCCTATCGGCACCTATATTTGAAATGCCTATCGGCTTCTATATCTGAAATGCCTATCGGCACCTATTTTTAAAATGCCAATCGGCAACTATATCTGAAATGCCTATCGGCACCTATATCTGAAATGCCTATCGACACCTATATCTGAAATGCCTATCGACACCTATATCTGAAATGCCTATCGACACCTATATCTGAAATGCCTATCGACACCTATATCTGAAATGCCTATCGACACCTATATCTAAAATGCCTATCGACACCTATATCTGAAATGCCTATCGACACCTACATCTGAAATGCCTATCGACACCTATTTTTGAAATGCCTTGCGGAAACTACATCTGAAATGCCTATCAGCACCTATATAAGAAATGCCTATCGGCAACCATATCTGGAATGCCTATCGGCACCTATATTTGAAATGCCTATCGGCTTCTATATCTGAAATGCCTATCGGCACCTATTTTTAAAATGCCAATCGGCAACTATATCTGAAATGCCTATCGGCACCTATATCTGAAATGCCTATCGACACCTATATCTGAAATGCCTATCGACACCTATATCTGAAATGCCTATCGACACCTATATCTGAAATGCCTATCGACACCTATATCTGAAATGCCTATCGACACCTATATCTGAAATGCCTATCGTCACCTATATCTGAAATGCCTATCGACACCTATATCTGAAATGCCTATCGACACCTATATCTGAAATGCCTATCGACACCTATATCTGAAATGCCTATCGACACCTATTTTTGAAATGCCTTTTGGAAACTACATCTGAAATGCCTATCAGCACCTATATTTGAAATGCCTATCGGCAACCATATCTGGAATGCCTATCGGCACCTATATTTGAAATGCCTATCGGCTTCTATATCTGAAATGCCTATCGGCACCTATTTTTAAAATGCCAATCGGCAACTATATCTGAAATGCCTATCGGCACCTATATCTGAAATGCCTATCGACACCTATATCTGAAATGCCTATCGACACCTATATCTGAAATGCCTATCGACACCTATATCTGAAATGCCTATCGACACCTATATCTGAAATGCATATCGACACCTATATCTGAAATGCCTATCGACACCTATATCTGAAATGCCTATCGACACCTATATCTGAAATGCCTATCGACACCTATATCTGAAATGCCTATCGACACCTATTTTTGAAATGCCTATCGGAAACTACATCTGAAATGCCTATCAGCACCTATATTTAAAATGCCTATCGGCAACCATATCTGGAATGCCTATCGGCACCTATATTTGAAATGCCTATCGGCTTCTATATCTGAAATGCCTATCGGCACCTATTTTTAAAATGCCAATCGGCAACTATATCTGAAATGCCTATCGGCAACTGTATCTGAAATGCCTATCGACACCTATATCTGAAATGCCTATCGACACCTTTATCTAAAATGCCTATCGACACCTATTTTTGAAATGCCTATCGGAAACTACATCTGAAATGCCTATCAGCACCTATATTTGAAATGCCTATCGGCAATCATATCTGGAATGCCTATCGGCACCTATATTTGAAATGCCTATCCGCTTCTATATCTGAAATGCCTATCGGCACCTATTTTTAAAATGCCAATCGGCAACTATATCTGAAATGCCTATCGGCACCTATATCTGAAATGCCTATCGACACCTATATCTGAAATTCTTATCGACACCTATATCTGAAATGCCTATCGACACTTATATCTGAAATGCCTATCGACACCTATATCTGAAATGCCTATCGACACCTATATCTGAAATGCCTATCGACACCTATATCTGAAATGCCTATCGACACCTATTTTTGAAATGCCTATCGGAAACTACATCTGAAATGCCTATCAGCACCTATATTTGAAATGCCTATCGGCAACCATAACTGGAATGCCTATCGGCACCTATATTTGAAATGCCTATCGGCTTCTATATCTGAAATGCCTATCGGCACCTATTTTTAAAATGCCAATCGGCAACTATATCTGAAATGCCTATCGGCACCTATATCTGAAATGCCTGTCGACACCTATATCTGAAATGCCTATCGACACCTATATCTGAAATGCCTATCGACACCTATATCTGAAATGCCTATCGACACCTATATCTGAAATGCCTATCGACACCTATATCTGAAATGCCTATCGACACCTATATCTGAAATGCCTATCGACACCTACATCTGAAATGCCTATCGACACCTATTTTTGAAATGCCTATCGGAAACTACATCTGAAATGCCTATCAGCACCTATATTTGAAATGCCTAACGGCAACCATATCTGGAATGCCTATCGGCACCTATATTTGAAATGCCTATCGGCTTCTATATCTGAAATGCCTATCGGCACCTATTTTTAAAATGCCAATCGGCAACTATATCTGAAATGCCTATCGGCACCTATATCTGAAATGCCTATCGACACCTATATCTGAAATGCCTATCGACACCTATATCTGAAATGCCTATCGACACCTATGTCTGAAATGCCTATCGACACCTATATCTGAAATGCCTATCGACACCTATATCTGAAATGCCTATCGACACCTATATCTAAAATGCCTATCGACACCTATATCTGAAATGCCTATCGACACCTATTTTTGAAATGCCTTTTGGAAACTACATCTGAAATGCCTATCAGCACCTATATTTGAAATGCCTATCGGCAACCATATCTGGAATGCCTATCGGCACCTATATTTGAAATGCCTATCGGCTTCTATATCTGAAATGCCTATCGGCACCTATTTTTAAAATGCCAATCGGCAACTATATCTGAAATGCCTATCGGCACCTATATCTGAAATGCCTATCGACACCTATATCTGAAATGCCTATCGACACCTATATCTGAAATGCCTATCGACACCTATGTCTGAAATGCCTATCGACACCTATATCTGAAATGCCTATCGACACCTATATCTGAAATGCCTATCGACACCTATATCTGAAATGCCTATCGACACCTATATCTGAAATGCCTATCGACACCTATATCTGAAATGCCTATCGACACCTATATCTGAAATGCCTATCGACACCTATATCTGAAATGCCTTTTGACACCTATATCTGAAATGCCTATCGACACCTATTTTTGAAATGCCTATCGGAAACTACATCTGAAATGCCTATCAGCACCTATATTTGAAATGCCTATCGGCAACCATATCTGGAATGCCTATCGGCACCTTAATTTGAAATGCCTATCGGCTTCTATATCTGAAATGCCTATCGGCACCTATTTTTAAAATGCCAATCGGCAACTATATCTGAAATGCCTATCGGGACCTATATCAGAAATGCCTATCGACACCTATATCTGAAATGCCTATCGACACCTATATCTGAAATGCCTATCGACACCTATATCTGAAATGCCTATCGACACCTATATCTGAAATGCCTATCGACACTTATATCTGAAATGCCTATCGACACCTATATCTGAAATGCCTATCGACACCTATATCTGAAATGCCTATCGACACCTATATCTGAAATGCCTATCGACACCTATTTTTGAAATGCCTATCGGAAACTACATCTGAAATGCCTATCAGCACCTATATTTGAAATGCCTATCGGCAACCATATCTGGAATGCCTATCGGCACCTATATTTGAAATGCCTATCGGCTTCTATATCTGAAATGCCTATCGGCACCTATTTTTAAAATGCCAATCGGCAACTATATCTGAAATGCCTATCGGCACCTATATCTGAAATGCCTATCGACACCTATATCTGAAATGCCTATCGACACCTATATCTGAAATGCCTATCGAAACCTATATCTGAAATGCCTATCGACACCTATATCTGAAATGCCTATCGACACCTATATCTGAAATGCCTATCGACACCTATATCTGAAATGCCTATCGACACCTATATCTGAAATGCCTATCGACACCTATTTTTGAAATGCTTATCGGAAACTACATCTGAAATGCCTATCAGCACCTATATTTGAAATGCCTATCGGCAACCATATCTGGAATGCCTATCGGCACCTATATTTGAAATGCCTATCGGCTTCTATATCTGAAATGCCTATCGGCACCTATTTTTAAAATGCCAATCGGCAACTATATCTGAAATGCCTATCGGCACCTATATCTGAAATGCCTATCGACACCTATATCTGAAATGCCTATCGACACCTATATCTGAAATGCCTATCGACACGTATATCTGAAATGCCTATCGACACCTATATCTGAAATGCCTATCGACACCTATATCTGAAATGCCTATCGACACCTATATCTGAAATGCCTATCGACACCTATTTTTGAAATGCCTATCGGAAACTACATCGGAAATGCCTATCAGCACCTATATTTGAAATGCCTATCTTCAACCATATCTGGAATGCCTATCGGCACCTATATTTGAAATGCCTATCGGCTTCTATATCTGAAATGCCTATCGGCACCTATTTTTAAAATGCCAATCGGCAACTATATCTGAAATGCCTATCGGCACCTATATCTGAAATGCCTATCGACACCTATATCTGAAATGCCTATCGACACCTATATCTGAAATGCCTATCGACACCTATATCTGAAATGCCTATCGACACCTATATCTGAAATGCCTCTCGACACCTATATCTGAAATGCCTATCGACACCTATATCTGAAATGCCTATCGACACCTATATCTGAAATGCCTATCGACACCTATATCTGAAATGCCTATCGACACCTATTTTTGAAATGCTCATCGGAAACTACATCTGAAATGCCTATCAGCACCTATATTTGAAATGCCTATCGGCAACCATATCTGGAATGCCTATCGGCACCTATATTTGAAATGCCTATCGGCTTCTATATCTGAAATGCCTATCGGCACCTATTTTTAAAATGCCAATCGGCAACTATATCTGAAATGCCTATCGGCACCTATATCTGAAATGCCTATCGACACCTATATCTGAATTTCCTATCGACACCTATATCTGAAATGCCTATGGACACCTATATCTGAAATGCCTATCGACACCTATATCTGAAATGCCTATCGACACCTATATCTGAAATGCCTATCGACACCTATATCTGAAATGCCTATCGACACCTATATCTGAAATGCCTATCGACACCTATATCTGAAATGCCTATCGACACCTATTTTTGAAATGCCTATCGGAAACTACATCTGAAATGCCTATCAGCACCTATATTTGAAATGCCTATCGGCAACCATATCTGGAATGCCTATCGGCACCTATATTTGAAATGCCTATCGGCTTCTATATCTAAAATGCCTATCGGCACCTATTTTTAAAATGCCAATCGGCAACTATATCTGAAATGCCTATCGGGACCTATATCTGAAATGCCTATCGACACCTATATCTGAAATGCCTATCGACACCTATATCTGAAATGCCTATCGACACCTATATCTGAAATGCCTATCGACACCTATATCTGAAATGCCTATCGACACCTATATCTGAAATGCCTATCGACACCTATATCTGAAATGCCTATCGACACCTATATCTGAAATGCCTATCGACACCTATTTTTGAAATGCCTATCGGAAACTACATCTGAAATGCCTATCAGCACCTATATTTGAAATGCCTATCGGCAACCATATCTGGAATGCCTATCGGCACCTATATTTGAAATGCCTATCGGCTTCTATATCTGAAATACCTATCGGCACCTATTTTTAAAATGCCAATCGGCAACTATATCTGAAATGCCTATCGGCACCTATATCTGAAATGCCTATCGACACCTATATCTGAAATGCCTATCGACACCTATATCTGAAATGCCTATCGACACCTACATCTGAAATGCCTATCGACACCTATATCTGAAATGAGTATCGACACCTATATCTGAAATGCCTATCGACACCTATATCTGAAATGCCTATCGACACCTATATCTGAAATGCCTATCGACACCTATTTTTGAAATGCCTATCGGAAACTACATCTGAAATGCCTATCATTACCTATATTTGAAATGCCTATCGGCAACCATATCTGGAATGCCTATCCGGCACGTATATTTGAAATGCCTATCGGCTTCTATATCTGAAATGCCTATCGGCACCTATTTTTAAAATGCCAATCGGCAACTATATCTGAAATGCCTATCGGCACCTATATCTGAAATGCCTATCGACACCTATATCTGAAATGCCTATCGACACCTATATCTGAAATGCCTATCGACACCTATTTTTGAAATGCCTATCGGAAACTACATCTGAAATGCCCAGCAGCACCTATATTTGAAATGCCTATCGGCAACCATATCTGGAATGCCTATCGGCACCTATATTTGAAATGCCTATCGGCTTCTATATCTGAAATGCCTATCGGCACCTATTTTTAAAATGCCAATCGGCAACTATATCTGAAATGCCTATCGGCACCTATATCTGAAATGCCTATCGACACCTATATCTGAAATGCCTAAAGACACCTATATCTGAAATGCCTATCGACACCTATATCTGAAATGCCTATCGACACCTATATCTGAAATGCCTATCGACACCTATATCTGAAATGCCTATCGACACCTATATCTGAAATGCCTATCGACACCTATTTTTGAAATGCCTATCGGAAACTACATCTGAAATGCCTATCAGCACCTATATTTGAAATGCCTATCGGCAACCATATCTGGAATGCCTATCGGCACCTATATTTGAAATGCCTATCGGCTTCTATATCTGAAATGCCTATCGGCACCTATTTTTAAAATGCCAATCGGCAACTATATCTGAAATGCCTATCGGCACCTATATCTGAAATGCCTATCGACACCTATATCTGAAATGCCTATCTACACCTATATCTGAAATGCTCATCGACACCTATATCGGAAATGCCTATCGACACCTATATCTGAAATGCCTATCGACACCTATATCTGAAATGCCTATCGACACCTATATCTGAAATGCCTATCGACACCTATATCTGAAATGCCTATCGACACCTATATCTGAAATGCCTATCGACACCTATTTTTGAAATGCCTATCGGAAACTACATCTGAAATGCCTATCAGCACCTATATTTGAAATGCCTATCGGCAACCATATCTGGAATGCCTATCCGGCACCTATATTTGAAATGCCTATCGGCTTCTATATCTGAAATGCCTATCGGCACCTATTTTTAAAATGCCAATCGGCAACTATATCTGAAATGCCTATCGGCACCTATATCTGAAATGCCTATCGACACCTATATCTGAAATGCCTATCGACACCTATATCTGAAATGCCTATCGACACCTATATCTGAAATGCCTATCGACACCTATATCTGAAATGCCTATCGACACCTATATCTGAAATGCCTATCGACACCTATATCTGAAATGCCTATCGACACCTATATCTGAAATGCCTATCGACACCTATTTTTGAAATGCCTATCGGAAACTACATCTGAAATGCCTATCAGCACCTATATTTGAAATGCCTATCGGCAAACATATCTGGAATGCCTATCGGCACCTATTTTTAAAATGCCAATCAGAAACTATATCTGAAATGCCTATCGGCACCTATATCTGAAATGCCTATCGACACCTATATCTGAAATGCCTATCGACACCTATATCTGAAATGCCTATCGATATATATATCTGAAATGCCTATCGACACCTATATCTGAAATGCCTATCGACACCTATATCTGAAATGCCTATCGACACCTATATCTGAAATGCCTATCGACACCTATATCTGAAATGCCTATCGACACCTATTTTTGAAATGCCTATCGGAAACTACATCTGAAATGCCTATCAGCACCTATATTTGAAATGCCTATCGGCAACCATATCTGGAATGCCTATCCGGCACCTATATTTGAAATGCCTATCGGCTTCTATATCTGAAATGCCTATCGGCACCTATTTTTAAAATGCCAATCGGCAACTATATCTGAAATGCCTATCGGCACCTATATCTGAAATGCCTATCGACACCTATATCTGAAATGCCTATCGACACCTATATCTGAAATGCCTATCGACACCTATATCTGAAATGCCTATCGACACCTATATCTGAAATGCCTATCGACATCTATTTTTGAAATGCCTATCGGAAACTACATCTGAAATGCCTATCAGCACCTATATTTAAAATGCCTATCGGCAACCATATCTGGAATGAATATCGGCACCTATATTTGAAATGCCTATCGGCTTCTATATCTGAAATGCCTATCGGAACCTATTTTTAAAATGCCAATCGGCAACTATATCTGAAATGCCTATCGGCACCTATATCTGAAATGCCTATCGACACCTATATCTGAAATGCCTATCGACACCTATATCTGAAATGCCTATCGACACCTATATCTGAAATGCCTATCGACACCTATATCTGAAATGCCTATCGACACCTATTTTTGAAATGCCTATCGGAAACTACATCTGAAATGCCTATCAGCACCTATATTTGAAATGCCTATCGGCAACCATATCTGGAATATCTATCGGCACCTATATTTGAAATGCCTATCGGCTTCTATATCTGAAATGCCCATCGGCACCTATTTTTAAAATGCCAATCGGCAACTATATCTGAAATGCCTATCGGCACCTATATCTGAAATGCCTATCAGCACCTATATTTGAAATGCCTATGGGCAACCATATCTGGAATGCCTATCGGCACCTATAATTGAAATGCCTATCGGCTTCTATATCTGAAATGCCTATCGGCACCTATTTTTAAAATGTCAATCGGCAACTATATCTGAAATGCCTATCGGCACCTATATCTGAAATGCCTATCGACACCTATATCTGAAATGCCTATCGACACCTATATCTGAAATGCCTATCGACACCTATATCTGAAATGCCTATCGACACCTATATCTGAAATGCCTATCGACACCTATATCTAAAATGCCTATCGACACCTATATCTGAAATGCCTATCGACACCTATATCTGAAATGCCTATCGACACCTATATCTGAAATGCCTATCGACACCTATTTTTGAAATGCCTATCGGAAACTACATCTGAAATGCCTATCAGCACCTATATTTGAAATGCCTATCGGCAACCATATCTGGAATGCCTATCGGCACCTATATTTGAAATGCCTATCGGCTTCTATATCTGAAATGCCTATCGGCACCTATTTTTAAAATGCCAATCGGCAACTATATCTGAAATGCCTATCGGCACCTATATCTGAAATGCCTATCGACACCTATATCTGAAATGCCTATCGACACCTATATCTGAAATGCCTATCGACACCTATATCTGAAATGCCTATCGACACCTATATCTGAAATGCCTATCGACACCTATATCTGAAATGCCTATCGACACCTATATCTGAAATGCCTATCGACACCTATATCTGAAATGCCTATCGACACCTATTTTTGAAATGCCTATCGGAAACTACATCTGAAATGCCTATCAGCACCTATATTTGAAATGCCTGTCGGCAACCATATCTGGAATGCCTATCGGCACCTATATTTGAAATGCCTATCGGCTTCTATATCTGAAATGCCTATCGGCACCTATTTTTAAAATGCCAATCGGCAACTATATCTGAAATGCCTATCGGCACCTATATCTGAAATGCCTATCGACACCTATATCTGAAATGCCTATCGACACCTATATCTGAAATGCCTATCGACACCTATATCTGAAATGCCTATCGACACCTATATCTGAAATGCCTATCGACACCTATATCTGAAATGCCTATCGAGACCTATATCTGAAATGCCTATCGACACCTACATCTGAAATGCCTATCGACACCTATTTTTGAAATGCCTATCGGAAACTACATCTGAAATGCCTATCAGCACCTATATTTGAAGTGCCTAACGGCAACCATATCTGGAATGCCTATCGGCACCTATATTTGAAATGCCTATCGGCTTCTATATCTAAAATGCCTATCGGCACCTATTTTTAAAATGCCAATCGGCAACTATATCTGAAATGCCTATCGGCACCTATATCTGAAATGCCTATCGACACCTATATCTGAAATGCCTATCGACACCTATATCTGAAATGCCTATCGACACCTATATCTGAAATGCCTATCGACACCTATATCTGAAATGCCTATCGACACCTATATCTGAAATGCCTATCGACACCTATATCTAAAATGCCTATCGACACCTATATCTGAAATGCCTATCGACACCTATTTTTGAAATGCCTTTTGGAAACTACATCTGAAATGCCTATCAGCACCTATATTTGAAATGCCTATCGGCAACCATATCTGGAATGCCTATCGGCACCTATATTTGAAATGCCTATCGGCTTCTATATCTGAAATGCCTATCGGCACCTATTTTTAAAATGCCAATCGGCAACTATATCTGAAATGCCTATCGGCACCTATATCTGAAATGCCTATCGACACCTATATCTGAAATGCCTATCGACACCTATATCTGAAATGCCTATCGACACCTATATCTGAAATGCCTATCGACACCTATATCTGAAATGCCTATCGACACCTATTTTTGAAATGCCTATCGGAAACTACATCTGAAAAGCCTATCAGCACCTATATTTGAAATGCCTATCGGCAACCATATCTGGAATGCCTATCGGCACCTATATTTGAAATGCCTATCGGCTTTTATATCTGAAATGCCTATCGGCACCTATTTTTAAAATGCCAATCGGCAACTTTATCTGAAATGCCTATCGGCACCTATATCTGAAATGCCTATCGACACATATAACTGAAATGCCTATCGACACCTATATCTGAAATGCCTATCGACACCTATATCTGAAATGCCTATCGACACCTATATCTGAAATGCCTATCGATTCCTATATCTTAAATGCCTATCGACACCTATATCTGAAATGCCTATCGACACCTATATCTGAAATGCCTATCGACACCTATTTTTGAAATGCCTATCGGAAACTACATCTGAAATGCCTATCAGCACCTATATTTGAAATGCCTATCGGCAACCATATCTGGAATGCCTATCGGCACCTATATTTGAAATGCCTATCGGCTTCTATATCTGAAATGCCTATCGGCACCTATACTTGAAATGCTTATCGGCACCTCTTTTTGAAATGCCTATCGAAAACTACATCTGAAATGCCTATCAGCACCTATATTTGAAACGCCTATCGGCAACCACATCAGAAATGCCTATCGGCACCTATATCTGAAATGCCTATCGACACCTATATCTGAAATGCCTATCGACACCTATATCTGAAATGCCTATCGACACCTATATCTGAAATGCCTATCGACACCTATATCTGAAATGCCTATCGACACCTATATCTGAAATGCCTATCGACACCTATATCTGAAATGCCTATCGACACCTATATCTGAAATGCCTATCGACACCTATTTTTGAAATGCCTATCGGAAACTACATCTGAAATGCCTATCAGCACCTATATTTGAAATGCCTATCGGCAACCATATCTGGAATGCCTATCGGCACCTATATTTGAAATGCCTATCGGCTTCTATATCTGAAATGCCTATCGGCACCTATTTTTAAAATGCCAATCTGCAACTATATCTGAAATGCCTATCGGCACCTATATCTGAAATGCCTATCGACACCTATATCTGAAATGCCTATCGACACCTATATCTGAAATGCCTATCGACATCTATATCTGAAATGCCTATCGACACCTATTTTTGAAATGCCTATCGGAAACTACATCTGAAATGCCTATCAGCACCTATATTTGAAATGCCTATCGGCAACCATATCTGGAATGCCCATCGGCACCTATATTTGAAATGCCTATCGGCTTCTATATCTGAAATGCCTATCGGCACCTATTTTTAAAATGCCAATCTGCAACTATATCTAAAATGCCTATCGGCACCTATATCTGAAATGCCTATCGACACCTATATCTGAAATGCCTATCGACACCTATATCTGAAATGCCTATCGACACCTATATCTGAAATGCCTATCGACACCTATATCTGAAATGCCTATCGACACCTATATCTGAAATGTCTATCGACACCTATATCTGAAATGCCTATCGACACCTATATCTGAAATGCCTATCGACACCTATATCTGAAATGCCTATCGACACCTATTTTTGAAATGCCTATCGGAAACTACATCTGAAATGCCTATCAGCACCTATATTTGAAATGCCTATCGGCAACCATATCTGGAATGCCTATCGGCACCTATATTTGAAATGCCTATCGGCTTCTATATCTGAAATGCCTATCGGCACCTAATTTTAAAATGCCAATCGGCAACTATATCTGAAATGCCTATCGGCACCTATACCTGAATTGCTTATCGGCACCTATTTTTGAAATGCCTATCGAAAACTACATCTGAAATGCCTATCAGCACCTATATTTGAAACGCCTATCGGCAACCACATCAGAAATTCCTATCGGCACCTATATCTGAAATGCCTTTCGGCATTTATATCTGAAATGCCTATCGACACCTATATTTGAAATGCCTATCGGCACCTATATTTTAAATGCCTATCGGCAACTATATCTGATATGCCTATCGGCACCTATATCTGAAATACCTATCGGCACCTATTTTTGAAATGCCTATCGGAAACTACATCTAAAATGCCTATCGGCACCTATTTTTAAAATGCCAATCGGCAACTATATCTGAAATGCCTATCGGCACCTATATCTGAAATGGCTATCGGCACATATATTTGAAATGCCTATCGGCAACCATATCTTAAATGCCTATCGACACCTATATTTGAAATACCTATCGGCTTCTATATCTGAAATGCCTATCGGCACCTATTTTTAAACTGCCAATCGGCAACTAATTCTGAAATGCCTATCGGCACCTATATCTGAAATGCTTATCGGCACCAATTTTTGAAATGCCTATCGGAAACTACATCTGAAATGCCTATCAGCACCTATATTTGAAATGCCTATCGGCAACCATATCTGGAATGCCTATCGGCACCTATATTTGAAATGCCTATCGGCTTCTATATCTGAAATGCCTATCGGCACCTATTTTTAAAATGCCAATCTGCAACTATATCTGAAATGCCTATCGGCACCTATATCTGAAATGCCTATCGACACATATATCTAAAATGCCTATCGACACCTATATCTGAAATGCCTATCGACACCTATATCTGAAATGCCTATCGACACCTATATCTGAAATGCCTATCGACACCTATATCTGAAATGCCTATCGACACCTATATCTGAAATGCCTATCGACACCTATATCTGAAATGCCTATCGACACCTATATATGAAATGCCTATCGACACCTATATCTGAAATGCCTATCGACACCTATTTTTGAAATGCCTATCGGAAACTACATCTGAAATGCCTATCAGCACCTATATTTGAAATGCCTATCGGCAACCATATCTGGAATGCCTATCGGCACCTATATTTGAAATGCCTATCGGCTTCTATATCTGAAATGCCTATCGGCACCTATTTTTAAAATGCCAATCGGCAACTTTATCTGAAATGCCTATCGGCACCTATATCTGAAATGCCTATCGACACATATATCTGAAATGCCTATCGACACCTATATCTGAAATGCCTATCGACACCTATATCTGAAATGCCTATCGACACCTATATCTGAAATGCCTATCGACACCTATATCTAAAATGCCTATCGACACCTATATCTGAAATGCCTATCGACACCTATTTTTGAAATGCCTTTTGGAAACTACATCTGAAATGCCTATCAGCACCTATATTTGAAATGCCTATCGGCAACCATATCTGGAATGCCTATCGGCACCTATATTTGAAATGCCTATCGGCTTCTATATCTGAAATGCCTATCGGCACCTATTTTTAAAATGCCAATCGGCAACTATATCTGAAATGCCTATCGGCACCTATATCTGAAATGCCTATCGACACCTATATCTGAAATGCCTATCGACACCTATATCTGAAATGCCTATCGACACCTATATCTGAAATGCCTATCGACACCTATATCTGAAATGCCTATCGACACCTATATCTGAAATGCCTATCGACACCTATATCTGAAATGCCTATCGACACCTATATCTGAAATGCCTATCGACACCTATATCTGAAATGCCTATCGACACCTATTTTTGAAATGCCTATCGGAAACTACATCTGAAATGCCTATCAGCACCTATATTTGAAATACCTATCGGCAACCATATCTGGAATGCCTATCGGCACCTATATTTGAAATGCCTATCGGCTTCTATATCTGAAATGCCTATCGGCACCTATTTTTAAAATGCCAATCGGCAACTATATCTGAAATGCCTATCGGCACCTATATCTGAAATGCCTATCGACACCTATATCTGAAATGCCTATCGACACCTATATCTGAAATGCCTATCGACACCTATATCTGAAATGCCTATCGACACCTATATCTGAAATGCCTATCGACACCTATATCTGAAATGCCTATCGACACCTATATCGGAAATGCCTATCGACACCTATATCTGAAATGCCTATCGACACCTATTTTTGAAATGCCTATCGGAAATTACATCTGAAATGCCTATCAGCACCTATATTTGTAATGCCTATCGGCAACCATATCTGGAATGCCTATCGGCACCTATATTTGAAATGCCTATCGGCTTCTATATCTGAAATGCCTATCGGCACCTATTTTTAAAATGCCAATCTGCAACTATATCTGAAATGCCTATCGGCACCTATATCTGAAATGCCTATCGACACCTATATCTGAAATGCCTATCGACACCTATATCTGAAATGCCTATCGACACCTATATCTGAAATGCCTATCGACACCTATTTTTGAAATGCCTATCAGCACCTATATTTGAAATGCCTATCGGCAACCATATCTGGAATGTCTATCGGCACCTATATTTGAAATGCCTATTTGCTTCTATATCTGAAATGCCTATCGGCACCTATTTTTAAAATGCCAATCGGCAACAATATCTGAAATGCCTATCGGCACCTATATCTGAAATGCCTATCGACACCTATATCTGAAATGCCTATCGACACCTATATCTGAAATGCCTATCGACACCTGTATCTGAAATGCCTATCGACACCTATATCTGAAATGCCTATCGACACCTATATCTGAAATGCCTATCGACACCTATTTTTGAAATGCCTATCGGAAACTACATCTGAAATGCCTATCAGCATCTATATTTGAAATGCCTATCGGCAACCATATCTGGAATGCCTATCGGCACCTATATTTGAAATGCCTATCGGCTTCTATATCTGAAATGCCTATCGGCACCTATTTTTAAAATGCCAATCGGCAACTATATCTGAAATGCCTATCGGCACCTATATCTGAAATGCCTATCGACACCTATATCTGAAATGACTATCGACACCTATATCTGAAATGCCTATCGACACCTATATCTGAAATGCCTATCGACACCTATATCTGAAATGCTTATCGACACCTATATCTGAAATGCCTATCGACACCTATATCTGAAATGCCTATCGACACTAATATCTGAAATGCCTATCGACACCTATTTTTGAAATGCCTATCGGAAACTACATCTGAAATGCCTATCAGCACCTATATTTGAAATGCCTATCGGCAACCATATCTGGAATGCCTATCGGCACCTATATTTGAAATGCCTATCGGCTTCTATATCTGAAATGCCTATCGGCACCTATTTTTAAAATGCCAATCGGCAACTATATCTGAAATGCCTATCGGCACCTATACCTGAAATGCTTATCGGCACCTATTTTTGAAATGCCTATCGAAAACTACATCTGAAATGCCTATCAGCACCTATATTTGAAACGCCTATCGGCAACCACATCTGAAATGCCTATCGGCACCTATATCTGAAATGCCTATCGACACCTATATCTGAAATGACAATCGACACCTATATCTGAAATGCCTATCGACACCTATATCTGAAATGCCTATCGACACCTATATCTGAAATGCTTATCGACACCTATATCTGAAATGCCTATCGACACCTATATCTGAAATGCCTATCGACACTAATATCTGAAATGCCTATCGACACCTATTTTTGAAATGCCTATCGGAAACTACATCTGAAATGCCTATCAGCACCTATATTTGAAATGCCTATCGGCAACCATATCTGGAATGCCTATCGGCACCTATATTTTAAATGCCTATCGGCAACTATATCTGATATGCCTATCGGCACCTATATCTGAAATACCTATCGGCACCTATTTTTGAAATGCCTATCGGAAACTATATCTAAAATGCCTATCGGCACCTATTTTTAAAATGCCAATCGGCAACTATATCTGAAATGCCTATCGGCACCTATATCTGAAATGGCTATCGGCACATATATTTGAAATGCCTATCGGCAACCATATCTTAAATGCCTATCGACACCTATATTTGAAATACCTATCGGCTTCTATATCTGAAATGCCTATCGGCACCTATTTTTAAACTGCCAATCGGCAACTAATTCTGAAATGCCTATCGGCACCTATATCTGAAATGCTTATCGGCACCAATTTTTGAAATGCCTATCGGAAACTACATCTGAAATGCCTATCAGCACCTATATTTAAAATGCCTATCGGCAACCATATCTGGAATGCCTATCGGCACCTATATTTGAAATGCCTATCGGCTTCTATATCTGAAATGCCTATCGGCACCTATTTTTAAAATGCCAATCTGCAACTATATCTGAAATGCCTATCGGCACCTATATCTGAAATGCCTATCGACACCTATATCTGAAATGCCTATCGACACCTATATCTGAAATCCCTATCGACACCTATATCTGAAATGCCTATCGACACCTATATCTGAAATGCCTATCGACACCTATATCTGAAATGCCTATCGACACCTATATCTGAAATGCCTATCGACACCTATATATGAAATGCCTATCGACACCTATATCTGAAATGCCTATCGACACCTATTTTTGAAATGCCTATCGGAAACTACATCTGAAAAGCCTATCAGCACCTATATTTGAAATGCCTATCGGCAACCATATCTGGAATGCCTATCGGCACCTATATTTGAAATGCCTATCGGCTTTTATATCTGAAATGCCTATCGGCACCTATTTTTAAAATGCCAATCGGCAACTTTATCTGAAATGCCTATCGGCACCTATATCTGAAATGCCTATCGACACATATAACTGAAATGCCTATCGACACCTATATCTGAAATGCCTATCGACACCTATATCTGAAATGCCTATCGACACCTAGATCTGAAATGCCTATCGATTCCTATATCTTAAATGCCTATCGACACCTATATCTGAAATGCCTATCGACACCTATATCTGAAATGCCTATCGACACCTATTTTTGAAATGCCTATCGGAAACTACATCTGAAATGCCTATCAGCACCTATATTTGAAATGCCTATCGGCAACTATATCTGGAATGCCTATCGGCACCTATATTTGAAATGCCTATCGGCTTCTATATCTGAAATGCCTATCGGCACCTATACTTGAAATGCTTATCGGCACCTATTTTTGAAATGCCTATCGAAAACTACATCTGAAATGCCTATCAGCACCTATATTTGAAACGCCTATCGGCAACCACATCAGAAATGCCTATCGGCACCTATATCTGAAATGCCTATCGACACCTATATCTGAAATGCCTATCGACACCTATATCTGAAATGCCTATCGACACCTATATCTGAAATGCCTATCGACACCTATATCTGAAATGCCTATCGACACCTATATCTGAAATGCCTATCGACACCTATATCTGAAATGCCTATCGACACCTATATCTGAAATGCCTATCGACACCTATTTTTGAAATGCCTATCGGAAACTACATCTGAAATGCCTATCAGCACCTATATTTGAAATGCCTATCGGCAACCATATCTGGAATGCCTATCGGCACCTATATTTGAAATGCCTATCGGCTTCTATATCTGAAATGCCTATCGGCACCTATTTTTAAAATGCCAATCTGCAACTATATCTGAAATGCCTATCGGCACCTATATCTGAAATGCCTATCGACACCTATATCTGAAATGCCTATCGACACCTATATCTGAAATGCCTATCGACATCTATATCTGAAATGCCTATCGACACCTATTTTTGAAATGCCTATCGGAAACTACATCTGAAATGCCTATCAGCACCTATATTTGAAATGCCTATCGGCAACCATATCTGGAATGCCTATCGGCACCTATATTTGAAATGCCTATCGGCTTCTATATCTGAAATGCCTATCGGCACCTATTTTTAAAATGCCAATCTGCAACTATATCTGAAATGCCTATCGGCACCTATATCTGAAATGCCTATCGACACCTATATCTGAAATGCCTATCGACACCTATATCTGAAATGCCTATCGACACCTATATCTGAAATGCCTATCGACACCTATATCTGAAATGCCTATCGACACCTATATCTGAAATGTCTATCGACACCTATATCTGAAATGCCTATCGACACCTATATCTGAAATGCCTATCGACACCTATATCTGAAATGCCTATCGACACCTATTTTTGAAATGCCTATCGGAAACTACATCTGAAATGCCTATCAGCACCTATATTTGAAATGCCTATCGGCAACCATATCTGGAATGCCTATCGGCACCTATATTTGAAATGCCTATCGGCTTCTATATCTGAAATGCCTATCGGCACCTATTTTTAAAATGCCAATCGGCAACTATATCTGAAATGCCTATCGGCACCTATACCTGAAATGCTTATCGGCACCTATTTTTGAAATGCCTATCGAAAACTACATCTGAAATGCCTATCAGCACCTATATTTGAAACGCCTATCGGCAACCACATCAGAAATGCCTATCGGCACCTATATCTGAAATGCCTTTCGGCATTTATATCTGAAATGCCTATCGACACCTATATTTGAAATGCCTATCGGCACCTATATTTTAAATGCCTATCGGCAACTATATCTGATATGCCTATCGGCACCTATATCTGAAATACCTATCGGCACCTATTTTTGAAATGCCTATCGGAAACTACATCTAAAATGCCTATCGGCACCTATTTTTAAAATGCCAATCGGCAACTATATCTGAAATGCCTATCGGCACCTATATCTGAAATGGCTATCGGCACATATATTTGAAATGCCTATCGGCAACCATATCTTAAATGCCTATCGACACCTATATTTGAAATACCTATCGGCTTCTATATCTGAAATGCCTATCGGCACCTATTTTTAAACTGCCAATCGGCAACTAATTCTGAAATGCCTATCGGCACCTATATCTGAAATGCTTATCGGCACCAATTTTTGAAATGCCTATCGGAAACTACATCTGAAATGCCTATCAGCACCTATATTTGAAATGCCTATCGGCAACCATATCTGGAATGCCTATCGGCACCTATATTTGAAATGCCTATCGGCTTCTATATCTGAAATGCCTATCGGCACCTATTTTTAAAATGCCAATCTGCAACTATATCTGAAATGCCTATCGGCACCTATATCTGAAATGCCTATCGACACCTATATCTAAAATGCCTATCGACACCTATATCTGAAATGCCTATCGACACCTATATCTGAAATGCCTATCGACACCTATATCTGAAATGCCTATCGACACCTATATCTGAAATGCCTATCGACACCTATATCTGAAATGCCTATCGACACCTATATATGAAATGCCTATCGACACCTATATCTGAAATGCCTATCGACACCTATTTTTGAAATGCCTATCGGAAACTACATCTGAAATGCCTATCAGCACCTATATTTGAAATGCCTATCGGCAACCATATCTGGAATGCCTATCGGCACCTATATTTGAAATGCCTATCGGCTTCTATATCTGAAATGCCTATCGGCACCTATTTTTAAAATGCCAATCGGCAACTTTATCTGAAATGCCTATCGGCACCTATATCTGAAATGCCTATCGACACATATATCTGAAATGCCTATCGACACCTATATCTGAAATACCTATCGACACCTATATCTGAAATGCCTATCGACACCTATATCTGAAATGCCTATCGATTCCTATATCTTAAATGCCTATCGACACCTATATCTGAAATGCCTATCGACACCTATATCTGAAATGCCTATCGACACCTATTTTTGAAATGCCTATCGGAAACTACATCTGAAATGCCTATCAGCACCTATATTTGAAATGCCTATCGGCAACCATATCTGGAATGCCTATCGGCACCTATATTTGAAATGCCTATCGGCTTCTATATCTGAAATGCCTATCGGCACCTATTTTTAAAATGCCAATCGGCTACTATATCTGAAATGCCTATCGGCACCTATACTTGAAATGCTTATCGGCACCTATTTTTGAAATGCCTATCGAAAACTACATCTGAAATGCCTATCAGCACCTATATTTGAAACGCCTATCGGCAACCACATCAGAAATGCCTATCGGCACCTATATCTGAAATGCCTATCGACACCTATATCTGAAATGCCTATCGACACCTATATCTGAAATGCCTATCGACACCTGTATCTGAAATGCCTTTCGACACCTATATCTGAAATGCCTATCGACACCTATATCTGAAATGCCTATCGACACCTATTTTTGAAATGCCTATCGGAAACTACATCTGAAATGCCTATCAGCATCTATATTTGAAATGCCTATCGGCAACCATATCTGGAATGCCTATCGGCACCTATATTTGAAATGCCTATCGGCTTCTATATCTGAAATGCCTATCGGCACCTATTTTTAAAATGCCAATCGGCAACTATATCTGAAATGCCTATCGGCAGCTATATCTGAAATGCCTATCGACACCTATATCTGAAATGCCTATCGACACCTATATCTGAAATGCCTATCGACACCTATATCTGAAATGCCTATCGACACCTATATCTGAAATGCCTATCGACACCTATATCTGAAATGCCTATCGACACCTCTATATGAAATGCCTATCGACACTTATATCTGAAATGCCTATCGACACCTATTTTTGAAATGCCTATCGGAAACTACATCTGAAATGCCTATCAGCACCTATATTTGAAATGCCTATCGGCAACCATACCTGGAATGCCTATCGGCACCTATATTTGAAATGCCTATCGGCTTCTATATCTGAAATGCCTATCGGCACCTATTTTTAAAATGCCAATCGGCAACTTTATCTGAAATGCCTATCGGCACCTATATCTGAAATGCCTATCGACACATATATCTGAAATGCCTATCGACACCTATATCTGAAATGCCTATCGACACCTATATCTGAAATGCCTATCGACACCTATATCTGAAATGCCTATCGATTCCTATATCTGAAATGCCTATCGACACCTATATCTGAAATGCCTATCGACACCTATATCTGAAATGCCTATCGACACCTATTTTTGAAATGCCTATCGGAAACTACATCTGAAATGCCTATCAGCACCTATATTTGAAATGCCTATCGGCAACCATATCTGGAATGCCTATCGGCACCTATATTTGAAATGCCTATCGGCTTCTATATCTGAAATGCCTATCGGCACCTATTTTTAACATGCCGATCGGCAACTATATCTGAAATGCCTATCGGCACCTATACTTGAAATGCTTATCGGCACCTATTTTTGAAATGCCTATCGAAAACTACATCTGAAATGCCTATCAGCACCTATATTTGAAACGCCTATCGGCAACCACTTCAGAAATGCCTATCGGTACCTATATCTGAAATGCCTTTCGGCATTTATATCTGAAATGCCTATCGACACCTATATTTGAAATGCCTATCGGCACCTATATTTTAAATGCCTATCGGCAACTATATCTGATATGCCTATCGGCACCTATATCTGAAATACCTATCGGCACCTATTTTTGAAATGCCTATCGGAAACTACATCTAAAATGCCTATCGGCACCTATTTTTAAAATGCCAATCGGCAACTATATCTGAAATGCCTATCGGCACCTATATCTGAAATGGCTATCGGCACATATATTTGAAATGCCTATCGGCAACCATATCTGAAATGCCTATCGACACCTATATTTGAAATACCTATCGGCTTCTATATCTGAAATGCCTATCGGCACCTATTTTTAAAATGCCAATCGGCAACTAATTCTGAAATGCCTATCGGCACCTATATCTGAAATGCTTATCGGCACCAATTTTTGAAATGCCTATCGGAAACTACATCTGAAATGCCTATCAGCACCTATATTTGAAATGCCTATCGGCAACCATATCTGGAATGCCTATCGGCACCTATATTTGAAATGCCTATCGGCTTCTATATCTGAATTGCCTATCGACACCTATTTTTAAAATGCCTATTAGCAACTATATCTGAAATGCCTATCAGCACCTATATCTGAAATGCCTATTGGTACCTATTTTTGAAATGCCTATCGGAAACTACATCTGAAATGCCTATCAGCACTTATATTTGAAATACCTATCAGCAACCATATCTGGAATGCCTATCGGCACCTATATTTGAAATGCCTATCGGCTTCTATAACTGAAATGCCTATCGGCACCTATTTTTAAAATGCCAATCGGCAACTATATCTGAAATGCCTATCGGCACCTATATCGGAAATGTCTATCGGCACCTATTTTTGAAATGCCTTACAGAAACTACATCTGAAATGCCTATCTGCACCTATATTTTAAATGCCTATCAGCTTCTATATCTGAAATGCCTATCGGCACCTATTTTTAAAATGCCAATCGGTAACTATATCTGAAATGCCTATCGGCACCTATATCTGAAATGCCTATCGGCACTTATTTTTGAAATGCCTATCGGAAACTACATCTGGAATGCCTATCAGCACCTATATTTGAAATGTCTATCGGCAACCATATCTGGAATGCCTATCGGCACCTATATTTGAAATGCCTATCGGCATCTATATCTGAAATGCCTATCGACACTTATTTTTAAAATGCCAATCGGCAACTATATCTGAAATGCCTATTGGCACCTATATCTGAAATGCCTATCGGCACTTATTTTTGAAATGCCTATCGGAAACTACATCTGAAATGCCTATCAGCACCTATATTTGAAATGTCTATCGGCAACCATATCTGGAATGCCTATCGGCACCTATATCTGAAATGCTTATCGGCACAAATTTTTGAAATGCCTATCGGAAACTACATCTGAAATGCCTATCAGCACCTATATTTGAAATGCCTATCGGCAACCATATCTGGAATGCCTATCGGCACCTATATTTGAAATGCCTATCGGCTTCTATATCTGAATTGCCTATCGACACCTATTTTTAAAATGCCTATTGGCAACTATATCTGAAATGCCTATCAGCACCTATATCTGAAATGCCTATTGGTACCTATTTTTGAAATGCCTATTGGAAACTACATCTGAAATGCCTATCAGCACTTATATTTGAAATACCTATCAGCAACCATATCTGAAATGCCTATCGGCACCTATATCTGAAATGTCTATCGGCACCTATTTTTGAAATGCCTTACGGAAACTACATCTGAAATGCCTATCTGCACCTATATTTGAAATGCCTATCAGCTTCTATATCTGAAATGCCTATCGGCACCTATTTTTAAAATGCCAATCGGCAACTATATCTAAAGTGCCTATCGGCACCTATATCTGAAATGCCTATCGGCACCTATTTTTGAAATGTTTATCGAAAACTACATCTGAAATGCCTATCAGCACCTATATTTGAAATGCCTATCGGCAACCACATCAGAAATGCCTATCGGCACCTATATCTGAAATGTCTATCGGCACCTATTTTTGAAATGCCTTACGGAAACTACATCTGAAATGCCTATCGGCACCTATATTTGAAATGCCTATCGGCATCTATATCTGAAATGCCTATCGACACTTATTTTTAAAATGCCAATCGGCAACTACATCTGAAATGCCTATCAGCACCTATATTTGAAATGTCTATCGGCAACCATATCTGGAATGCCTATCGGCACCTATATTTGAAATGCCTATCGGCTTCTATATCTGAAATGCCTATCGGCACCTATTTTTAAAATGCCAATCGGCAACTATATCTGAAATGCCTATCGGCACCTATATCTGAAATGCCTATCGACACCTATATCTGAAATGCCTATCGACACCTATATCTGAAATGCCTATCGACACATATATCTGAAATGCCTATCGACAACTATATCTGAAATGCCTATCAACACCTATATCTGAAATGCCTATCGACACCTATATCTGAAATGCCTATCGACACCTATATCTGAAATGCCTATCGACACCTATATCTGAAATGCCTATCGACACCTATTTTTGAAATGCCTATCGGAAACTACATCTGAAATGCCTATCAGCACCTATATTTGAAATGCCTATCGGCAACCATATCTGGAATGCCTATCGGCACCTATATTTGAAATGCCTATCGGCTTCTATATCTGAAATGCCTATCGGCACCTATTTTTAAAATGCCAATCGGCAACTATATCTGAAATGCCTATCGGCACCTATATCTGAAATGCCTATCGACACCTATATCTGAAATGCCTATCGACACCTATATCTGAAATGCCTATCGACACCTATATCTGAAATGCCTATTGACACCTATATCTGAAATGCCTATCGACACCTATATCTGAAATGCCTATCGACACCTATATCTGCAATGCCTATCGACACCTATATCTGAAATGCCTATCGACACCTATTTTTGAAATGCCTATCGGAAACTACATCTGAAATGCCTATCAGCACCTATATTTGAAATGCCTATCGGCAACCATATCTGGAATGCCTATCGGCACCTATATTTGAAATGCCTATCGGCTTCTATATCTGAAATGCCTATCGGCACCTATTTTTAAAATGCCAATCGGCAACTATATCTGAAATGCCTATCGGCACCTATATCTGAAATGCCTATCGACACCTATATCTGAAATGCCTATCGACACCTATATCTGAAATGCCTATCGACACCTATATCTGAAATGCCTATCGACACCTATATCTGAAATGCCTATCGACACCTATATCTGAAATGCCTATCGACACCTATATCTGAAATGCCTATCGACACCTATATCTGAAATGCCTATCGACACCTATTTTTGAAATGCCTATCGGAAACTACATCTGAAATGCCTATCAGCACCTATATTTGAAATGCCTATCGGCAACCATATCTGGAATGCCTATCGGCACCTATATTTGAAATGCCTATCGGCTTCTATATCTGAAATGCCTATCGGCACCTATTTTTAAAATGCCAATCTGCAACTATATCTGAAATGCCTATCGGCACCTATATCTGAAATGCCTATCGACACCTATATCTGAAATGCCTATCGACACCTATATCTGAAATGCCTATCGACACCTATATCTGAAATGCCTATCGACACCTATATCTGAAATGCCTATCGACACCTATATCTGAAATTTCTATCGACACCGATATCTGAAATGCCTATCGACACCTATATCTGAAATGCCTATCGACACCTATATCTGAAATGCCTATCGACACCTATTTTTGAAATGCCTATCGGAAACTACATCTGAAATGCCTATCAGCACCTATATTTGAAATGCCTATCGGCAACCATATCTGGAATGTCTATCGGCACCTATATTTGAAATGCCTATTGGCTTCTATATCTGAAATACCTATCGGCACCTATATTTAAAATGCCAATCGGCAACTATATCTGAAATGCCTATCGGCACCAATATCTGAAATGCCTATCGACACCTATATCTGAAATGCCTATCGACACCTATATCTGAAATGCCTATCGACACCTATATCTTAAATGCCTATCGACACCTATATCTGAAATGCCTATCGACACCTGTATCTGAAATGCCTTTCGACACCTATATCTGAAATGCCTATCGACACCTATATCTGAAATGCCTATCGACACCTATTTTTGAAATGCCTATCGGAAACTACATCTGAAATGCCTATCAGCATCTATATTTGAAATGCCTATCGGCAACCATATCTGGAATGCCTATCGGCACCTATATTTGAAATGCCTATCGGCTTCTATATCTGAAATGCCTATCGGCACCTATTTTTAAAATGCCAATCGGCAACTATATCTGAAATGCCTATCGGCACCTATATCTGAAATGCCTATCGACACCTATATCTGAAATGCCTATCGACACCTATATCTGAAATGCCTATCGACACCTATATTTGAAATGCCTATCGACACCTATATCTGAAATGCCTATCGACACCTATATCTGAAATGCCTATCGACACCTATATCTGAAATGCCTATCGATACCTATATCTGAAATGCCTATCGACACCTATTTTTGAAATGCCTATCGGAAACTACATTTGAAATGCCTGTCAGCACCTATATTTGAAATGCCTATCGGCAACCATATCTGGAATGCCTATCGGCACCTATCTTTGAAATGCCTATCGGCTTCTATATCTGAAATGCCTATCGGCACCTATTTTTAAAATGCCAATCGGCAACTATATCTGAAATGCCTATCGGCACCTATATCTGAAATGCCTATCGACACCTATATCTGAAATGCCTATCGACACCTATATCTGAAATGCCTATCGACACCTATATCTGAAATGCCTATCGACACCTATATCTGAAATGCCTATCGATTCCTATATCTGAAATGCCTATCGACACCTATATCTGAATTGCCAATCGACACCTATATCTGAAATGCCTATCGACACCTATTTTTGAAATGCCTATCGGAAACTACATCTGAAATGCCTATCAGCACCTATATTTGAAATGCCTATCGGCAACCATATCTGGAATGCCTATCGGCACCTATATTTGAAATGCCTATCGGCTTCTATATCTGAAATGCCTATCGGCACCTATTTTTGAAATGCCAATCGGAAACTATATCTGAAATGCCTATCGGCACCTATACCTGAAATGCTTATCGGCACTTATTTTTGAAATGCCTATCGAAAACTACATCTGAAATGCCTATCAGCACCTACATTTGAAACGCCTATCGGCAACCACATCAGAAATGCCTATCGGCACCTATATCTGAAATGCCTTTCAGCATTTATATCTGAAATGCCTATCGACACCTATATTTGAAATGCCTATCGGCACCTATATTTTAAATGCCTATCGGCAACTATATCTGATATGCCTATCGGCACCTATATCTGAAATACCTATCGGCACCTATTTTTGAAATGCCTATCGGAAACTACATCTAAAATGCCTATCGGCACCTATTTTTAAAATGCCAATCGGCAACTATATCTGAAATGCCTATCGGCACCTATATCTGAAATGGCTATCGGCACATATATTTGAAATGCCTATCGGCAACCATATCTGGAATGCCTATCGGCACCTATATTTGAAATGCCTATCGGCTTCTATATCTGAATTGCCTATCGACACCTATTTTTAAAATGCCTATTGGCAACTATATCTGAAATGCCTATCAGCACCTATATCTGAAATGCCTATTGGTACCTATTTTTGAAATGCCTATCGGAAACTACATCTGAAATGCCTATCAGCACTTATATTTGAAATGCCTATCAGCAACCATATCTGGAATGCCTATCGGCACCTATATTTGAAATGCCTATCGGCTTCTATAACTGAAATGCCTATCGGCACCTATTTTTAAAATGCCAATCGGCAACTATATCTGAAATGCCTATCGGCACCTATATCTGAAATGTCTATCGGCACCTATTTTTGAAATGCCTTACAGAAACTACATCTGAAATGCCTATCTGCACCTATATTTGAAATGCCTATCAGCTTCTATATCTGAAATGCCTATCGGCACCTATTTTTAAAATGCCAATCGGTAACTATATCTGAAATGCCTATCGGCACCTATATCTGAAATGCCTATCGGCACTTATTTTTGAAATGCCTATCGGAAACTACATCTGGAATGCCTATCAGCACCTATATTTGAAATGTCTATCGGCAACCATATCTGGAATGCCTATCGGCACCTATATTTGAAATGCCTATCGGCATCTATATCTGAAATGCCTATCGACACTTATTTTTAAAATGCCAATCGGCAACTATATTGGAAATGCCTATTGGCACCTATATCTGAAATGCCTATCGGCACTTATTTTTGAAATGCCTATCGGAAACTACATCTGAAATGCCTATCAGCACCTATATTTGAAATGTCTATCGGCAACCATATCTGGAATGCCTATCGGCACCTATATCTGAAATGCTTATCGGCACCAATTTTTGAAATGCCTATCGGAAACTACATCTGAAATGCCTATCAGCACCTATATTTGAAATGCCTATCGGCAACCATATCTGGAATGCCTATCGGCACCTATATTTGAAATGCCTATCGGCTTCTATATCTGAATTGCCTATCGACACCTATTTTTAAAATGCCTATTGGCAACTATATCTGAAATGCCTATCAGCACCTATATCTGAAATGCCTATTGGTACCTATTTTTGAAATGCCTATCGGAAACTACATCTGAAATGCCTATCAGCACTTATATTTGAAATACCTATCAGCAACCATATCTGGAATGCCTATCGGCACCTATATTTGAAATGCCTATCGGCTTCTATAACTGAAATGCCTATCGGCACCTATTTTTAAAATGCCAATCGGCAACTATATCTGAAATGCCTATCGGCACCTATATCTGAAATGTCTATCGGCACCTATTTTTGAAATGCCTTACGGAAACTACATCTGAAATGCCTATCTGCACCTATATTTGAAATGCCTATCAGCTTCTATATCTGAAATGCCTATCGGCACCTATTTTTAAAATGCCAATCGGCAACTATATCTGAAGTGCCTATCGGCACCTATATCTGAAATGCCTATCGGCACCTATTTTTAAAATGTTTTTTGAAAACTACATCTGAAATGCCTATCAGCACCTATATTTGAAATGCCTATCGGCAACCACATCAGAAATGCCTATCGGCACCTATATCTGAAATGTCTATCGGCACCTATTTTTGAAATGCCTTACGGAAACTAAATCTGAAATGCCTATCGGCACCTATATTTGAAATGCCTATCAGCATCTATATCTGAAATGCCAATCGACACTTATTTTCAAAATGCCAATCGGCAACTATATCTGAAATGCCTATTGGCACCTATATCTGAAATGCCTATCGGCACTTATTTTTGAAATGCCTATCGGAAACTACATCTGAAATGCCTATCAGCACCTATATTTGAAATGTCTATCGGCAACCATATCTGGAATGCCTATCGGCACCTATATTTGAAATGCCTATCGGCATCTATATCTGAAATGCCTATCGGCACCTATTTTTAAAATGCCAATCGGCAACTATATCTGAAGTGCCTATCGGCACCTATATCTGAAATGCCTATCGGCACCTATTTTTGAAATATTTATCGAAAACTACATCTGAAATGCCTATCAGCACCTATATTTGAAATGCCTATCGGCAACCACATCAGAAATGCCCATCGGCACCTATATCTGAAATGCCTTTCGGCATTTATATCTGAAATGGCTATCGACACCTATATTTGAAATGCCTATCGGCACCTATATTTTAAATGCCTATCGGCAACTATATATGATATGCCTATCGGCACCTATATCTGAAATGCCTATCGGCATCTATTTTTGAAATGCCTATCGGAAACTACATCTAAAATTCCTATCGGCACCTATTTTTAAAATGCCAATCGGCAACTATATCTGAAATGCCTATCGGCACCTATATCTGAAATGCCTATCGGGACCTATTTTTGAAATGCCTATCGGAAACTACATCTGAAATGCCTATCAGCACCTATAATTGAAGTGCCTATCGGCAACCATATCTGAAATGCCTATCGACACCTATATTTGAAATACCTATCGGCTTCTATATCTGAAATGCCTATCGGCACCTATTTTTAAAATGCCAATCGGCAACTATATCTAAAATGCCTATCGGCACCTATATCTGAAATGCCTATTGGCACCAATTTTTGAAATGCCTATCGGAAACTACATCTGAAATGCCTATCAGCACCTATATTTGAAATGCCTATCGGCTACCATATCTGGAATGCCTATCGGCACGTATATTTGAAATGCCTATTGGCTTCTATATCTGAAATGCCTATCGACACCTATTTTTAAAATGCCAATTGGCAACTATATCTGAAATGCCTATCGGCACCTGTTTTTAAAATGCCAATCGGCAACTATATCTGAAATGCCTATCGGCACCTATATCTGAAATGCCTATCGGCATCAATTTTTGAAATGCCTATCGGAAACTACATTTAAAATGCCTATCAGCACCTATATTTGAAATGCCTATCGGCAACCATATCTGGAATGCCTATCGATACCTATATTTGAAATGCCTATCGGCTCTTATATCTGAAATACCTATCGGCACCTATTTTTAAAATGCTAATTGGCATCTATATCTGAAATGCCTATCGGCACCTATATCTAAAATGCCTATCGGCACCTATTTTTGAAATGCCTATCGGAAACTACATCTGAAATGCCTATCAGCACCTATATTTAAAATGCCTATCGGCAACCATATCTGGAATGCCTATCGGCACCTATATTTAAAATGCCTATCGGCTTCTATATCTGAAATGCCCATCGGCACCTATTTTTAAAATGCCAATCGGCAACTATATCTGAAATGCCTATCGGCACCTATATCTAAAATGCCTATCGGCACCTATTTTTGAAATGCCTATCGAAAACTACATCACAAATGCCTATCAGCACCTATATTTGAAATGCCTATCGGCAACCACATCAAAAATGCCTATCGGCACCTATATCTGAAATGCCTTTCGGCATTTATATCTGAAATGCCTATCGACACCTATATTTGAAATGCCTATCGGCACCTATATTTGAAATGCCTATCGGCTTCTATATCTGAAATCCCTATCGGCACCTATTTTTAAAATGCCAATCGGCAAATATATCTGAAATGCCTATCGGCACCTATTTTTTAAATGCCTATCGGAAACTACATCTGAAATGCCTATCAGCACCAATATTTTAAATGCCTATCGGCAACCATATCTGAAATGCCTATCGACACCTATATTTGAAATACCTATCGGCTTCTATATCTGAAATGCCTATCGGCACCTATTTTTAAAATGCCTTTCGGAAACTACATCTGAAATGCCTATCTGCTCCTATATTTGAAATGCCTATCGACAACCATATCTGAAATGCCTATCGACACCTATATTTGAAATACCTATCGGCTTCTAAATCTGAAATGCCTATCGGCACCGGTTTTTAAAATGCCAATCGGCAACTATATCTGAAATGCCTATCGGCACCTATATCTGATATGCCTATCGGCACCAATTTTTGAAATGCCTATCGGAAACTACATCTGAAACGCCTATCAGCACCTATATTTGAAATGCCTATCGGCAACCATATCTGGAATGCCTATCGGCACCTATATTTGAAATGCCTATTGGCTTCTATATCTGAAATGCCTATCGGCACCTATTTTTAAAATGCCAATCGGTAACTATATCTGAAATGCCTATCGGCACCTATATCTGAAATGCCTATCGGCACCTATTTTTGAAATGCCTATCGGAAACTACATCTGAAATGCCTATCAGCACCTATATTTGAAATGCCTATCAGGAACCACATTAGAAATGCCTATCGGCACCTATATCTGAAATGCCATTCGGCATTTATATCTGAAATGCCTATCGACACATATATTTCAAATGCCTATCGGCACCTATATTTTAAATGCCTATCGGCAACTATATCTGATATGCCTATCGGCACCTATATCTGAAATGCCTATCGGCACCTATTTTTTAAATGCCTATCGGAAACTACATGTAAAATGCCTATCGGCACCTATTTTTAAAATGCCAATCGGCAACTATATTTGAAATGCCTATCGGCACCTATATCTGAAATGCCTATCGGCACCTATATCTGAAATGCCATTCGGCATTTATATCTGAAATGCCTATCGACACCTATATTTCAAATGCCTATCGGCACCTATATTTTAAATGCCTATCGGCAACTATATCTGATATGCCTATCGGCACCTATATCTGAAATGCCTATCGGCACCTATTTTTGAAATGCCTATCGGAAACTACATCTAAAATGCCTATCGGCACCTATTTTTAAAATGCCAATCGGCAACTATATCTGAAATGCCTATCGGCACCTATATCTGAAATGCCTATCTACACCTATTTTTGAAATGCCTATCGGAAACTACATCTAAAATGCCTATCAGCACCTATATTTGAAATGCCTATCGGCAACCATATCTGGAATGCCTATCGGCACATATATTTGAAATGCCTATCAGCTTCTATATTTGAAATGCCTATCGGCACCTATTTTTAAAATGCCAATCGGCAACTATATCTGAAATGCCTATCGGCACCTATATCTGAAATGCCTATGGGCACCAATTTTTGAAATGCCTATCGGAAACTACATCTGAAATGCCTCTCAGCACCTATATTTGAAATGCCTATCGGCAACCATATCTGAAATGCCTATCGACACCTATATTTGAAATACCTATCGGCTTCTATATCTGAAATGCCTATCGGCACCTATTTTAAAAATGCCAATAGGCAACTATATCTGAAATGCCTATCGGCACCTATATCTGAAATGCCTATCGGCACCAATTTTTGAAATGCCTATCGGAAACTACATCTGAAATGCCTATCAGCACCTATATTTGAAATGCCTATCGGATTCTATATCTGAAATGCCTATCGACACCTATTTTTAAAATGCCAATCGGTAACTATATCTGAAATGCATATCGGCACCTATATCTGAAATGCCTATCGGTACCTATTTTTGAAATGCCTATCGGAAACTACATCTAAAATGCCTATCGGCACCTTTTTTTAAAATGCCAATCGGCAACTATATCTGAAATGCCTATCGGCACCTATATCTATAATGCCTATCGGCACCTCTTTTTGAAATGCCTATCGGAAACTACATCTAAAATGCCTATCGGCACGTATTTTTAAAATACCTTTCGGCACCTATATCTGAAATGCCTATCGGTACCTATTTTTGAAATGCCTATCGGAAACTACATCTTAAATGTCTATCGGCACCTATTTTTAAAATGCCAATCGGCAACTATATCTGAAATGCCTATCAGCACCTATATTTGAAATGCCTATCGGCAATCATATCTGAAATGCCTATCGACACCTATTTTTAAAATGCCAATCGGTAACTATATCTGAAATGCATATCGGCACCTATATCTGAAAAGCCTATCGGTACCTATTTTTGAAATGCCTATCGGAAACTACATCTAAAATGCCTATCGGCACCTTTTTTTAAAATGCCAATCGGCAACTATATCTGAAATGCCTATCGACACCTATATCTATAATGCCTATCGGCACCTCTTTTTGAAATGCCTATCGGAAACTACATCTAAAATGCCTATCGGCACCTATTTTTAAAATACCTTTCGGCACCTATATCTGAAATGCCTATCGGTACCTATTTTTGAAATGCCTATCGGAAACTACATCTTAAATGCCTATCGGCACCTATTTTTAAAATGCCAATCGGCAACTATATCTGAAATGCCTATCGGCACCTATATCTGAAATGCCTATCGACACCTATATCTGAAATGCCTATCGACACCTATATCTGAAATGCCTATCGACACCTATATCTGAAATGCCTATCGACACCTATATCTGAAATGCCTATCGACACCTATATCTGAAATGCCTATCGACACCTATATCTGAAATGCCTATCGACACCTATATCTGAAATGCCTATCGACACCTATATCTGAAATGCCTATCGACACCTATTTTTGAAATGCCTATCGGAAACTACATCTGAAATGCCTATCAGCACCTATATTTGAAATGCCTATCGGCAACCATATCTGGAATGAATATCGGAACCTATATTTGAAATGCCTATCGGCTTCTATATCTGAAATGCCTATCGGCACCTATTTTTAAAATGCCAATCGGCAACTATATCTAAAATGCCTATCGGCACCTATATCTGAAATGCCTATCGACACCTATATCTGAAATGCCTATCGACACCTATATCTGAAATGCCTATCGATACCTATATCTGAAATGCCTATCGACACCTATATCTGAAATGCCTATCGACACCTATATCTGAAATGCCTATCGACACCTATATCTGAAATGCCTATCGACACCTATATCTGAAATGCCTATCGACACCTATTTTTGAAATGCCTATCGGAAACTACATCTGAAATGCCTATCAGCACCTATATTTGAAATGCCTATCGGCAACCATATCTGGAATATCTATCGGCACCTATATTTGAAATGCCTATCGGCTTCTATATCTGAAATGCCCATCGGCACCTATTTTTAAAATGCCAATCGGCAACTATATCTGAAATGCCTATCGGCACCTATATCTGAAATGCCTATCGACACCTATATCTGAAATGCCTATCGACACCTATAACTGAAATGCCTATCGACACCTATATCTGAAATGCCTATCGACACCTATATCTGAAATGCCTATCGACACCTATATCTGAAATGCCTATCGACACCTATATCTGAAATGCCTATCGACACCTATATCTGAAATGCCTATCGACACCTATATCTGAAATGCCTATCGACACCTATTTTTGAAATGCCTATCGGAAACTACATCTAAAATGCCTATCAGCACCTATATTTGAAATGCCTATGGGCAACCATATCTGGAATGCCTATCGGCACCTATATTTGAAATGCCTATCGGCTTCTATATCTGAAATGCCTATCGGCACCTATTTTTAAAATGCCAATCGGCAACTATATCTGAAATGCCTATCGGCACCTATATCTGAAATGCCTATCGACACCTATATCTGAAATGCCTATCGACACCTATATCTGAAATGCCTATCGGCACCTATATCTGAAATGCCTATCGACACCTATATCTGAAATGCCTATCGACACCTATATCTGAAATGCCTATCGACACCTATATCTGAAATGCCTATCGACACCTATATCTGAAATGCCTATCGACACCTATATCTGAAATGCCTATCGACACCTATTTTTGAAATGCCTATCGGAAACTACATCTGAAATGCCTATCAGCACCTATATTTGAAATGCCTGTCGGCAACCATATCTGGAATGCCTATCGGCACCTATATTTGAAATGCCTATCGGCTTCTATATCTGAAATGCCTATCGGCACCTATTTTTAAAATGCCAATCGGCAACTATATCTGAAATGCCTATCGACACCTATATCTGAAATGCCTATCGACACCTATATCTGAAATGCCTATCGACACCTATATCTGAAATGCCTATCGACACCTATATCTGAAATGCCTATCGACACCTATATCTGAAATGCCTATCGACACCTATATCTGAAATGCCTATCGACACCTATATCTGAAATGCCTATCGACACCTATATCTGAAATGCCTATCGACACCTATTTTTGAAATGCCTATCGGAAACTACATCTGAAATGCCTATCAGCACCTATATTTGAAATGCCTATCGGCAACCATATCTTAAATGCCTATCGGCACCTATATTTGAAATGCCTATCGGCTTCTATATCTGAAATGCCTATCGGCACCTATTTTTAAAATGCCAATCGGCAACTATATCTGAAATGCCTATCGGCACCTATATCTGAAATGCCTATCGACACCTATATCGGAAATGCCTATCTACACCTATATCTGAAATGCCTATCGACACCTATATCTGAAATGCCTATCGACACCTATATCTGAAATGCCTATCGACACCTATATCTGAAATGCCTATCGACACCTATATCTGAAATGCCTATCGACACCTATATCTGAAATGCCTATCGACACCTATTTTTGAAATGCCTATCGGAAACTACATCTGAAATGCCTATCAGCACCTATATTTGAAATGCCTATCGGCAACCATATCTGGAATGCCTATCGGCACCTATATTTGAAATGCCTATCGGCTTCTATATCTGAAATGCCTATCGGCACCTATTTTTAAAATGCCAATCGGCAACTATATCTGAAATGCCTATCGGCACCTATATCTGAAATGCCTATCGACACCTATATCTGAAATGCCTATCGACACCTATATCTGAAATGCCTATCGACACCTATATCTGAAATGCCTATCGACACCTATATCTGAAATGCCTATCGACACCTATATCTGAAATGCCTATCGACACCTATTTATGAAATGCCTATCGGAAACTACATCTGAAATGCCTATCAGCACCTATATTTGAAATGCCTGTCGGCAACCATATCTGGAATGCCTATCGGCACCTATATTTGAAATGCCTATCGGCTTCTATATCTGAAATGCCTATCGGCACCTATTTTTAAAATGCCAATCGGCAACTATATCTGAAATGCCTATCGGCACCTATATCTGAAATGCCTATCGACACCTATATCTGAAATACCTATCGACACCTATATCTGAAATGCCTATCGACACCTATATCTGAAATGCCTATCGACACCTATATCTGAAATGCCTATCGACACCTATATCTGAAATGCCTATCGACACCTATATCTGAAATGCCTATCGACACCTACATCTGAAATGCCTATCGACACCTATTTTTGAAATGCCTATCGGAAACTACATCTGAAATGCCTATCAGCACCTATATATGAAATGCCTATCGGCAACCATATCTGGAATGCCTATCGGCACCTATATTTGAAATGCCTATCGGCTTCTATATCTGAAATGCCTATCGGCACCTATATCTGAAATGCCTATCGACACCTATTTTTGAAATGCCTTTTGGAAACTACATCTGAAATGCCTATCAGCACCTATATTTGAAATGCCTATCGGCAACCATATCTGGAATGCCTATCGGCACCTATATTTGAAATGCCTATCGGCTTCTATATCTGAAATGCCTATCGGCACCTATTTTTAAAATGCCAATCGGCAACTATATCTGAAATGCCTATCGGCACCTATATCTGAAATGCCTATCGACACCTATATCTGAAATGCCTATCGACACCTATATCTGAAATGCCTATCGACACCTATTTTTGAAATGCCTTTTGGAAACTACATCTGAAATGCCTATCAGCACCTATATTTGAAATGCCTATCGGCAACCATATCTGGAATGCCTATCGGCACCTATATTTGAAATACCTATCGGCTTCTATATCTGAAATGCCTATCGGCACCTATTTTTAAAATGCCAATCGGCAACTATATCTGAAATGCCTATCGGCACCTATATCTGAAATGCCTATCGACACCTATATCTGAAATGCCTATCGACACCTATATCTGAAATGCCTATCGACACCTATATCTGAAATGCCTATCAACACCTATATCTGAAATGCCTATCGACACCTATATCTGAAATGCCTATCGACACCTATATCTGAAATGCCTATCGACACCTATATCTGAAATGCCTATCGACACCTATATCTGAAATGCCTATCGACACCTATTTTTGAAATGCCTATCGGAAACTACATCTGAAATGCCTATCAGCACCTATATTTGAAATGCCTGTCGGCAACCATATCTGGAATGCCTATCGGCACCTATATTTGAAATGCCTATCGGCTTCTATATCTGAAATGCCTATCGGCACCTATTTTTAAAATGCCAATCGGCAACTATATCTGAAATGCCTATCGGCACCTGTATCTGAAATGCCTATCGACACCTATATCTGAAATGCCTATCGACACCTATATCTAAAATGCCTATCGACACCTATTTTTGAAATGCCTATCGGAAACTACATCCGAAATGCCTATCAGCACATATATTTGAAATGCCTATCGGCAATCATATCTGGAATGCCTATCGGCACCTATATTTGAAATGCTTATCGGCTTCTATATCTGAAATGCCTATCGGCACCTATATCTGAAATGCCTATCGGCACCTATATTTAAAATGCCTATCGGAAACTACAGCTGAAATGCCTATTAGCACCAATATTTGAGATGCCTATCGGCAACCATATCTGAAATGCCTATCGACACCTATATTTGAAATACCTATTGGCTTCTATATCTGAAATGCCTATCGGCACATATTTTTAAAATGCCAATCGGCAACTATATCTGAAATGCCTATCGGCACCTATATCTGAAATGCCTATCGGCACCAATTTTTGAAAAGCCTATCAAAAACTACATCTAAAATGCCTATCAGCACCTATATTTGAAATGCCTATCGGCAACCATATCTGGAATGCCTATCGGCACCTATATTTGAAATGCCTATCGGCTTCTATATCTGAAATGCCTATCGGCACCTATTTTTAAAATGCCAATCGGCATCTATATCTAAAATGCCTATCGGCACCTATATCTGATATGCCTATCGGCACCTATTTTTGAAATGCCTATCGGAAACTACATCTGAAATGCTTATCAGCACCTATATTTGAAATGCCTATCGGCAACTACATCACAAATGCCTATCGGCACCTATATCTGAAATGCCTTTCGGCATTTATATCTGAAATGCCTATCGACAGCTATATTTGTAATGCCTATCGGCACCTATATTTTAAATGCCTATCGGCAACTATATCTGATATGCCTATCGGCACCTATATCTGAAATGCCTATCGGCACCTATTTTTGAAATGCCTATCGGAAACTACATCTAAAATGCCTATCGGCACCTATTTTTAAAATGCCAATCGGCAACTATATCTGAAATGCCTATCGGCACCTATATCTGAAATGCCTATCGGCACCTATTTTTGAAATGCCTATCGGAAACTACATCTAAAATGCCTATCAGCACCTATATTTGAAATGCCTATCGGCAACCATATCTGGAATGCCTATCGGCACATATATTTGAATTGCCTATCAGCTTCTATATTTGAAATGCCTATCGGCACCTATTTTTAAAATGCCAATCGGCAACTATATCTGAAATGCCTATCGGCACCTATATCTGAAATGCCTATGGGCACCAATTTTTGAAATGCCTATCGGAAACTACATCTGAAATGCCTCTCAGCACCTATATTTGAAATGCCTATCGGCAACCATATCTGAAATGCCTATCGACACCTATATTTGAAATACCTATCGGCTTCTATATCTGAAATGCCTATCGGCACCTATTTTAAAAATGCCAATAGGCAACTATATCTGAAATGCCTATCGGCACCTATATCTGAAATGCCTATCGGCACCAATTTTTGAAATGCCTATCGGAAACTACATCTGAAATGCCTATCAGCACCTATATTTGAAATGCCTATCGGATTCTATATCTGAAATGCCTATCGACACCTATTTTTAAAATGCCAATCGGTAACTATATCTGAAATGCATATCGGCATCTATATCTGAAATGCCTATCGGTACCTATTTTTGAAATGCCTATCGGAAACTACATCTAAAATGCCTATCGGCACCTTTTTTTAAAATGCCAATCGGCAACTATATCTGAAATGCCTATCGGCACCTATATCTATAATGCCTATCGGCACCTCTTTTTGAAATGCCTATCGGAAACTACATCTAAAATGCCTATCGGCACGTATTTTTAAAATACCTTTCGGCACCTATATCTGAAATGCCTATCGGTACCTATTTTTGAAATGCCTATCGGAAACTACATCTTAAATGTCTATCGGCACCTATTTTTAAAATGCCAATCGGCAACTATATCTGAAATGCCTATCAGCACCTATATTTGAAATGCCTATCGGCAATCATATCTGAAATGCCTATCGACACCTATTTTTAAAATGCCAATCGGTAACTATATCTGAAATGCATATCGGCACCTATATCTGAAAAGCCTATCGGTACCTATTTTTGAAATGCCTATCGGAAACTACATCTAAAATGCCTATCGGCACCTTTTTTTAAAATGCCAATCGGCAACTATATCTGAAATGCCTATCGACACCTATATCTATAATGCCTATCGGCACCTCTTTTTGAAATGCCTATCGGAAACTACATCTAAAATGCCTATCGGTACCTATTTTTGAAATGCCTATCGGAAACTACATCTTAAATGCCTATCGGCACCTATTTTTAAAATGCCAATCGGCAACTATATCTGAAATGCCTATTGGCACCTATATCTGAAATGCGTATCGACACCTATATCTGAAATGCCTATCGACACCTATATCTGAAATGGCTATCGACACCTATATCTGAAATGCCTATCGACACCTATATCTGAAATGCCTATCGACACCTATATCTGAAATGCCTATCGACACCTATATCTGAAATGCCTATCGACACCTATATCTGAAAAGCCTATCGACACCTATTTTTGAAATGCCTATCGGAAACTACATCTGAAATGCCTATCAGCACCTATATTTGAAATGCCTATCGGCAACCATATCTGGAATGAATATCGGAACCTATATTTGAAATGCCTATCGGCTTCTATATCTGAAATGCCTATCGGCACCTATTTTTAAAATGCCAATCGGCAACTATATCTAAAATGCCTATCGGCACCTATATCTGAAATGCCTATCGACACCTATATCTGAAATGCCTATCGACACCTATATCTGAAATGCCTATCGATACCTATATCTGAAATGCCTATCGACACCTATATCTGAAATGCCTATCGACACCTATATCTGAAATGCCTATCGACACCTATATCTGAAATGCCTATCGACACCTATATCTGAAATGCCTATCGACACCTATTTTTGAAATGCCTATCGGAAACTACATCTGAAATGCCTATCAGCACCTATATTTGAAATGCCTATCGGCAACCATATCTGGAATATCTATCGGCACCTATATTTGAAATGCCTATCGGCTTCTATATCTGAAATGCCCATCGGCACCTATTTTTAAAATGCCAATCGGCAACTATATCTGAAATGCCTATCGGCACCTATATCTGAAATGCCTATCGACACCTATATCTGAAATGCCTATCGACACCTATAACTGAAATGCCTATCGACACCTATATCTGAAATGCCTATCGACACCTATATCTGAAATGCCTATCGACACCTATATCTGAAATGCCTATCGACACCTATATCTGAAATGCCTATCGACACCTATATCTGAAATGCCTATCGACACCTATATCTGAAATGCCTATCGACACCTATTTTTGAAATGCCTATCGGAAACTACATCTAAAATGCCTATCAGCACCTATATTTGAAATGCCTATGGGCAACCATATCTGGAATGCCTATCGGCACCTATATTTGAAATGCCTATCGGCTTCTATATCTGAAATGCCTATCGGCACCTATTTTTAAAATGCCAATCGGCAACTATATCTGAAATGCCTATCGGCACCTATATCTGAAATGCCTATCGACACCTATATCTGAAATGCCTATCGACACCTATATCTGAAATGCCTATCGGCACCTATATCTGAAATGCCTATCGACACCTATATCTGAAATGCCTATCGACACCTATATCTGAAATGCCTATCGACACCTATATCTGAAATGCCTATCGACACCTATATCTGAAATGCCTATCGACACCTATATCTGAAATGCCTATCGACACCTATTTTTGAAATGCCTATCGGAAACTACATCTGAAATGCCTATCAGCACCTATATTTGAAATGCCTATCGGATTCTATATCTGAAATGCCTATCGACACCTATTTTTAAAATGCCAATCGGTAACTATATCTGAAATGCATATCGGCATCTATATCTGAAATGCCTATCGGTACCTATTTTTGAAATGCCTATCGGAAACTACATCTAAAATGCCTATCGGCACCTTTTTTTAAAATGCCAATCGGCAACTATATCTGAAATGCCTATCGGCACCTATATCTATAATGCCTATCGGCACCTCTTTTTGAAATGCCTATCGGAAACTACATCTAAAATGCCTATCGGCACGTATTTTTAAAATACCTTTCGGCACCTATATCTGAAATGCCTATCGGTACCTATTTTTGAAATGCCTATCGGAAACTACATCTTAAATGTCTATCGGCACCTATTTTTAAAATGCCAATCGGCAACTATATCTGAAATGCCTATCAGCACCTATATTTGAAATGCCTATCGGCAATCATATCTGAAATGCCTATCGACACCTATTTTTAAAATGCCAATCGGTAACTATATCTGAAATGCATATCGGCACCTATATCTGAAAAGCCTATCGGTACCTATTTTTGAAATGCCTATCGGAAACTACATCTAAAATGCCTATCGGCACCTTTTTTTAAAATGCCAATCGGCAACTATATCTGAAATGCCTATCGACACCTATATCTATAATGCCTATCGGCACCTCTTTTTGAAATGCCTATCGGAAACTACATCTAAAATGCCTATCGGCACCTATTTTTAAAATACCTTTCGGCACCTATATCTGAAATGCCTATCGGTACCTATTTTTGAAATGCCTATCGGAAACTACATCTTAAATGCCTATCGGCACCTATTTTTAAAATGCCAATCGGCAACTATATCTGAAATGCCTATTGGCACCTATATCTGAAATGCCTATCGACACCTATATCTGAAATGCCTATCGACACCTATATCTGAAATGGCTATCGACACCTATATCTGAAATGCCTATCGACACCTATATCTGAAATGCCTATCGACACCTATATCTGAAATGCCTATCGACACCTATATCTGAAATGCCTATCGACACCTATATCTGAAAAGCCTATCGACACCTATTTTTGAAATGCCTATCGGAAACTACATCTGAAATGCCTATCAGCACCTATATTTGAAATGCCTATCGGCAACCATATCTGGAATGAATATCGGAACCTATATTTGAAATGCCTATCGGCTTCTATATCTGAAATGCCTATCGGCACCTATTTTTAAAATGCCAATCGGCAACTATATCTAAAATGCCTATCGGCACCTATATCTGAAATGCCTATCGACACCTATATCTGAAATGCCTATCGACACCTATATCTGAAATGCCTATCGATACCTATATCTGAAATGCCTATCGACACCTATATCTGAAATGCCTATCGACACCTATATCTGAAATGCCTATCGACACCTATATCTGAAATGCCTATCGACACCTATATCTGAAATGCCTATCGACACCTATTTTTGAAATGCCTATCGGAAACTACATCTGAAATGCCTATCAGCACCTATATTTGAAATGCCTATCGGCAACCATATCTGGAATATCTATCGGCACCTATATTTGAAATGCCTATCGGCTTCTATATCTGAAATGCCCATCGGCACCTATTTTTAAAATGCCAATCGGCAACTATATCTGAAATGCCTATCGGCACCTATATCTGAAATGCCTATCGACACCTATATCTGAAATGCCTATCGACACCTATAACTGAAATGCCTATCGACACCTATATCTGAAATGCCTATCGACACCTATATCTGAAATGCCTATCGACACCTATATCTGAAATGCCTATCGACACCTATATCTGAAATGCCTATCGACACCTATATCTGAAATGCCTATCGACACCTATATCTGAAATGCCTATCGACACCTATTTTTGAAATGCCTATCGGAAACTACATCTAAAATGCCTATCAGCACCTATATTTGAAATGCCTATGGGCAACCATATCTGGAATGCCTATCGGCACCTATATTTGAAATGCCTATCGGCTTCTATATCTGAAATGCCTATCGGCACCTATTTTTAAAATGCCAATCGGCAACTATATCTGAAATGCCTATCGGCACCTATATCTGAAATGCCTATCGACACCTATATCTGAAATGCCTATCGACACCTATATCTGAAATGCCTATCGGCACCTATATCTGAAATGCCTATCGACACCTATATCTGAAATGCCTATCGACACCTATATCTGAAATGCCTATCGACACCTATATCTGAAATGCCTATCGACACCTATATCTGAAATGCCTATCGACACCTATATCTGAAATGCCTATCGACACCTATTTTTGAAATGCCTATCGGAAACTACATCTGAAATGCCTATCAGCACCTATATTTGAAATGCCTGTCGGCAACCATATCTGGAATGCCTATCGGCACCTATATTTGAAATGCCTATCGGCTTCTATATCTGAAATGCCTATCGGCACCTATTTTTAAAATGCCAATCGGCAACTATATCTGAAATGCCTATCGACACCTATATCTGAAATGCCTATCGACACCTATATCTGAAATGCCTATCGACACCTATATCTGAAATGCCTATCGACACCTATATCTGAAATGCCTATCGACACCTATATCTGAAATGCCTATCGACACCTATATCTGAAATGCCTATCGACACCTATATCTGAAATGCCTATCGACACCTATATCTGAAATGCCTATCGACACCTATTTTTGAAATGCCTATCGGAAACTACATCTGAAATGCCTATCAGCACCTATATTTGAAATGCCTATCGGCAACCATATCTTAAATGCCTATCGGCACCTATATTTGAAATGCCTATCGGCTTCTATATCTGAAATGCCTATCGGCACCTATTTTTAAAATGCCAATCGGCAACTATATCTGAAATGCCTATCGGCACCTATATCTGAAATGCCTATCGACACCTATATCGGAAATGCCTATCTACACCTATATCTGAAATGCCTATCGACACCTATATCTGAAATGCCTATCGACACCTATATCTGAAATGCCTATCGACACCTATATCTGAAATGCCTATCGACACCTATATCTGAAATGCCTATCGACACCTATTTTTGAAATGCCTATCGGAAACTACATCTGAAATGCCTAACAGCACCTATATTTGAAATGCCTATCGGCAACCATATCTGGAATGCCTATCGGCACCTATATTTGAAATGCCTATCGGCTTCTATATCTGAAATGCCTATCGGCACCTATTTTTAAAATGCCAATCGGCAACTATATCTGAAATGCCTATCGGCACCTATATCTGTAATGCCTATCGACACCTATTTCTGAAATGCCTATCGACACCTATATCTGAAATGCCTATCGACACCTATATCTGAAATGCCTATCGACACCTATATCTGAAATGCCTATCGACACCTATATCTGAAATGCCTATCGACACCTATTTTTGAAATGCCTATCGGAAACTACATCTGAAATGCCTATCAGCACCTATATTTGAAATGCCTGTCGGCAACCATATCTGGAATGCCTATCGGCACCTATATTTGAAATGCCTATCGGCTTCTATATCTGAAATGCCTATCGGCACCTATTTTTAAAATGCCAATCGGCAACTATATCTGAAATGCCTATCGGCACCTATATCTGAAATGCCTATCGACACCTATATCTGAAATACCTATCGACACCTATATCTGAAATGCCTATCGACACCTATATCTGAAATGCCTATCGACACCTATATCTGAAATGCCTATCGACACCTATATCTGAAATGCCTATCGACACCTATATCTGAAATGCCTATCGACACCTACATCTTAAATGCCTATCGACACCTATTTTTGAAATGCCTATCGGAAACTACATCTGAAATGCCTATCAGCACCTATATATGAAATGCCTATCGGCAACCATATCTGGAATGCCTATCGGCACCTATATTTGAAATGCCTATCGGCTTCTATATCTGAAATGCCTATCGGCACCTATATCTGAAATGCCTATCGACACCTATTTTTGAAATGCCTTTTGGAAACTACATCTGAAATGCCTATCAGCACCTATATTTGAAATGCCTATCGGCAACCATATCTGGAATGCCTATCGGCACCTATATTTGAAATGCCTATCGGCTTCTATATCTGAAATGCCTATCGGCACCTATTTTTAAAATGCCAATCGGCAACTATATCTGAAATGCCTATCGGCACCTATATCTGAAATGCCTATCGACACCTATATCTGAAATGCCTATCGACACCTATATCTGAAATGCCTATCGACACCTATTTTTGAAATGCCTTTTGGAAACTACATCTGAAATGCCTATCAGCACCTATATTTGAAATGCCTATCGGCAACCATATCTGGAATGCCTATCGGCACCTATATTTGAAATACCTATCGGCTTCTATATCTGAAATGCCTATCGGCACCTATTTTTAAAATGCCAATCGGCAACTATATCTGAAATGCCTATCGGCACCTATATCTGAAATGCCTATCGACACTTATATCTGAAATGCCTATCGACACCTATATCTGAATTGCCTATCGACACCTATATCTGAAATGCCTATCGACACCTATATCTGAAATGCCTATCGACACCTATATCTGAAATGCCTATCGACACCTATATCTGAAATGCCTATCGACACCTATATCTGAAATGCCTATCGACACCTATATCTGAAATGCCTATCGACACCTATTTTTGAAATGCCTATCGGAAACTACATCTGAAATGCCTATCAGCACCTATATTTGAAATGCCTGTCGGCAACCATATCTGGGATGCCTATCGGCACCTATATTTGAAATGCCTATCGACACCTATTTCTGAAATGCCTATCGACACCTATATCTGAAATGCCTATCGACACCTATATCTGAAATGCCTATCGGCACCTGTATCTGAAATGCCTATCGACACCTATATCTGAAATGCCTATCGACACCTATATCTAAAATGCCTATCGACACCTATTTTTGAAATGCCTATCGGAAACTACATCTGAAATGCCTATCAGCACATATATTTGATATGCCTATCGGCAATCATATCTGGAATGCCTATCGGCACCTATATTTGAAATGCCTATCCGCTTCTATATCTGAAATGCCTATCGGCACCTATTTTTAAAATGCCAATCGGCAACTATATCTGAAATGCCTATCGGCACCTATATCTGAAATGCCTATCGACACCTATATCTGAAATGCCTATCGACACCTATATCTGAAATGCCTATCGACACTTATATCTGAAATGCCTATCGACACCTATATCTGAAATGCCTATAGACACCTATATCTGAAATGCCTATCGACACCTATATCTGAAATGCCTATCGACACCTATTTTTGAAATGCCTATCGGAAACTACATCTGAAATGCCTATCACCACCTATATTTGAAATGCCTATCGGCAACCATAACTGGAATGCCTATCGGCACCTATATTTGAAATGCCTATCGGCTTCTATATCTGAAATGCCTATCGGCACCTATTTTTAAAATGCCAATCGGCAACTATATCTGAAATGCCTATCGACACCTATATCTGAAATGCCTATCGACACCTATATCTGAAATGCCTATCGACACCTATATCTGAAATGTATATCGACACTTATATCTGAAATGCCTATCGACACCTATATCTGAAATGCCTATCGACACCTATATCTGAAATGCCTATCGACACCTATATCTGAAATGCCTATCGACACCTATATCTGAAATGCCTATCGACACCTATAACTGAAATGCCTATCGACACCTATATCTAAAATGCCTATCGACACCTATATCTGAAATGCCTATCGACACCTATTTTTGAAATGCCTTTTGGAAACAACATCTGAAATGCCTATCAGCACCTATATTCGAAATGCCTATCGGCAACCATATCTGGAATGCCTATCGGCACCTATATTTGAAATGCCTATCGGCTTCTATATCTGAAATGCCTATCGGCACCTATTTTTAAAATGCCAATCGGCAACTATATCTGAAATGCCTATCGGCACCTATATCTGAAATGCCTATCGACACCTATATCTGAAATGCCTATCGACACCTATATCTGAAATCCTATCGACACCTATATCTGAAATGCCTAACGACACCTATATCTGAACTGCCTATCGACACCTATATCTGAAATGCCTATCGACACCTATATCTGAAATGCCTATCGACACCTATATCTGAAATGCCTATCGACACCTATATCTGAAATGCCTATCGACACCTATTTTTGAAATGCCTATCGGAAACTACATCTGAAATGCCTATCAGCACCTATATTTGAAATGCCTATCGGCAACCATAACTGGAATGCCTATCGGCACCTATATTTGAAATGCCTATCGGCTTCTATATCTGAAATGCCTATCGGCACCTATTTTTAAAATGCCAATCGGCAACTATATCTGAAATGCCTATCGGCACCTATATCTGAAATGCCTATCGACACCTATATCTGAAATGCCTATCGACACCTATATCTGAAATGCCTATCGACACCTATATCTGAAATGCCTATCGACACCTATATCTGAAATGCCTATCGACACCTATATCTGAAATGCCTATCGACACCTATATCTGAAATGCCTATCGACACCTATTTTTGAAATGCCTATCGGAAACTACATCTGAAATGCCTATCAGCACCTATATTTGAAATGCCTATCGGCAACCATATCTGGAATGCCTATCGGCACCTATATTTGAAATGCCTATCGGCTTCTATATCTGAAATGCCTATCGGCACCTATTTTTAAAATGCCAATCGGCAATTATATCTGAAATGCCTATCGGCAACTATATCTGAAATGCCTATCGGCACCTATATCTGAAATGCCTATCGACACCTATATCTGAAATGCCTATCGACACCTATATCTGAAATGCCTATCGACACCTATATCTGAAATGCCTATCGACACCTATATCTGAAATGCCTATCGACACCTATATCTGAAATGCCTATCGACACCTATATCTGAAATGCCTATCGACACCTATATCTGAAATGCCTATCGACACCTATATCTGAAATGCCTATCGACACCTATTTTTGAAATGCCTATCGGAAACTACATCTGAAATGCCTATCAGCACCTATATTTGAAATGCCTATCGGCAAACCATATCTGGAATGCCTATCGGCACCTATATTTGAAATGCCTATCGGCTTCTATATCTGAAATGCCTATCGGCACCTATTTTTAAAATGCCAATCGGCAACTATATCTGAAATGCCTATCGGCACCTATATCTGAAATGCCTATCGACACCTATATCTGAAATGCCTATCGACACCTATATCTGAAATGCCTATCGACACCTATATCTGAAATGCCTATCGACACCTATTTTTGAAATGCCTATCGGAAACTACATCTGAAATGCCTATCAGCACCTATATTTGAAATGCCTATCGGCAACCATATCTGGAATGTCTATCGGCACCTATATTTGAAATGCCTATTGGCTTCAATATCTGAAATGCCTATCGGCACCTATTTTTAAAATGCCAATCGGTAACTATATCTGAAATGCCTATCGGCACCTATATCTGAAATGCCTATCGACACCTATATCTGAAATGCCTATCGACACCTATATCTGAAATGCCTATCGACACCTATATCTGAAATGCCTATCGACACCTATATCTGAAATGCCTATCGACACCTGTATCTGAAATGCCTATCGACACCTATATCTGAAATGCCTATCAACACCTATATCTGAAATGCCTATCGACACCTATTTTTGAAATGCCTATCGGAAACTACATCTGAAATGCCTATCGGCATTTTTATTTGAAATGCCTATCGGCAACCATATCTGGAATGCCTATCGGCACCTATATTTGAAATGCCTATCGGCTTCTATATCTGAAATACCTATCGGCACCTATTTTTAAAATGCCAATCGGCAACTATATCTGAAATGCCTATCGGCACCTATATCTAAAATGCCTATCGACACCTATATCTGAAATGCCTATCGACACCTATATCTGAAATGCCTATCGACACCTATATCTGAAATGCCTATCGACACCTATATCTGAAATGCCTATCGACACCTATATCTGAAATGCCTATCGACACCTATATCTGAAATGCCTATCGACACCTATTTTTGAAATGCCTATCGGAAACTACATCTGAAATGCCTATCAGCATTTTTATTTGAAATGCCTATCGGCAACCATATCTGGAATGCCTATCGGCACCTATATTTGAAATGCCTATCGGCTTCTATATCTGAAATACCTATCGGCACCTATTTTTAAAATGCCAATCGGCCACTATATCTGAAATGCCTATCGACACCTATATCTGAAATGCCTATCGACACCTATATCTGAAATGCCTATCGACACCTATATCTGAAATGCCTATCGACACCTATATCTGAAATGCCTATCGACACCTATATCTGAAATGCCTATCGACACCTATATCTGAAATGCCTATCGACACCTATTTTTGAAATGCCTATCGGAAACTACATCTGAAATGCCTATCAGCACCTATATTTGAAATGCCTATCGGCAACCATATCTGGAATGCCTATCGGCACCTATATTTGAAATGCCTATCGGCTTCTATATCTGAAATGCCTATCGGCACCTATTTTTAAAATGCCAATCGGCAACTATATCTGAAATGCCTATCGGCACCTGTATCTGAAATGCCTATCGACACCTATATCTGAAATGCCTATCGACACCTATATCTAAAATGCCTATCGACACCTATTTTTGAAATGCCTATCGGAAACTACATCTGAAATGCCTATCAGCACATATATTTGAAATGCCTATCGGCAATCATATCTGGAATGCCTATCGGCACCTATATTTGAAATGCCTATCCGCTTCTATATCTGAAATGCCTATCGGCACCTATTTTTAAAATGCCAATCGGCAACTATATCTGAAATGCCTATCGGCACCTATATCTGAAATGCCTATCGACACCTATATCTGAAATGCCTATCGACACCTATATCTGAAATGCCTATCGACACCTATATCTGAAATGCCTATCGACACCTATATCTGAAATGCCTATAGACACCTATATCTGAAATGCCTATCGACACCTATATCTGAAATGCCTATCGACACCTATATCTGAAATGCCTATCGACACCTATTTTTGAAATGCCTATCGGAAACTACATCTGAAATGCCTATCAGCACCTATATTTGAAATGCCTATCGGCAACCATAACTGGAATGCCTATCGGCACCTATATTTGAAATACCTATCGGCTTCTATATCTGAAATGCCTATCGGCACCTATTTTTAAAATGCCAATCGGCAACTATATCTGAAATGCCTATCGGCACCTATATCTGAAATGCCTATCGACACCTATATCTGAAATGCCTATCGACACCTATATCTGAAATGTATATCGACACTTATATCTGAAATGCCTATCGACACCTATATCTGAAATGCCTATCAACACCTATATCTGAAATGCCTATCGACACCTATATCTGAAATGCCTATCGACACCTATATCTGAAATGCCTATCGACACCTATATCTGAAATGCCTATCGACACCCATATCTGAAATGCCTATCGACACCTACATCTGAAATGCCTATCGACACCTATTTTTGAAATGCCTATCGGAAACTACATCTGAAATGCCTATCAGCACCTATATTTGAAATGCCTATCGGCAACCATATCTGGAATGCCTATCGGCACCTATATTTGAAATGCCTATCGGCTTCTATATCTGAAATGCCTATCGGCACCTATTTTTAAAATGCCAATCGGCAACTATATCTGAAATGCCTATCGGCACCTATATCTGAAATGCCTATCGACACCTATATCTGAAATGCCTATCGACACCTATATCTGAAATGCCTATCGACACCTATATCTGAAATGCCTATCGACACCTATATCTAAAATGCCTATCGACACCTATAACTGAAATGCTTATCGACACCTATATCTAAAATGCCTATCGACACTTATATCTGAAATGCCTATCGACACCTATTTTTGAAATGCCTTTTGGAAACTACATCTAAATGCCTATCAGCACCTATATTTGAAATGCCTATCGGCAACCATATCTGGAATGCCTATCGGCACCTATATTTGAAATGCCTATCGGCTTCTATATCTGAAATGCCTATCGGCACCTATTTTTAAAATGCCAATCGGCAACTATATCTGAAATGCCTATCGGCACCTATATCTGAAATGCCTATCGACACCTATATCTGAAATGCCTATCGACACCTCTATCTGAAATCCTATCGACACCTATATCTGAAATGCCTATCGACACCTATATCTGAAATGCCTATCGACACCTATATCTGAAATGCCTATCGACACCTATATCTGAAATGCCTATCGACACCTATATCTGAAATGCCTATCGACACCTATATCTTAAATGCCTATCGACACCTATTTTTGAAATGCCTATCGGAAACTACATCTGAAATGCCTATCAGCACCTATATTTGAAATGCCTATCGGCAACCATATCTGGAATGCCTATCGGCACCTATATTTGAAATGCCTATCGGCTTCTATATCTGAAATGCCTATCGGCACCTATTTTTAAAATGCCAATCGGCAACTATATCTGAAATGCCTATCGGCAACTATATCTGAAATGCCTATCGGCACCTATATCTGAAATGCCTATCGACACCTATATCTGAAATGCCTATCGACACCTATATTTGAAATGCCTATCGACACCTATATCTGAAATGCCTATCGACACCTATATCTGAAATGCCTATCGACACCTATATCTGAAATGCCTATTGACACCTATATCTGAAATGCCTATCGACACCTATATCTAAAATGCCTATCGACACCTATATCTGAAATGCCTATCGACACCTATTTTTTAAATGCCTATCGGAAACTACATCTGAAATGCCTATCAGCACCTATATTTGAAATGCCTATCGGCAAACCATATCTGAAATGCCTATCGGCACCTATATTTGAAATGCCTATCGGCTTCTATATCTGAAATGCCTATCGGCACCTATTTTTAAAATGCCAATCGGCAACTATATCTGAAATGCCTATCGGCACCTATATCTGAAATGCCTATCGACACCTATATCTGAAATGCCTATCGACACCTATATCTGAAATGCCTATCGACACCTATATCTGAAATGCCTATCGACACCTATTTTTGTAATGCCTATCGGAAACTACATCTAAAATGCCTATCAGCACCTATATTTGAAATGCCTATCGGCAACCATATCTGGAATGTCTATCGGCACCTATATTTGAAATGCCTATTGGCTTCTATATCTGAAATGCCTATCGGCACCTATTTTTAAAATGCCAATCGGTAACTATATCTGAAATGCCTATCGGCACCTATATCTGAAATGCCTATCGACACCTATATCTGAAATGCCTATCGACACCTATATCTGAAATGCCTATCGACACCTATATCTGAAATGCCTATCGACACCTATATCTGAAATGCCTATCGACACCTATTTTTGAAATGCCTATCGGAAGCTATATCTGAAATGCCTATCAGCACCTATATTTGAAATGCCTATCGGCAACCATAACTGGAATGCCTATCGGCACCTATATTTGAAATGCCTATCGGCTTCTATATCTGAAATGCCTATCGGCACCTATTTTTAAAATGCCAATCTGCAACTATATCTGAAATGCCTATCGGCACCTATATCTGAAATGCCTATCGACACCTATATCTGAAATGCCTATCGAAACCTATATCTGAAATGCCTATCGACACCTATATCTGAAATGCCTATCGACACCTATATCTGAAATGACTATCGACACCTATATCTGAAATGCCTATCGACACCTATATCTGAAATGCCTATCGACACCTATATCTGAAATGCCTATCGACACCTATATCTGAAATGCCTATCGACACCTATTTTTGAAATGCCTATCGGAAACTACATCTGAAATGCCTATCAGCACCTATATTTGAAATGCCTGTCGGCAACCATATCTAGAATGCCTATCGGCACCTATATTTGAAATGCCTATCGGCTTCTATATCTGAAATGCCTATCGGCACCTATTTTTAAAATGCCAATCGGCAACTATATCTGAAATGCCTATCGGCACCTATATCTGAAATGCCTATCGACACCTATATCTGAAATGCCTATCGACACCTATATCTGAAATGCCTGTCGACACCTATATCTGAAATGCCTATCGACACCTATATCTGAAATGCCTATCGACACCTATATCTGAAATGCCTATCGACACCTATATCTGAAATGCCTATCGACACCTACATCTATAATGCCTATCGACACCTATTTTTGAAATGCCTATCGGAAACTACATCTGAAATGCCTATCAGCACCTATATATGAAATGCCTATCGGCAACCATATCTGGAATGCCTATCGTCACCTATATTTGAAATGCCTATCGGCTTCTATATCTGAAATGCCTATCGGCACCTATTTTTAAACTGCCAATCGGCAACTATATTTGAAATGCCTATCGGCACCTATATCTGAAATGCCTATCGACACCTATATCTGAAATGCCTATCGACACCTATATCTGAAATGCCTATCGACACCTATATCTGAAATGCCTATCGACACCTATATCTGAAATGCCTATAGACACCTATATCTGAAATGCCTATCGACACCTATATCTGAAATGCCTATCGACACCTATATCTGAAATGCCTATCGACACCTATTTTTGAAATGCCTATCGGAAACTACATCTGAAATGCCTATCAGCACCTATATTTGAAATGCCTATCGGCAACCATAACTGGAATGCCTATCGGCACCTATATTTGAAATACCTATCGGCTTCTATATCTGAAATGCCTATCGGCACCTATTTTTAAAATGCCAATCGGCAACTATATCTGAAATGCCTATCGGCACCTATATCTGAAATGCCTATCGACACCTATATCTGAAATGCCTATCGACACCTATATCTGAAATGTATATCGACACTTATATCTGAAATGCCTATCGACACCTATATCTGAAATGCCTATCGACACCTATATCTGAAATGCCTATCGACACCTATATCTGAAATGCCTATCGACACCTATATCTGAAATGCCTATCGACACCTATATCTGAAATGCATATCGACACCTATTTTTGAAATGCCTATCGGAAACTACATCTGAAATGCCTATCAGCACCTATATTTGAAATGCCTGTCGGCAACCATATCTGGAATGCCTATCGGCACCTATATTTGAAATGCCTATCGGCTTGTATATCTGAAATGCCTATCGGCACCTATTTTTAAAATGCCAATCGGCAACTATATCTGAAATGCCTATCGGCACCTATATCTGAAATGCCTATCGACACCTATATCTGAAATGCCTATCGACACCTATATCTGAAATGCCTATCGACACCTATATCTGAAATGCCTATCGACACCTATATCTGAAATGCCTATCGACACCTATATCTGAAATGCCTATCGACACCTATATCTGAAATGCCTATCGACACCTACATCTGAAATGCCTATCGACACCTATTTTTGAAATGCCTATCGGCTTCTATATCTGAAATGCCTATCGGCACCTATTTTTAAAATGCCAATCGGCAACTATATCTGAAATGCCTATCGGCACCTATATCTGAAATGCCTATCGACACCTATATCTGAAATGCCTATCGACACCTATATCTGAAATGCCTATCGACACCTATATCTGAAATGCCTATCGACACCTATATCTGAAATGCCTATCGACACCTATAACTGAAATGCCTATCGACACCTATATCTAAAATGCCTATCGACACCTATATCTGAAATGCCTATCGACACCTATTTTTGAAATGCCTTTTGGAAACTACATCTAAATGCCTATCAGCACCTATATTTGAAATGCCTATCGGCAACCATATCTGGAATGCCTATCGGCACCTATATTTGAAATGCCTATCGGCTTCTATATCTGAAATGCCTATCGGCACCTATTTTTAAAATGCCAATCGGCAACTATATCTGAAATGCCTATCGGCACCTATATCTTAAATGCCTATCGACACCTCTATCTGAAATCCTATCGACACCTATATCTGAAATGCCTATCGACACCTATATCTGAAATGCCTATCGACACCTATATCTGAAATGCCTATCGACACCTATATCTGAAATGCCTATCGACACCTATATCTGAAATGCCTATCGACACCTATATCTTAAATGCCTATCGACACCTATTTTTGAAATGCCTATCGGAAACTACATCTGAAATGCCTATCAGCACCTATATTTGAAATGCCTATCGGCAACCATATTTGGAATGCCTATCGGCACCTATATTTGAAATGCCTATCGGCTTCTATATCTGAAATGCCTATCGGCACCTATTTTTAAAATGCCAATCGGCAACTATATCTGAAATGCCTATCGGCAACTATATCTGAAATGCCTATCGGCACCTATATCTGAAATGCCTATCGACACCTATATCTGAAATGCCTATCGACACCTATATCTGAAATGCCTATCGACACTTATATCTGAAATGCCTATCGACACCTATATCTGAAATGCCTATCGACACCTATATCTGAAATGCCTATTGACACCTATATCTGAAATGCCTATCGACACCTATATCTAAAATGCCTATCGACACCTATATCTGAAATGCCTATCGACACCTATTTTTTAAATGCCTATCGGAAACTACATCTGAAATGCCTATCAGCACCTATATTTGAAATGCCTATCGGCAAACCATATCTGGAATGCCTATCGGCACCTATATTTGAAATGCCTATCGGCTTCTATATCTGAAATGCCTATCGGCACCTATTTTTAAAATGCCAATCGGCAACTATATCTGAAATGCCTATCGGCACCTATATCTGAAATGCCTATCGACACCTATATCTGAAATGCCTATCGACACCTATATCTGAAATGCCTATCGACACCTATATCTGAAATGCCTATCGACACCTATTTTTGAAATGCCTATCGGAAACTACATCTAAAATGCCTATCAGCACCTATATTTGAAATGCCTATCGGCAACCATATCTGGAATGTCTATCGGCACCTATATTTGAAATGCCTATTGGCTTCTATATCTGAAATGCCTATCGGCACCTATTTTTAAAATGCCAATCGGTAACTATATCTGAAATGCCTATCGGCACCTATATCTGAAATGCCTATCGACACCTATATCTGAAATGCCTATCGACACCTATATCTGAAATGCCTATCGACACCTATATCTGAAATGCCTATCGACACCTATATCTGAAATGCCTATCGACACCTATTTTTGAAATGCCTATCGGAAACTACATCTGAAATGCCTATCAGCACCTATATTTGAAATGCCTATCGGCAACCATAACTGGAATGCCTATCGGCACCTATATTTGAAATGCCTATCGGCTTCTATATCTGAAATGCCTATCGGCACCTATTTTTAAAATGCCAATCGGCAACTATATCTGAAATGCCTATCGGCACCTATATCTGAAATGCCTATCGACACCTATATCTGAAATGCCTATCGACACCTATATCTGAAATGCCTATCGACACCTATATCTGAAATGCCTATCGACACCTATATCTGAAATGACTATCGACACCTATATCTGAAATGCCTATCGACACCTATATCTGAAATGCCTATCGACACCTATATCTGAAATGCCTATCGACACCTATATCTGAAATGCCTATCGACACCTATTTTTGAAATGCCTATCGGAAACTACATCTGAAATGCCTATCAGCACCTATATTTGAAATGCCTGTCGGCAACCATATCTGGAATGCCTATCGGCACCTATATTTGAAATGCCTATCGGCTTCTATATCTGAAATGCCTATCGGCACCTATTTTTAAAATGCCAATCGGCAACTATATCTGAAATGCCTATCGGCACCTATATCTGAAATGCCTATCGACACCTATATCTGAAATGCCTATCGACACCTATATCTGAAATGCCTGTCGACACCTATATCTGAAATGCCTATCGACACCTATATCTGAAATGCCTATCGACACCTATATCTGAAATGCCTATCGACACCTATATCTGAAATGCCTATCGACACCTACATCTGAAATGCCTATCGACACCTATTTTTGAAATGCCTATCGGAAACTACATCTGAAATGCCTATCAGCACCTATATATGAAATGCCTATCGGCAACCATATCTGGAATGCCTATCGTCACCTATATTTGAAATGCCTATCGGCTTCTATATCTGAAATGCCTATCGGCACCTATTTTTAAACTGCCAATCGGCAACTATATCTGAAATGCCTATCGGCACCTATATCTGAAATGCCTATCGACACCTATATCTGAAATGCCTATCGACACCTATATCTGAAATGCCTATCGACACCTATATCTGAAATGCCTATCGACACCTATATCTGAAATGCCTATCGACACCTATATCTGAAATGCCTATCGACACCTATATCTGAAATGCCTATCGACACCTATATCTGAAATGCCTATCGACACCTATTTTTGAAATGCCTTTTGGAAACTACATCTGAAATGCCTATCAGCACCTATATTTGAAATGCCTATCGGCAACCATATCTGGAATGCCTATCGGCACCTATATTTGAAATGCCTATCGGCTTCTATATCTGAAATGCCTATCGGCACCTATTTTTAAAATGCCAATCGGCAACTATATCTGAAATGCCTATCGGCACCTATATCTGAAATGCCTATCGACACCTATATCTGAAATGCCTATCGACACCTATATCTGAAATGCCTATCGACACCTATATCTGAAATGCCTATCGACACCTATATCTGAAATGCCTATCGACACCTATATCTGAAATGCCTATCGACACCTATATCTGAAATGCCTATCGACACCTATATCTGAAATGCCTATCGACACCTATATCTGAAATGCCTATCGACACCTATTTTTGAAATGCCTATCGGAAACTACATCTGAAATGCCTATCAGCACCTATATTTGAAATGCCTATCGGCAACCATATCTGGAATGCCTATCGGCACCAATATTTGAAATGCCTATCGGCTTCTATATCTGAAATGCCTATCGGCACCTATTTTTAAAATGCCAATCGGCAACTATATCTGAAATGCCTATCGGCACCTGTATCTGAAATGCCTATCGACACCTATATCTGAAATGCCTATCGACACCTATATCTAAAATGCCTATCGACACCTATTTTTGAAATGCCTATCGGAAACTACATCTGAAATGCCTATCAGCACATATATTTGAAATGCCTATCGGCAATCATATCTGGAATGCCTATCGGCACCTATATTTGAAATGCCTATCCGCTTCTATATCTGAAATGCCTATCGGCACCTATTTTTAAAATGCCAATCGGCAACTATATCTGAAATGCCTATCGGCACCTATATCTGAAATGCCTATCGACACCTATATCTGAAATGCCTATCGACACCTATATCTGAAATGCCTATCGACACCTATATCTGAAATGCCTATCGACACCTATATCTGAAATGCCTATAGACACCTATATCTGAAATGCCTATCGACACCTATATCTCAAAAATGCCTATCGACACCTATATCTGAAATGCCTATCGACACCTATTTTTGAAATGCCTATCGGAAACTACAACTGAAATGCCTATCAGCACCTATATTTGAAATGCCTATCGGCAACCATAACTGGAATGCCTATCGGCACCTATATTTGAAATGCCTATCGGCTTCTATATCTGAAATGCCTATCGGCACCTATTTTTAAAATGCCAATCGGCAACTATATCTGAAATGCCTATCGGCACCTATATCTGAAATGCCTATCGACACCTATATCTGAAATGCCTATCGACACCTATATCTGAAATGTATATCGACACTTATATCTGAAATGCCTATCGACACCTATATCTGAAATGCCTATCGACACCTATATCTGAAATGCCTATCGACACCTATATCTGAAATGCCTATCGACACCTATATCTGAAATGCCTATCGACACCTATATCTGAAATGCATATCGACACCTATTTTTGAAATGCCTATCGGAAACTACATCTGAAATGCCTATCAGCACCTATATTTGAAATGCCTGTCGGCAACCAAATCTGGAATGCCTATCGGCAACTATATTTGAAATGCCTATCGGCTTCTATATCTGAAATGCCTATCGGCACCTATTTTTAAAATGCCAATCGGCAACTATATCTGAAATGCCTATCGGCACCTATATCTGAAATGCCTATCGACACCTATATCTGAAATGCCTATCGACACCTATATCTGAAATGCCTATCGACACCTATATCTGAAATGCCTATCGACACCTATATCTGAAATGCCTATCGACACCTATATCTGAAATGCCTATCGACACCTATTTTTGAAATGCCTTTTGGAAACTACATCTGAAATGCCTATCAGCACCTATATTTGAAATGCCTATCGGCAACCATATCTGGAATGCCTATCGGCACCTATATTTGAAATGCCTATCGGCTTCTATATCTGAAATGCCTATCGGCACCTATTTTTAAAATGCCAATCGGCAACTATATCTGAAATGCCTATCGGCACCTATATCTGAAATGCCTATCGACACCTATATCTGAAATGCCTATCGACACCTATATCTGAAATCCTATCGACACCTATATCTGAAATGCCTATCGACAGCTATATCTGAAATGCCTATCGACACCTATATCTGAAATGCCTATCGACACCTATATCTGAAATGCCTATCGACACCTATATCTGAAATGCCTATCGACACCTATTTTTGAAATGCCTATCGGAAACTACATCTGAAATGCCTATCAGCACCTATATTTGAAATGCTTATCGGCAACCATATCTGGAATGCCTATCGGCACCTATATTTGAAATGCCTATCGGCTTCTATATCTGAAATGCCTCTCGGCACCTATTTTTAAAATGCCAATCGGCAATTATATCTGAAATGCCTATCGGCAACTATATCTGAAATGCCTATCGGCACCTATATCTGAAATGCCTATCGACACCTATATCTGAAATGCCTATCGACACCTATATCTGAAATGCCTATCGACACCTATATCTGAAATGCCTATCGACACCTATATCTGAAATGCCTATCGACACCTATATCTGAAATGCCTATCGACACCTATATCTGAAATGCCTATCGACACCTATATCTGAAATGCCTATCGACACCTATATCTGAAATGCCTATCGACACCTATTTTTGAAATGCCTATCGGAAACTACATCTGAAATGCCTATCAGCACCTATATTTGAAATGCCTATCGGCAAACCATATCTGGAATGCCTATCGGCACCTATATTTGAAATGCCTATCGGCTTCTATATCTGAAATGCCTAACGGCACCTATTTTTAAAATGCCAATCGGCAACTATATCTGAAATGCCTATCGGCACCTATATCTGAAATGCCTATCGACACATATATCTGAAATGCCTATCGACACCTATATCTGAAATGCCTATCGACACCTATATCTGAAATGCATATCGACACCTATTTTTGAAATGCCTATTCGGAAACTACATCTGAAATGCCTATCAGCACCTATATTTGAAATGCCTATCGGCAACCATATCTGGAATGTCTATCGGCACCTATATTTGAAATGCCTATTGGCTTCTATATCTGAAATGCCTATCGGCACCTATTTCTAAAATGCCTATCGGTAACTATATCTGAAATGCCTATCGGCACCTATTTCTGAAATGCCTATCGACACCTATATCTGAAATGCCTATCGACACCTATATCTGAAATGCCTATCGACACCTATATCTGAAATGCCTATCGACACCTATATCTGAAATGCCTATCGACACCTGTATCTGAAATGCCTATCGACACCTATATCTGAAATGCCTATCAACACCTATATCTGAAATGCCTATCGACACCTATTTTTGAAATGCCTATCGGAAACTACATCTGAAATGCCTTTCAGCATTTTTATTTGAAATGCCTATCGGCAACCATATCTGGAATGCCTATCGGCACCTATATTTGAAATGCCTATCGGCTTCTATATCTGAAATGCCTATCGGCACCTATTTTCAAAATGCCAATCGGCAACTATATCTGAAATGCCTATCGGCACCTATATCTGAAATGCCTATCGACACCTATATCTGAAATGCCTATCGACACCTATATCTGAAATGCCTATCGACACCTATATCTGAAATGCCTATCGACACCTATATCTGAAATGCCTATCGACACCTATTTTTGAAATGCCTATCGGAAACTACATCTGAAATGCCTATCAGCACCTATATTTGAAATGCCTATCGGCAACCATATCTGGAATGCCTATCGGCACCTATATTTGAAATGCCTATCGGCTTCTATATCTGAAATGCCTATCGGCACCTATTTTTAAAATGCCAATCGGCAACTATATCTGAAATGCCTATCGGCACCTATATCTGAAATGCCTATCGACACCTATATCTGAAATGCCTATCGACACCTATATCTGAAATGCCTATCGACACCTATATCTGAAATGCCTATCGACACCTATATCTGAAATGCCTATCGATTCCTATATCTGAAATGCCTATCGACACCTATATCTGAAATGCCTATCGACACCTATATCTGAAATGCCTATCGACACCTATTTTTGAAATGCCTATCGGAAACTACATCTGAAATGCCTATCAGCACCTATATTTGAAATGCCTATCGGCAACCATATCTGGAATGCCTATCGGCACCTATATTTGAAATGCCTATCGGCTTCTATATCTGAAATGCCTATCGGCACCTATTTTTAAAATGCCAATCGGCAACTATATCTGAAATGCCTATCGGCACCTATACGTGAAATGCTTATCGGCACCCATTTTTGAAATGCCTATCGAAAACTACATCTGAAATGCCTATCAGCATTTTTATTTGAAATGCCTATCGGCAACCATATCTGGAATGCCTATCGGCACCTATATTTGAAATGCCTATCGGCTTCTATATCTGAAATGCCTATCGGCACCTATTTTTAAAATGCCAATCGGCAAATATATCTGAAATGCCTATCGGCACCTATATCTGAAATGCCTATCGTCACCTATATCTGAAATGCCTATCGACACCTATATCTGAAATGCCTATCGACACCTATATCTTAAATGCCTATCGACACCTATATCTGAAATGCCTATCGACACCTGTATCTGAAATGCCTATCGACACCTATATCTGAAATGCCTATCGACACCTATATCTGAAATGCCTATCGACACCTATTTTTGAAATGCCTATCGGAAACTACATCTGAAATGCCTATCAGCATTTTTATTTGAAATGCCTATCGGCAACCATATCTGGAATGCCTATCGGCACCTATATTTGAAATGCCTATCGGCTTCTATATCTGAAATGCCTATCGGCACCTATTTTTAAAATGCCAATCGGCAACTATATCTGAAATGCCTATCGGCACCTATATCTGAAATGCCTATCGACACCTATATCTGAAATGCCTATCGACACCTATATCTGAAATGCCTATCGACACCTATATCTGAAATGCCTATCGACACCTATATCTGAAATGCCTATCGACACCTATATCTGAAATGCCTATCGACACCTATATCTGAAATGCCTATCGACACCTATTTCTGAAATGCCTATCGGAAACTACATCTGAAATGCCTATCAGCACCTATATTTGAAATGCCTATCGGCAACTATATCTGGAATGCCTATCGGCACCTATATTTGAAATGCCTATCGGCTTCTATATCTGAAATGCCTATCGGCACCTATTTTTAAAATGCCAATCGGCAACTATATCTGAAATGCCTATCGGCACCTATATCTGAAATGCCTATCGACACCTATATCTGAAATGCCTATCGACACCTATATCTGAAATGCCTATCGACACCTATATCTGAAATGCCTATCGACACCTATATCTGAAATGCCTATCGATTCCTATATCTGAAATGCCTATCGACACCTATATCTGAAATGCCTATCGACACCTATATCTGAAATGCCTATCGACACCTATTTTTGAAATGCCTATCGGAAACTACATCTGAAATGCCTATCAGCACCTATATTTGAAATGCCTATCGGCAACCATATCTGGAATGCCTATCGGCACCTATATTTTAAATGCCTATCGGCTTCTATATCTGAAATGCCTATCGGCACCTATTTTTAAAATGCCAATCGGCAACTATATCTGAAATGCCTATCGGCACCTATACGTGAAATGCTTATCGGCACCTATTTTTGAAATGCCTATCGAAAACTACATCTGAAATGCCTATCAGCACCTATATTTGAAACGCCTTTCGGCAACCACATCAGAAATGCCTATCGGCACCTATATCTGAAATACCTATCGGCACCTATTTTTGAAATGCCTATCGGAAACTACATCTAAAATGCCTATCGGCACCTATTTTTAAAATGCCAATCGGCAACTATATCTGAAATGCCTATCGGCACCTATATCTGAAATGGCTATCGGCACATATATTTGAAATGCCTATCGGCAACCATATCTGAAATGCCTATCGACACCTATATTTGAAATACCTATCGGCTTCTATATCTGAAATGCCTATCGGCACCTATTTTTAAAATGCCAATCGGCAACTAATTCTGAAATGCCTATCGGCACCTATATCTGAAATGCTTATCGGCACCAATTTTTGAAATGCCTTTTGGAAACTACATCTGAAATGCCTATCAGCACCTATATTTGAAATGCCTATCGGCAACCATATCTGGAATGCCTATCGGCACCTATATTTGAAATGCCTATCGGCTTCTATATCTGAATTGCCTATCGACACCTATTTTTAAAATGCCTATTGGCAACTATATCTGAAATGCCTATCAGCACCTATATCTGAAATGCCTATTGGTACCTATTTTTGAAATGCCTATCGGAAACTACATCTGAAATGCCTATCAGCACTTATATTTGAAATACCTATCAGCAAACATATCTGGAATGCCTATCGGCACCTATATTTGAAATGCCTATCGGCTTCTATAACTGAAATGCCTATCGGCACCTATTTTTAAAATGCCAATCGGCAACTATATCTGAAATGCCTATCGGCACCTATATCTGAAATGTCTATCGGCACCTATTTTTGAAATGCCTTACAGAAACTACATCTGAAATGCCTATCTGCACCTATATTTGAAATGCCTACAGCTTCTATATCTGAAATGCCTATCGGCACCTATTTTTAAAATGCCAATCGGTAACTATATCTGAAATGCCTATCGGCACCTATATCTGAAATGCCTATCGGCACTTATTTTTGAAATGCCTATCGGAAACTACATCTGGAATGCCTATCAGCACCTATATTTGAAATGTCTATCGGCAACCATATCTGGAATGCCTATCGGCACCTATATTTGAAATGCCTATCGGCATCTATATCTGAAATGCCTATCGACACTTATTTTTAAAATGCCAATCGGCAACTATATTTGAAATGCCTATTGGCACCTATATCTGAAATGCCTATCGGCACTTATTTTTGAAATGACTATCGGAAACTACATCTGAAATGCCTATCAGCACCTATATTTGAAATGTCTATCGGCAACCATATCTGGAATGCCTATCGGCACCTATATCTGAAATGCTTATCGGCACCAATTTTTGAAATGCCTATCGGAAACTACATCTGAAATGCCTATCAGCACCTATATTTGAAATGCCTATCGGCAACCATATCTGGAATGCCTATCGGCACCTATATTTGAAATGCCTATCGGCTTCTATATCTGAATTGCCTATCGACACCTATTTTTAAAATGCCTATTGGCAACTATATCTGAAATGCCTATCAGCACCTATATCTGAAATGCCTATTGGTACCTATTTTTGAAATGCCTATCGGAAACTACATCTGAAATGCCTATCAGCACTTATATTTGAAATACCTATCAGCAACCATATCTGGAATGCCTATCGGCACCTATATTTGAAATGCCTATCGGCTTCTATAACTGAAATGCCTATCGGCACCTATTTTTAAAATGCCAATCGGCAACTATATCTGAAATACCTATCGGCACCTATATCTGAAATGTCTATCGGCACCTATTTTTGAAATGCCTTACAGAAACTACATCTGAAATGCCTATCTGCACCTATATTTGAAATGCCTATCAGCTTCTATATCTGAAATGCCTATCGGCACCTATTTTTAAAATGCCAATCGGCAACTATATCTGAAGTGCCTATCGGCACCTATATCTGAAATGCCTATCGGCACCTATTTTTGAAATGTTTATCGAAAACTACATCTGAAATGCCTATCAGCACCTATATTTGAAATGCCTATCGGCAACCACATCAGAAATGCCTATCGGCACCTATATCTGAAATGTCTATCGGCACCTATTTTTGAAATGCCTTACGGAAACTACATCTGAAATGCCTATCGGCACCTATATTTGAAATGCCTATCGGCATCTATATCTGAAATGCCTATCGACACTTATTTTTAAAATGCCAATCGGCAACTATATCTAAAATGCCTATTGGCACCTATATCTGAAATGCCTATCGGCACTTATTTTTGAAATGCCTATCGGAAACTACATCTGAAATGCTTATCAGCACCTATATTTGAAATGTCTATCGGCAACCATATCTGGAATGCCTATCGGCACCTATATTTGAAATGCCTATCGGCATCTATATCTGAAATGCCTATCGGCACCTATTTTTAAAATGCCAATCGGCAACTATATCTGAAGTGCCTATCGGCACTTATATCTGAAATGCCTATCGGCACCTATTTTTGAAATGTTTATCGAAAACTACATCTAAAATGCCTATCAGCACCTATATTTGAAATGCCTATCGGCAACCACATCAGAAATGCCTATCGGCACCTATATCTGAAATGCCTTTCGGCATTTATATCTGAAATGCCTATCGACACCTATATTTGAAATGCCTATCGGCACCTATATTTTAAATGCCTATCGGCATCTATATCTGATATGCCTATCGGCACCTATATCTGAAATGCCTATCGGCATCTATTTTTGAAATGCCTATCGGAAACTACATCTAAAATGCCTATCGGCACCTATTTTTATAATGCCAATCGGCAACTATATCTGAAATGCCTATCGGCACCTATATCTGAAATGCCTATCGGGACCTATTTTTGAAATGCCTATCGGAAACTACATCTGAAATGCCTATCAGCACCTATATTTGAAATGCCTATCGGCTACCATATCTGGAATGCCTATCGGCACGTATATTTGAAATGCCTATCGGCTCTTATATCTGAAATACCTATCGGCACCTATTTTTAAAATGCCAATTGGCATCTATATCTGAAATGCCTATCGGCACCTATATCTAAAATGCCTATCGGCACCTATTTTTGAAATGCCTATCGGAAACTACATCTGAAATGCCTATCAGCACCTATATTTGAAATGCCTATCGGCAACCATATCTGGAATGCCTATCGGCACCTATATTTAAAATGCCTATCGGCTTCTATATCTGAAATGCCCATCGGCACCTATTTTTAAAATGCCAATCGGCAACTATATCTGAAATGCCTATCGGCACCTATATCTAAAATGCCTATCGGCACCTATTTTTGAAATGCCTATCGAAAACTACATCACAAATGCCTATCAGCACCTATATTTGAAATGCCTATCGGCAACCACATCAGAAATGCCTATCGGCACCTATATCTGAAATGCCTTTCGGCATTTATATCTGAAATGCCTATCGACACCTATATTTGAAATGCCTATCGGCTTCTATATCTGAAATCCCTATCGGCACCTATTTTTAAAATGCCAATCGGCAAATATATCTGAAATGCCTATCGGCATCAATTTTTGAAATGCCTATCGGAAACTACATTAAAATGCCTATCAGCACCTATATTAGAAATGCCTATCGGCAACCATATCTGGAATGCCTATCGGCACGTATATTTGAAATGCCTATCGGCTCTTATATCTGAAATACCTATCGGCACCTATTTTTAAAATGCCAATTGGCAACTATATCTGAAATGCCTATCGGCACCTGTTTTTAAAATGCCAATCGGCAACTATATCTGAAATGCCTATCGGCATCAATTTTTGAAATGCCTATCGGAAACTACATTTAAAATGCCTATCAGCACCTATATTAGAAATGCCTATCGGCAACCATATCTGGAATGCCTATCGACACCTATATTTGAAATGCCTATCGGCTCTTATATCTGAAATACCTATCGGCACCTATTTTTAAAATGCCAATTGGCATCTATATCTGAAATGCCTATCGGCACCTATATCTGAAATGCCTTTCGGCATTTATATCTGAAATGCCTATCGACACCTATATTTGAAATGACTATCGGCTTCTATATCTGAAATCCCTATCGGCACCTATTTTTAAAATGCCAATCGGCAAATATATCTGAAATGCCTATCGGCACCTATATCTGAAATGCCTATCGGCACCTATTTTTGAAATGCCTATCGGAAACTACATCTGAAATGCCTATCAGCACCAATATTTGAAATGCCTATCGGCAACCATATCTGAAATGCCTATCGACACCTATATTTGAAATACCTATCGGCTTCTATATCTGAAATGCCTATCGGCACCTATATTTGAAATACCTATCGGCTTCTAAATCTGAAATGCCTATCGGCACCTGTTTTTAAAATGCCAATCGGCAACTATATCTGAAATGCCTATCGGCACCTATATCTGATATGCCTATCGGCACCAATTTTTGAAATGCCTATCGGAAACTACATCTGAAACGCCTATCAGCACCTATATTTGAAATGCCTATCGGCAACCATATCTGAAATGCCTATCGGCACCTATATTTGAAATGCCTATTGGCTTCTATATCTGAAATGCCTATCGGCACCTATTTTTAAAATGCCAATCGGTAACTATATCTGAAATGCCTATCGACACCTATATTTGAAATACCTATCGGCTTCTAAATCTGAAATGCCTATCGGCACCTGTTTTTAAAATGCCAATCGGCAACTATATCTGAAATGCCTATCGGCACCTATATCTGATATGCCTATCGGCACCAATTTTTGAAATGCCTATCGGAAACTACATCTGAAACGCCTATCAGCACCTATATTTGAAATGCCTAACGGCAACCATATCTGGAATGCCTATCGGCACCTATATTTGCAATGCCTATTGGCTTCTATATCTGAAATGCCTATCGGCACCTATTTTTAAAATGCCAATCGGTAACTATATCTGAAATGCCTATCGGCACCTATATCTGAAATGCCTATCGGCACCTATTTTTGAAATGCCTATCGGAAACTACATCTGAAATGCCTATCAGCACCTATATTTGAAATGCCTATCAGGAACCACATCAGAAATGCCTATCGGCACCTATATCTGAAATGCCATTCGGCATTTATATCTGAAATGCCTATCGACACCTATATTTGAAATGCCTATCGGCACCTATATTTTAAATGCCTATCGGCAACTATATCTGATATGCCTATCGGCACCTATATCTGAAATGCCTATCGGCACCTATTTTTGAAATGCCTATCGGAAACTACATCTAAAATGCCTATCGGCACCTATTTTTAAAATGCCAATCGGCAACTATATCTGAAATGCCTATCGGCACCTATATCTAAAATGCCTATCGGCACCTATATCTGAAATGCCTATCGGCACCTGTTTTTGAAATGCCTATCGGAAACTACATCTGAAATGCCTATTAGCACCTATATTTGAAATGCCTATCGGCAACAATATCTGAAATGCCTATCGACACCTATATTTGAAATACCTATCGGCTTCTATATCTGAAATGCCTATCGGCACCTTTTTTAAAATTCCAATCGGCAACTATATCTGAAATGCCTATCGGCACCAATTTTTGAAATGCCTATCGGAAACTACATCTAAAATGCCTATCAGCACCTATATTTGAAATGCCTATCGGCAACCATATCTGGAATGCCTATCGGCACCTATATTTGATATGCCTATCGGCTTCTATATCTGAAATGCCTATCGGCACCTATTTTTAAAATGCCAATCGGCAACTATATCTGAAATGCCTATCGGCACCTATTTTTAAAATGCCAATCGGCAACTATATCTGAAATGCCTATCGGCACCTATATCTGAAATGCCTATCGGCACCTATTTTTGAAATGCCTAACGGAAACTACATCTGAAATGCCTATCAGCACCAATATTTGAAATGCCTATCGGCAACCATATCTGAAATGCCTATCGACACCTATATTTGAAATACCTATCGGCTTCTATATCTGAAATGCCTATCGGCACCTATTTTTAAAATGCCAATCGGCAACTATATCTTAAATGCCTATCGGCACCTATATCTGAAATGCCTATCGGCACCAATTTTTGAAATGCCTATCGGAAACTACATCTGAAATGCCTATCAGCACCTATATTTAAAATGCCTATCGGCAACCATATTTGGAATGCCTATCGGCACCTATATTTGAAATGCCTATCGGCTTCTATATCTGAAATGCCTATCGGCACCTATTTTTAAAATGCCAATCGGAAACTATATCTGAAATGCCTATCGGCACCTATATCTGAAATGCCTATCGGCACCTATTTTTGAAATGCCTATCGGAAACTACATCTGAAATGCCTATCAGCACCTATATTTGAAATGCTTATCGGCAACCACATCAGAAATGCCTATCGGCACCTATATCTGAAATGCCTATCGGCACCTATTTTTGAAATGCCTATCGGAAACTACATCTGAAATGCCTATCAGCACCTATATTTGAAATGCTTATCGGCAACCACATCAGAAATGCCTATCGACACCTATAATTGAAATGCCTATCGGCACCTATATTTTAAATGCCTATCGGCAACCATATCTGATATGCCTATCGGCACCTATCTCTGAAATGCCTATCGGCACCTATTTTTGAAATGCCTATCCGAAACTACATCTAAAATGCCTATCGGCACCTATTTTTAAAATGCCAATCGGCAACTATATCTGAAATGCCTATCGGCACCTTTATCTGAAATGCCTATCGGCACCTATTTTTGAAATGCCTATCGGAAACTACATCTGAAATGCCTATCAGCACCTATATTTGAAATGCCTATCGGCAACCATATCTGAAATGCCTATCGACACCTATATTTGAAATACCTATCGGCTTCTATATCTGAAATGCCTATCGGCACCTATTTTTAAAATGCCAATCGGCAACTATATCTGAAATGCCTATCGGCACCTATATCTGAAATGCCTATCGGCACCAATTTTTGAAATGCCTATCGGAAACTACATCTGAAATACCTATCAGCACCTATATATGAAATGCCTATCGGCAACCATATCTGGAATGCTTATCGGCACCTATATTTGAAATGCCTATCGGCTTCTATATCTGAAATGGCTATCGGCACCTACTTTTAAAATGCCAATCGGCAACTATATCTGAAATGCCTATAGGCACCTATATCTGAAATGCCTATCGGCACCTATTTTTGAAATGCCTATCAGGAAACTACATCTGAAATGCCTATCAGCACCTATATTTTAAATGCCTATCGGCAACCATATCTGGAATGCCTATCGGCACCTATATTTGAAATGCCTATCGGCTTCTATATCTGAAATGCTTATCGGCACCTATATCTGAAATGCCTATCGGCACCTATATTTAAAATGCCTATCGGAAACTACAGCTGAAATGCCTATTAGCACCAATATTTGAGATGCCTATCGGCAACCATATCTGTAATGCCTATCGACACCTATATTTGAAATACCTATCGGCTTCTATATCTGAAATGCCTATCGGCACATATTATTAAAATGCCAATCGGCAACTATATCTGAAATGCCTATCGGCACCTATATCTGAAATGCCTATCGGCACCAATTTTTTAATGCCTATCGGAAACTACATCTAAAATGCCTATCAGCACCTATATTTGAAATGCCTATCGGCAACCATATCTGGAATGCCTATCGGCACCTATATTTGAAATGCCTATCGGCTTCTATATCTGAAATGCCTATCGGCACCTATTTTTAAAATGCCAATCGGCATCTATATCTAAAATGCCTATCGGCACCAATATCTGATATGCCTATCGGCACCTATTTTTGAAATGCCTATCGGAAACTACATCTGAAATGCTTATCAGCACCTATATTTGAAATGCCTATCTGCAACCACATCACAAATGCCTATCGGCACCTATATCTGAAATGCCTTTCGGCATTTATATCTGAAATGCCTATCGACAGCTATATTTGTAATGCCTATCGGCACCTATATTTTAAATGCCTATCGGCAACTATATCTGATATGCCTATCGGCACCTATATCTGAAATGCCTATCGGCACCTATTTTTGAAATGCCTATCGGAAACTACATCTAAAATGCCTATCGGCACCTATTTTTAAAATGCCAATCGGCAACTATATCTGAAATGCCTATCGGCACCTATATCTGAAAAGCCTATCGGCACCTATTTTTGAAATGCCTATCGGAAACTACATCTAAAATGCCTATCAGCACCTATATTTGAAATGCCTATCGGCAACCATATCTGGAATGCCTATCGGCACATATATTTAAAATGCCTATCAGCTTCTATATTTGAAATGCCTATCGGCACCTATTTTTAAAATGCCAATCGGCAACTATATCTGAAATGCCTATCGGCACCTATATCTGAAATGCCTATGGGCCCCAATTTTTGAAATGCCTATCGGAAACAACATCTGAAATGCCTCTCAACACCTATATTTGAAATGCCTATCGGCAACCATATCTGAAATGCCTATCGACACCTATATTTGAAATACCTATCGGCTTCTATATCTGAAATGCCTATCGGCACCTATTTTAAAATTGCCAATAGGCAACTATATCTGAAATGCCTATCGGCACCTATATCTGAAATGCCTATCGGCACCAATTTTTGAAATGCCTATCGGAAACTACATCTGAAATGCCTATCAGCACCTATATTTGAAATGCCTATCGTATTCTATATCTGAAATGCCTATCGACACCTATTTTTAAAATGCCAATCGGTAACTATATCTGAAATGCATATCGGCACCTATATCTGAAATGCCTATCGGTACCTATTTTTGAAATGCCTATCGGAAACTACATCTAAAATGCCTATCGGCACCTTTTTTTAAAATGCCAATCGGCAACTATATCTGAAATGCCTATCGGCACCTATATCTATAATGCCTATCGGCACCTCTTTTTGAAATGCCTATCGGAAACTACATCTAAAATGCCTATCGGCACCTATTTTTAAAATACCTTTCGGCACCTATATCTGAAATGCCTATCGGTACCTATTTTTGAAATGCCTATCGGAAACTACATCTTAAATGCCTATCGGCACCTATTTTTAAAATGCCAATCGGCAACTATATCTGAAATGCCTATCAGCACCTATATTTGAAATGCCTATCGGCAATCATATCTGAAATGCCTATCGACACCTATATTTGAAATACCTACCAGCTTCTATATCTGAAATGCCTATCGGCACCTATATCTGAAATGCCTATCGGCACCTATATCTGAAATGCCTATCGGCACCTGTTTTTGAAATGCCTATCGGAAACTACATCTGAAATGCCTATTAGCACCTATATTTGAAATGCCTATCGGCAACCATATCTGAAATGCCTATCGACACCTATATTTGAAATACCAATCGGCTTCTATATCTGAAATGCCTATCGGCACCTATTTTTAAAATGCCAATCGGCAACTATATCTGAAATGCCTATCGGCACCTATATCTGAAATGCCTATCGGCACCAATTTTTGAAATGCCTATCGGAAACTACATCTAAAATGCCTATCAGCACCTATATTTGAAATGCCTATCGGCAACCATATCTGGAATGCCTATCGGCACCTATATTTGATATGCCTATCGGCTTCTATATCTGAAATGCCTATCGGCACCTATTTTTAAAATGCCAATCGGCAACTATATCTGAAATGCCTATCGGCACCTATATCTGAAATGCCTATCGGCACCAATTTTTGAAATGCCTATCGGAAACTACATCTGAAATGCCTATCAGCACCTATATTTGAAATGCCTATCGGCAACCATATCTGAAATGCCTATCGACACCTTTATTTGAAATACCTATCGGCTTCTATATCTGAAATGCCTATCGGCACCTATTTTTAAAATGCCAATCGGAAACTATATCTGAAATGCCTATCGGCACCTATATCTGAAATGCCTATCGGCACCAATTTTTGAAATGCCTATCGGAAACTACATCTGAAATGCCTATCAGCACCTATATTTGAAATGCCTATCGGCAACCATATCTGGAATGCCTATCGGCACCTATATTTGAAATACCTATCGGCTTCTATATCTGAAATGCCTATCGGCACCTGTTTTTAAAATGCCAATCGGCAACTATATCTGAAATGCCTATCGGCACCTATATCTGAAATGCCTATCGGCATCAATTTTTGAAATGCCTATCGGAAACTACATCTAAAATGCCTATCAGCACCTATATTTGAAATGCCTATCGGCAACCATATCTGGAATGCCTATCGGCACCTATATTTGAAATACCTATCGGCTTTTTTATCTGAAATGCCTATCGGCACCTATTTTTAAAATGCCAATCGGCAACTATATCTGAAATGCCTATCGGCACCTATATCTGAAATGCCTATCGGCACAAATTTTTGAAATGCCTATCAGAAACTACATCTGAAATGCCTATCAGCACCTATATTTGAAATGCCTATCGGCAATCATATCTGGAATGCCTATCGGCACCTATATTTGAAATGCCTATCGGCTTCTATATCTGAAATCCCTATCGGCACCTATTTTAAAAATGCCAATCGGCAACTATATCTGAAATGCCTATCGGCACCTATATCTGAAATGCCTATCGGCACCTATTTTTGAAATGCCTATCGGAAACTACATCTGAAATGCCTATCAGCACCAATATTTGAAATGCCTATCGGCAACCATATCTGAAATGCCTATCGACACCTATATTTGAAATACCTATCGGCTTCTATATCTGAAATGCCTATCGGCACCTATTTTTAAAATGCCAATCGGCAACTACATCTTAAATGCCTATCGGCACCTATATCTGAAATGCCTATCGGCACCAATTTTTGAAATGCCTATCGGAAACTACATCTGAAATGCCTATCAGCACCTATATTTGAAATGCCTATCGGCAACCATATTTGGAATGCCTATCGGCACCTATATTTGAAATGCCTATCGGCTTCTATATCTGAAATGCCTATCGGCACCTATTTTTAAAATGCCAATCGGCAACTATATCTGAAATGCCTATCGGCACCTATATCTGAAATGCCTATCGGCACCTATTTTTGAAATGCCTATCGGAAACTACATCTGAAATGCCTATCAGCACCTATATTTGAAATGCCTATCGGCAACCACATCAGAAATGCCTATCGGCACCTATATTTGAAATGCCTTTCGGCATTTATATCTGAAATGTCTATCGACACCTATAATTGAAATGCCTATCGGCACCTATATTTTAAATGCCTATCGGCAACTATATCTGATATGCCTATCGGCACCTATATCTGAAATGCCTATCGGTACCTATTTTTGAATTGCCTATCGGAAACTACATCTAAAATGCCTATCAGCACCTATATTTGTAATGCCTATCGGCAAACATATCTGGAATGCCTATCGGCACATATATTTGAAATGCCTATCAGCTTCTATATTTGAAATGCCTATCGGCACCTATTTTTAAAATGCCAATCGGCAACTATATCTGAAATGCCTATCGGCACCTATATCTGAAATGCCTATGGGCACCAATTTTTGAAATGCCTATCGGAAACTACATCTGAAATGCCTCTCAGCACCTATATTTGAAATGCCTATCGGCAACCATATCTGAAATGCCTATCGACACCTATATTTGAAATACCTATCGGCTTCTATATCTGAAATGCCTATCGGCACCTATTTTAAAAATGCCAATAGGCAACTATATCTGAAATGCCTATCGGCACCTATATCTGAAATGCCTATCGGCACCAATTTTTGAAATGCCTATCGGAAACTACATCTGAAATGCCTATCAGCACCTATATTTGAAATGCCTATCGGATTCTATATCTGAAATGCCTATCGACACCTATTTTTAAAATGCTAATCGGTAACTATATCTGAAATGCATATCGGCACCTATATTTGAAATGCCTATCGGCAACCACATCACAAATGCCTATCGGCACCTATATCTGAAATGCCTTTCGGCATTTATATCTGAAATGCCTATCGACACCTATATTTGTAATGCCTATCGGCACCTATATTTTAAATGCCTATCGGCAACTATATCTGATATGCCTATCGGCACCTATATCTGAAATGCCTATCGGCACCTATTTTTGAAATGCCTATCGGAAACTACATCTGAAATGCCTATCAGCACCTATATTTGAAATGCCTATCGGCAACCATATCTGGAATGCCTATCGGCACCTATATTTGAAATGCCTATCGGCTTCTATATCTGAAATGCCTATCGGCACCTATTTTTAAAATGCCAATCGGCAACTATATCTGAAATGCCTATCGGCACCTATATCTGAAATGCCTATGGGCACCAATTTTTGAAATGCCTATCGGAAACTACATCTGAAATGCCTATCAGCACCTATATTTGAAATGCCTATCGGCAACCATATCTGAAATGCCTATCGACACCTATATTTGAAATACCTATCGGCTTCTATATCTGAAATCCCTATCGGCACCTATTTTAAAAATGCCAATCGGCAACTATATCTGAAATGCCTATCGGCACCTATATCTGAAATGCCTATCGGCACCTATTTTTGAAATGCCTATCGGAAACTACATCTGAAATGCCTATCAGCACCAATATTTGAAATGCCTATCGGCAACCATATCTGAAATGCCTATCGACACCTATATTTGAAATACCTATCGGCTTCTATATCTGAAATGCCTATCGGCACCTATTTTTAAAATGCCAATCGGCAACTACATCTTAAATGCCTATCGGCACCTATATCTGAAATGCCTATCGGCACCAATTTTTGAAATGCCTATCGGAAACTACATCTGAAATGCCTATCAGCACCTATATTTGAAATGCCTATCGGCAACCATATTTGGAATGCCTATCGGCACCTATATTTGAAATGCCTATCGGCTTCTATATCTGAAATGCCTATCGGCACCTATTTTTAAAATGCCAATCGGCAACTATATCTGAAATGCCTATCGGCACCTATATCTGAAATGCCTATCGGCACCTATTTTTGAAATGCCTATCGGAAACTACATCTGAAATGCCTATCAGCACCTATATTTGAAATGCCTATCGGCAACCACATCAGAAATGCCTATCGGCACCTATATCTGAAATGCCTTTCGGCATTTATATCTGAAATGCCTATCGACACCTATAATTGAAATGCCTATCGGCACCTATATTTTAAATGCCTATCGGCAACTATATCTGATATGCCTATCGGCACCTATATCTGAAATGCCTATCGGCACCTATTTTTGAATTGCCTATCGGAAACTACATCTAAAATGCCTAACAGCACCTATATTTGAAGTGCCTATCGGCAACCATATCTGGAATGCCTATCGGCACATATATTTGAAATGCCTATCAGCTTCTATATTTGAAATGCCTATCGGCACCTATTTTTAAAATGCCAATCGGCAACTATATCTGAAATGCCTATCGGCACCTATATCTGAAATGCCTATGGGCACCAATTTTTGAAATGCCTATCGGAAACTACATCTGAAATGCCTCTCAGCACCTCTATTTGAAATGCCTATCGGCAACCATATCTGAAATGCCTATCGACACCTATATTTGAAATACCTATCGGCTTCTATATCTGAAATGCCTATCGGCACCTATTTTAAAAATGCCAATAGGCAACTATATCTGAAATGCCTATCGGCACCTATATCTGAAATGCCTATCGGCACCAATTTTTGAAATGCCTATCGGAAACTACATCTGAAATGCCTATCAGCACCTATATTTGAAATGCCTATCGGATTCTATATCTGAAATGCCTATCGACACCTATTTTTAAAATGCTAATCGGTAACTATATCTGAAATGCATATCGGCACCTATATTTGAAATGCCTATCGGCAACCACATCACAAATGCCTATCGGCACCTATATCTGAAATGCCTTTCGGCATTTATATCTGAAATGCCTATCGACACCTATATTTGTAATGCCTATCGGCACCTATATTTTAAATGCCTATCGGCAACTATATCTGATATGCCTATCGGCACCTATATCTGAAATGCCTATCGGCACCTATTTTTGAAATGCCTATCGGAAACTACATCTGAAATGCCTATCAGCACCTATATTTGAAATGCCTATCGGCAACCATATCTGGAATGCCTATCGGCACCTATATTTGAAATGCCTATCGGCTTCTATATCTGAAATGCCTATCGGCACCTATTTTTAAAATGCCAATCGGCAACTATATCTGAAATGCCTATCGGCACCTATATCTGAAATGCCTATGGGCACCAATTTTTGAAATGCCTATCGGAAACTACATCTGAAATGCCTATCAGCACCTATATTTGAAATGCCTATCGGCAACCATATCTGAAATGCCTATCGACACCTATATTTGAAATACCTATCGGCTTCTATATCTGAAATGCCTATCGGCACCTATTTTAAAAATGCCAATCGGCAACTATATCTGAAATGCCTATCGGCACCTATATCTGAAATGCCTATCGGCACCAATTTTTGAAATGCCTATCGGAAACTACATCTGAAATGCCTATAAGCACCTATATTTGAAGTGCCTATCGGCAACTATATCTGGAATGCCTATCGGCACCTATATTTGAAATGCCTATCGGATTCTATATCTAAAATGCCTATCGACACCTATTTTTAAAATGCCAACCGGTAACTATATCTGAAATGCATATCGGCACCTATATTTGAAATGCCTATCGGCAAGCAAATCACATATGCCTATCGGCACCTACATCTGAAATGCCTTTCGGCATTTATATCTGAAATGCCTATCGACACCTATATTTGTAATGCCTAACGGCACCTATATTTTAAATGCCTATCGGCAACTATATCTGATATGCCTATCGGCACCTATATCTGAAATGCCTATCGGCACCTATTTTTGAAATGCATATCGGAAACTACATATAAAATGCCTATCGGCACCTATTTTTAAAATGCCAATCGAAAACTATATTTGAAATGCCTATCGGCACCTATATCTGAAATGCCTATCGGCACCTATTTTTGAAATGCATATCGGAAACTACATCTGAAATGCCTATCAGCACCTATATTTGAAATGCCTATCGGCAACCATATCTGAAATGCCTATCGACACCTATATTTGAAATACCTATCGGCTTAGATATCTGAAATGCCTATCGGCACCTATTTTTAAAATGCCAATCGGCAACAATATCTGAAATGCCTATCGGCACCTATATCTTAAATGCCTATCGGCACCAATTTTTGAAATGCCTATCGGAAACTACATCTGAAATGCCTATCAGCACCTATATTTGAAATGCCTATAGGCAACCATATCTGGAATGCCTATCGGCACCTATATCTGAAATGCCTATCGGCACTTATTTTTAAAATGCCAATCGGCAACTATATCTGAAATGCCTATCGGCACCTATATCTGAAATGCCTATCGGCACCAATTTTTGAGATGCCTATCGGAAACTACATCTGAAATGCCTATCAGCACCTATATTTGAAATGCCTATCGGCAACCATATCTGAAATGCCTATCGACACCTATATTTGAAATACCTATCGACTTCTATATCTGAAATGCCTATCGGCACCTATTTTTAAAATGCCAATCGGCAACTATATCTGAAATGCCTATCGGCACCTATATCTGAAATGCCTATCGGCACCAATTTTTGAGATGCCTATCGGAAACTACATCTGAAATGCCTATCAGCACCTATATTTGAAATGCTTTTTGGCAACCATATCTGAAATGCCTATCGACACCTATATTTGAAATACCTATCGGCTTCGATATCTGAAATGCCTATCGGCACCTATTTTTAAAATGCCAATCGGCAACTATATCTGAAATGCCTATCGGCACCTATATCTTAAATGCCTATCGGCACCAATTTTTGAAATGCCTATCTGAAACTACATCTGAAATGCCTATCAGCACCTATATTTGAAATGCCTATAGGCAACCATATCTGGAATGCCTATCGGCACCTATATCTGAAATGCCTATCGGCACCAATTTTTGAAATGCCTATCGGAAACTACATCTGAAATGCCTATCAGCACCTATATTTGAAATGCCTATAGGCAACCATATCTGGAATGCCTATCGGCACCTATATCTGAAATGCCTATCGGCACCAATTTTTGAAATGCCTATCGGAAACTACATCTGAAATGCCTATCAGCACCTATATTTGAAATGCCTATCGGCAACCATATCTGAAATGCCTATCGACACCTATATTTGAAATACCTATCGGCTTCGATATCTGAAATGCCTATCGGCACCTATTTTTAAAATGCCAATCGGCAACAATATCTGAAATGCCTATCGGCACCTATATCTTAAATGCCTATCGGCACCAATTTTTGAAATGCCTATCGGAAACTACATCTGAAATGCCTATCAGCACCTATATTTGAAATGCCTATAGGCAACCATATCTGGAATGCCTATCGGCACCTATATCTGAAATGCCTATCGGCACTTATTTTTGAAATGCCTATCGGAAACTACATCTGAAATGCCTATCAGCACCTATATTTGAAATGCCTATCGGCAACCATATCTGAAATGCCTTTCGACACCTATATTTGAAATACCTATCGGCTTCTATATCTGAAATGCCTATCGGCACCTATTTTTAAAATGCCAATCGGCAACTATATCTGAAATGCCTATCGGCACCTATATCTGAAATGCCTATCGGCACCAATTTTTGAAATGCCTATCGGAAACTACATCTGAAATGCCTATCAGCACCTATATTTGAAATGCCTATCGGCAGCCATATCTGAAATGCCTATCGACACCTATATTTGAAATGCCTATCGGCTTCTATATCTAAAATGCCTATCGGCACCTACTTTTAAAATGCCAATCGGCAACTATATCTGAAATGCCTATCGGCACTTCTATCTGAAATGCCTATCGGCACAAATTTTTGAAATGCCTGTCGGAAACTACATCTGAAATGCCTAATAGCACCTATATTTGAAATGCCTATCGGCAGCCATATCTGGAATGCCTATCGGCACCTATATTTGAATTGCCTAACGGCTTGTATATCTGAAATGCCTATCGGCACCTATTTTTAAAATGCTAATCGGCAACTATATCTGAAATGCCTTTCGGCACCTATATCTGAATTGCCTATCGGCACCTATTTTTGAAATACCTATCGAAAACTACATCTGAAATGCCTATCAGCACCTATATTTGAAATGCCTATCGGCAATCATATGTGGAATGCCTATCGGCACCTATATTTGAAATGCCTATCGGCTTCTATATCTGAAATGCCTATCGGTACCTATATCTGAAATGCCTATCGGCACCTATATTTGAAATGCCTATCGGAAACTACAGCTGAAATGCCTATCAGCACCAATATTTGAGATGCCTATCGGCAAACATATCTGAAATGCCTATCGACACCTATATTTGAAATACCTATCGGCTTCTATATCTGAAATGCCTCTCGGCACCTATTTTTAAAATGCCAATCATCAACTATATCTGAAATGCCTATCGGCACCTATATCTGAAATGCCTATCGGCACCAATTTTTGAAATGCCTATCGGAAACTACATCTAAAATGCCTATCAGCACCTATATTTGAAATGCCTATCGGCAACCATATTTGGAATGCCTATCGGCACCTATATTTGAAATGCCTATCGGCTTCTATATCTGAAATGCCTATCGGCACCTATTTTTAAAATGCCAATCGGCATCTATATCTGAAATGCCTATCGGCACCTATATCTGAAATGCTTATCAGCACCTATATTTGAAATGCCTATCGTCAACCACATCACAAATGCCTATCGGCACCTATATCTGAAAAACCTTTCGGCATTTATATCGAAATGCCTATCGACACCTATATTTGTAATGCCTATCGGCACCTATATTTTAAATGCCTATCGGCAACTATATCTGATATGCCTATCGGCACCTATATCTGAAATGCCTATCGGCACCTATTTTTGAAATGCCTATTGGAAACTACATCTAAAATGCCTATCGGCACCTATTTTAAAATGCCAATCGGCAACTATATCTGAAATGCCTATCGGCACCTATATCTGAAATGCTTATCGGCACCTATTTTTGAAATGCCTATCGGAAACTACATCTGAAATGCCTATCAGCACCTATATTTGAAATGCCTATCGGCTACCACATCTGAAATGCCTATCGACACCTATATTTGAAATACCTATCGGCTTCTATATCTGAAATGCCTATCGGCACCTATTTTTAAAATGCTAATCGGCAACTATATCTGAAATGCCTATCGGCACCTATATCTGAAATGCCTATCGGCACCTATATCTGAAATGCCTATCGGCACCAATTTTTGAAATGCCTATCAGAAAATACATCTGAAATGCCTATCAGCACCTACATTTGAAATGCCTATCGGCAACCATATCTGGAATGCTTATCGGCACCTATATTTGAAATGCCTATTGGCTTCTATATCTGAAATGCCTATCGGCACCTACTTTTAAAATGCCAATCGGCAACTATATCTGAAATGCCTATCGGTACCTATATCTGAAATGCCTATCGGCACCTATTTTTGAAATGCCTATCAGGAAACTACATCTGAAATGCCTATCAGCACCTATATTTGAAATGCCTATCGGCAACCATATCTGGAATGCCTATCGGCACCTATATTTGAAATGCCGATCGGCTTCTATATCTGAAATGCCTATCGGCACCTATTTTTAAAATGCCAATCGGCTACTATATCTGAAATGCCTTTCGGCACCTATATCTGAAATGCCTATCGGCGCCTATTTTTGAAAACCCTATCGAAAAATACATCTGAAATGCCTATCAGCACCTATATTTGAAATGCATATCGGCAACCATATCTGGAATGCCTATCGGCACCTATATTTGAAATACCTATCGGCTTCTATATCTGAAATGCCTATCGGCACCTATTTTTAATGTGCCAATCGGCAACTATATCTGAAATGCCTATCGGCACCTATATGTGAAATGCCTATCGGCACCAATTTTTGAAATGCCTATCGGAAACTACATCTGAAATGCCTATCAGCACCTATATTTGAAATGCCTATCGGCAACAATATTTGGAATGCCTATCGGCACCTATATTTGAAATGCCTATCGGCTTCTATATCTGAAATGCATATCGGCACCTATTTTTAAAATGCCAATCGGCAACTATATCTGAAATGCCTATCGGCACCTATATCTGAAATGCCTATCGGCACCTATTTTTGAAATGCCTATCAGAAACTACATCTGAAATGCCTATCAGCACCTATATTTGAAATGCCTATCGGAAACCACATCAGAAATGCCTATCGGTACCTATATCTGAAATGCCTTTCGGCATTTATATCTGAAATGCCTATCGACACCTATATTTGAAATGCCTATCGGCACCTATATTTTAAATGCCTATCGGCAACTATATCTGATATGCCTATCGGCACCTATATCTGAAATGCCTATCGGCACCTATTTTTGAAATGCCTATCCGAAACTACATCTGAAATGCCTATCAGCACCTATAATTGAAATGCCTATCGGCAACCATATCTGAAATGCCTATCGACACCTATATTTGAAATACCTATCGGCTTCTATATCTGAAATGCCTATCGGCACCTATTTTTAAAATGCCAATCGGCAACTATATCTGAAATGCCTATCGGCACCTATATCTGAAATGCCTATCGGCACCAATTTTTTAAATGCCTATCGGAAACTACATCTGAAATGCCTATCAGCACCTATATTTGAAATGCCTATCGGCAACCATATCTGGAATGCTTATCGGCACCTATATTTGAAATGCCTATCGGCTTCTATATCTGAAATGCCTATCGGCACCTACTTTTAAAATGCCAATCGGCAACTATATCTGAAATGCCTATCGGCACCTATATCTGAAATGCCTATCGGCACCTATATTTGAAATGCCTATCGGAAACTACAGCTGAAATGCCTATCAGCACCAATATTTGAGATGCCTATCGGCAACCATATCTGAAATGCCTATCGACACCTATATTTGAAATACCTATCGGCTTCTATATCTGAAATGCCTATAGGCACATATTTTTAAAATGCCAAACGGCAACTATATCTGAAATGCCTATCGGCACCTATATCTAAAATGCCTATCGGCACCTATTTTCAAATTGCTTATCGGAAACTACAACTGAAATGCCTATCAGCACCTATATTTGAAATGCCTATCCGCAACCATATCTGGAATGCCTATCGGCACCTATATTTGAAATGCTGATCGGCTTTTATATCTGAAATGCCTATCGGCACCTATTTTTAAAATGCCAATCGGCGACTATATCTGAAATGCCTATCGGCACGTATATCTGAAATGCCTATCGGCACCTATTTTTGAAATGCCTATCGGAAACTACATCTGAAATGCCTATCAGCACCTATATTTGAAATGCCTATCGGCAACCAAATCAGAAATGCCTATCGGCACCTATATCTGAAATGCCTTTCGGCATTTATATCTGAAATGCCTATCGGCACCTATATTTGAAATGCCTATCGGCACCTATATTTTAAATGCCTATCGGCAACTATATCCTATATGCCTATCGGCACCTATATCTGAAATGCCTATCGGCACCTGTTTTTAAAATACCTATCGGAAAATACATCCGAAATGCCTATCGGCACCTATTTTTAAAATGCCAATCGGCAACTATATCTGAAATGCCTATCGGCACCTATATCTGAGATGCCTATCGGCACCTATTTTGGAAATGCCTATCGGAAACTACATCTGAAATGCCTATCAGCACCTATATCTGAAATGCCTATCGGCAACCATATCTGGAATGCCCATCGTCACCTACATTTAAAATGCCTATCGGCTTCTATATCTGAAATGCCTATCGGCACCTTTTTTTAAAATGCCAATCGGCAACTATATCTGAAATGCCTATCGGCACCTATATCTGAAATGCCTATCGGCACCTATTTTTAAAATGCCAATCGGCAACTATATCTGAAATGCCTATCGGCACCTTTTTTTTTTTTTTTTTTTTTTTTTGAGAGGGGGAAATTCTTTTTGCGAACTTAGTGTGGGACTCGGACCAAGGCCCCCTACCCACTAAAACCCCCTCTGTTTCACCCGTATCGTCCCACTGGAATCGCCTTTAGGCATGCAATCAGGTGGACGACTGGTCATTGATTCGCCGGAATAAGACTAACTACTACTCTTATTATCTCTTTTCCATCCCTCATCCTTCTCCTTATTTCTCATTATTCTATTCATCAATCCCCTTACTGCCTCCCAAGTTGTTGTCCGGTCAGTCATAACTGTTATTAGATTTCGTACGGTCAGTTCCAACCCTAGTATAATGTGTACTTCTCTTCTTTCCACCTCCCATCTCGGGCAATGGAAAAGGGTGTGCATTGCGTCATCTATTTCTCCACAGTATGCGCACTCCTCACTGTCTATTTTTCCTATCCTTTTCAAGTAGCTCTTAAAACTTCCATGCCCGGTTAACACCTGCGTCATGTAGTAGTCCACATTACGATGCTTACACTCTAACCATATACGTATGTTTGGAATGAGTAACTTGGTCAATTGTGCCACCGCCTCGTTCTCATCCCATTCTTCTTGCCACACCCGAATGGCTTCCTCTCTCGCCTGATTTCTTTCTCCTGCGTCGTGTATCATTTTCCTTTCTTTTGCCTGTAAGTGTATGGGTATTACCCCGGCTATCACTTGGGCCGCCTTCGTGGACACAGTCTTATAAGCGCAGACCACTCTAAGTACTGCCTTTCTTTGCACTTTCTCCATCATTGTTCTGTATGTCTGCTTCTCGAGTGCTCTGTGCCATATCGGGGCTCCATACAAGAGAATGGAATGAACTACCCCACACAAGGTATATCTTTTGCAATATCTTGGTCCCCCAACATTTGGCATTATCCTCATCAGTGCCGACACTGTGTCTTCCGCTTTCTTCGTGACCATCCGGATATGGTCTCCAAACGTACCATTTCCATCTATCATCACCCCTAAATATCGAACTGCAGTTTTTGGCACAATTTCAAAGTTGTTTAGTCTAAACCGGACATTCTTTCTTCTTTTCCTAGGACCTTTCAGAATAACGGCTTCCGTTTTTTCTGGGGCCAATTCCAGAGAATGGTTAGTCATCCAGAGCCTAATGCATCTAAGTGCCTCATTTACCCTGTCCTTCAGCTCATCTTCCTCCTCCGCGCTCACCACTACGGCTAGATCGTCGGCGAAACCTATTGACCGTGCTCCTTTTGTTAGTTTTATCTTCAGCACTCCATCATAGAGAATATTCCATAATATTGGACCCAATACCGATCCTTGCGGGACTCCTGCTGTCACCTCTAGCTCTACGTTCCGGTCTATCCTAATTTTACGGTTCTCGAAATAGGCACCAATTACTTTCACCAGGTATGGGGAAATTCCTCTGGCATACAATTTTTCGATGATTAGACTCCATGAGGCAGTATTAAATGCATTCCTTACGTCCAGCGTAATTAGAGCGCACCACTTGGCTTCATTATACTCCTTGGCCTTAATGACCATTTCGATGGCGTGTACCGTAGAGCGTCCTCTCCTAAAGCCATACTGGTGCTCTGCCCATCCTCCTTTTTCTTCTATTTCTTCTTCTAGCCGCTTCCTTATGAGCCGCTAATATGTCTTACTCATAGTACTAAGTAGACAAATAGGTCTAAACGCTGACGGACTTTCTATTGATTTCCCCCCTTTCAGTAATAGAACCAATTTGGCCACCTTCCATTTCAGAGGAAACACTTGTGTCCTTAGCAAGTTGTTGAATAGTGACAGCATCCATTCGGGGGCCACTTTTATTGCCTCTTTTACAACTTCTGGTGGTATTCCGTCCAAACCAGGTGATTTGCCACTTTTAATCCCCTCCATGGCTTCTAGAAGCTCATCCATGGTAAAAAGATTTACCTTCGCACTCACAGGGATCGCTTTAATTCTGTCAGTTCTGTGTGGAAACAGTTCGCGCGCAATTTCTAGCTTCCTTCCCGTTGTTAAGTCAACTGGTAGACGGTTGGTCAGGCGTCCAGTTACAATTTTATATCCGTCCCCCCATATGTCCATATCCAGTGCCTCACACAATTCCTGCCAGTGTCTTCTCTTAGATGCGTCTATGAGTTTTCTCAGGTTCCGCCTAGCTTGTTTGTATTTCTCTTTTAGATCCTGCGTATTCGCTGCATTGCTATTATTTCTATTGACTCTGGTCAACTCCCTTCTTTTTTTCTTACACTCCTTTCTTTTTTCCCCGATTTCTTCATTCCACCAGTACGGAAGTAAAGTCGGTTTCCGCATACCCTCTGCTACTCGGCTATGTAACCAAGATTGTTTCAGCATTCTCGAACCGGATTCTATTGTATTCTCGTGTGGATTTATATTTTTTCCATTGAGCAAAATGTCCAGTGTGGCCCTGAACACGTCCCAATCAGTTCTTATCACTACCTTCTCCGCCGTTTTCTTTACAGTTTTATATCCCTTTATCTCGAAATATATAAACTTATGATCGCTGAGTGTCTCATCATCTAAAACTTGCCACTCACGTATCCTCGCAGCTATCTTCTGAGTAGAACAGGTAACGTCTATGAACGACTGAGAATCTCCTCTGACAAAAGTCGGCGTTTCCCCAGTATTATGGACCACCATATCTAGTGTCGCCAGCCATTCAGTCCAGTACTCTCCTCTACGGTCGGTAACAGGTGACCCCCATAATGGCGACTTGACATTTAGATCTCCTAGTATGATGCTCTCTCCTATTGTTGTTCTGCTGTCCTCCATCATACTATCCATGTCGACCTTGAATTCTTCTATTGCAATATTCGGGGAACTATAGCAACAGTAAATCTGGAAGTTTTTTAGGTATATACAAATATAACCCTCCTCTGGTCTAACCCTAATCACTTCGAGTTTCTTATTGATAAAGGACACAGCAACATTACATCTTTTATCCTTAATCCAATTCGAGTTTCTCATCAGTTTTTTATTCGGTTCGCTAGCAATAAGTACATCTACACCTCTTTTCCGTGCTGTGACATAGGCCATATCGTGGCTATGTCTAGCTCTCATTACATTACATTGTAAAACTTTTATGCTAGCCATCTACTTAAGAGAACTGTGCGTCCGTCTATCTTCTTCTCGACGGTATGTTCTACCCGAGCTCTTACTTGAGTTTCTCCTTCCGGTTTCGAGGAGTCTTCTGAAACGCGGGCATTTAGAGCTACCAGCTCTATGATCGTGTCCTTTACAGCTGTGGCAGTACGATTCGTTTTCACAGTCCCTTGCCTTATGCCCTGTCTTCCCACAATTTAGACAATCATCCGACCGGTCCATCCCTTTGCACGCTGAGGCTATATGTCCAAATTCCAGACATTTGTAGCATCTTATCACTGTTACCCATTTCTTTATTAGACAGTGTACCCATCCTATACGCACTCTTCCTCTTTGTAGTAGACTTTCGGCAATGCCTCTTGAAGCTTCAACGGTAGCTATTTGATTCCCATTTCTTGCTGGTCTTAATGATTTAACTTCTATAGTATCACTTTTCGCTGCACCTACCGTTTCTATCAGCGCAGCTTTTAGTTCATCTTCTGTAGTTGCAGCGTCAATGTTATACATAAGCATCGTAGTTGAAGGTCTTCTCGTTTCAACCTCTGCGTCCTTTACGTTTTTCCTTATTTCCTGTTTCAGCATCTCTGCTTTTTCCTTGCCCCCATCTACAGCAAAAAGCAAATCCCCTCTTCCAATTTTCTTTATCGCCTTAACTTCTACTCCGATTTTCCTGATATCTACGTTTTGTTTTACTGTCTTTAGTAGTTCTGCATATGATTTTCTGCCTGCCTTAATTATTACAGTTTCCTCTGTATTTTTTTCTTTTAGCTTTCCTTCTTTTTTATCCGGGGTTGGTTTATTCCCCTTGGAATAGCTTATTTGTATTTTCACCCCAGTAGATCGGAAAATATGCTCCAAAATTTTTCGTGCGTACTCTCTATTCATCCCCTCGGACGCTATTACAAATCTAAGACATTCCCTTTTATGGCTACTCATCAAGTTTTTCCAATTTTTAACTAAACCGTGAAATTTCTTCATGTCGTTTACTCCCCTTGTGTCAGTCGTCTGTGGCAAAATATATATGTAATTTTTCCTCTCTTCGCCAGCACCTTTACTTGTTATAGTGTTGGTTGAATTAATCAGGAATTCTGCTGTACCGTCTTCTAATCTGTCGTCTATTAACTTAAGTAATGCCGGATATCTTCGCGTGATCTCTTTAATTTCCCCTTTTTCGCCTTTATCTCGTGGATCGATAACCAAAGCTACATCTGACTCCAGATAGTTTTCAAAATTTTCTGTTACCATTTTTGTCACCGTATATGCCTTCTCGGGCCACTCCATATCTAGCAATTTCGAAATGTCCTCAAAGCCCTTAGCCGCTTCTAGCGCTGAATTTATTTGCTTAATTTGCTCTCGGTCTCTCTCCCGTTTCTCTGCGTTAATGTCGGAAAAGTCCACCTGAGTACATTTATCTATCGCTACTTTGCTGTCTGACCCAACCTTAACTTTCTTTCCACTTGGCAGATTTTCCCACTCTATACATCTTCTGTCCATGATTTCTGCCAAACGGCTCATCTTCTTTACTCCTTGTTTTATCTCCATCTTTGTATTTTGGTTTTTCTCAACTTGATCTACCAGCTTGTTACTAGTATCGACCATTTTTCTTATCATTTCCCTCAGCTCCTCCCATACCTGATGTTCTTCATTTTCTCTTCTCCTTTTTGCTCCCGTTCCATCTTCCAAACCGCTCAGGCTTGTTGAGCTACCTTCCTTACTTGGTAGATATCTGCTTCCACTTCCGATAGAGCTTATTGATCCTCTACGCGACAGTGATAATTCCTGACCTATCGAGCCCACTGAGCTTACAGACAAGGCTCGAGATCTTGAGCCTTCTTCACCTAGCATGCTAACGGTGACTTTTCGGGACCTTGGAGGTGTTCTGCTGAGAGAACTTCTTCTCTCTGATGGATCCGTTTCTTCGGTCCATGTATAACCAGTAGCAATTTTTCCCCTCTCAGCCTGGTTTTCCACTGATAGAGAAGCACAGTCGCTGGCTGACGATCCAGTGGGGCCTGCTTCACCACCACCTTCCTGGACCGGTACTGGGGTTCCGAGCCCCTGCACCGTAATAATTTCCTTATTTTCTTCCATATCCATTCCTCTTACTGTGATTTTGGTCCGCCCCGGGTATTTTATTTCTCCGGTACCCGTCATATCTGACGAGAAGTCCCCTATCCGTAACCTGGGGAGGCGCCCGATGGGAGATTCACAACTCCGCACGGGGCCTATCGGCACCTATAACTGAAATGCCTATCGGCACCTATTTTTGAAATGCCTATCGGAAACTACATCTGAAATGCCTATCGGCACCTATTTTTAAAATAACAATCGGTAACTATATCTGAAATGCCTATCGGCACCTATATCTGAGATGCCTATCGGCACCTATTTTTGAAATGCCTATCGGAAACTACATCTGAAATGCCTATTAGCACCTATATCTGAAATGGCTATCGGCAACCATATCTGGAATGCCCATCGGCACCTACATTTGAAATGCCTATCGGCTTCTATATCTGAAATGCCTATCGGCACCTATTTTTAAAATGCCAATCAGCAACTATATCTGAAATGCCTATCGGCACCTATATCTGAAATGCCTATCGGCACCTATTTTTAAAATGCCAATCGGCAACTATATCTGATATGCCTATCGGCACCTATATCTGAAATGCCTATCGGCACCTATTTTTGAAATGCCTATCGGAAAATACATCTGAAATGCCTATCGGCACCTATTTTTAAAATGACATTCGGCAACTATATCTGAAATGCCAATCGACACCTATATTTGAAATACCTATCGACTTCTATATTTGAAATGCCTATCGGCACCTATATCTGAAATGCCTATCGGCACTTATTTTTGAAATGCCTATCGGAAACTACATCTGAAATGCCTATCAGCACCTATATTTGAAATGCCTATCGGCAACCATATCTGGAATGCCTATCGGCACCTATATTTGAAATGCCTATCGGCTTCTATATCTGAAATGCTTATCGGCACCTATATCTAAAATGCCTATCGGCACCTATTTTTGAAATGCCTATCGGAAACTACATCTGAAATGCCTATCAGCACCAATATTTGAAATTCCTATCGGCAACCATATCCGGAATGCCTATCGGCACCTATATTTAAAATGCCTATCGGCTTCTATATCTGAAATGCCTATCGGCACCTATTTTTTAAATTCCAATCGGCAACTATATCTGAAATGCCTATCGGCACCTATATCTGAAATGCCTATCGGCACCAATTTTTGAAGTGCCTATCGGAAACTACATCTGAAATGCTTTTCTGCACTTATATTTGAAATGCTTATCGGCAACTATATCTGGAATGCCTATCGGCACCTACATTTGAAATGCCTATCGGCTTCTATATCTAAAATGCCTACCGGCACCTATTTTAAAAATGCCAATCGGCAACTATATCTGAAATGCCTATCGGCACCTATATCTGAAATGCCTATCGGCACCTATTTTTGAAATGCCTATCGGAAACTACATCTGAAATGCCTATCAGCACCTATATTTGAAATGCCTATCGGCAACCATATCTGGAATGCTTATCGGCACCTATATTTGAAATGCCTATCGGCTTCTATATCTGAAATGCCTATCGGCACCTATTTTTAAAATGCCTATCGGCAACTATATCTGAAGTGCCTATCGGCACCAATATCTGAAATGCCTATCGGCACATATTTTTGAAATGCCTATTGAAAACTACATCTGAAATGCCTATCAGCACCTATATTTGAAATGCCTATCGGCAACCACATCAGAAAGTCCTATCGGCACCTATATCTGAAATGCCTTTCGGCATTTATATCTGAAATGCTTATCGACACCTATATTTGAAATGCTTATCGGCACCTATATTTTAAATGCCTATCGGCAACTTTATCTGATATGCCTATCGGCACCTATATCTGAAATGCCTATCGGCACCTATTTTTGAAATGCCTATCGGAAACTACATCTAAAATGCCTATAAGCACCTATATTTGAAATGCCTATCGGCAACCATATCTGGAATGCCTATCGGCACCTATATTTGAAATGCCTATCGGCTTTTATATCTGAAATGCCTATCGACACCTATTTTTAAAATGCCAATTGGCAACTATATCTGAAATGCCTATCGGCAACTATATCTGAAGTGCCTATTGGCACCTATTTTTGAAATGCCTATCGAAAACTACATCTGAAATGCCTATCAGCACCTATATTTGAAATGCCTATCGGCAAACATATCTGGAATGCCTATCGGCACCTATATTTGAAATGCCTATTGGCTTCTATATCTGAAATGCCTATCGGCACCTATTTTTAAAATGCCAATCGGCAACTATATCTGAAATGCCTATCGGCACCTATATCTGAAATGCCTATCGGCACCTATTCTTGAAATGCCTATCGGAAACTACATCTGAAATGCCTATCAGCACCTATATTTGAAATGCCTATCGGCAACCATATCTGAAATGCCTATCGGCACCTATTTTTAAAATGCCAATCGGTAACTATATCTGAAATGCCTATCGGTACCTATATCTGAAATGCCTATCGGCACCAATTTTTGAAATGCCTATCGGAAACTACATCTGGAATGCCTATCAGCACCTATATTTGAAATGCCTATAGAAAACCATACCTGGAATGCCTATCGGCACCTATATTTGAAATGCCTATCGGCTTCTATATCTGAAATGCCTATCGACATCTATTTTTAAAATGCCAATCGGCAACTATATCTGAAATGCCTATCGGCACCTATATCTGAAATGCCTATCGGCAACTTTTTTTGAAATGCCTATCGGAAACTACATCTGAAATGCCTATCAGCACCTATGTTTGAAATGCCTATCGGCAACCATATCTGAAATGCCCATCGACACCTATATTTGAAATACCTATCGGCTTCTATATCTGAAATGCCTATCGGCACCTATTTTTAAAATGCCAATCGGCAACTATATCTGAAATGCCTATCGGCACCTATATCTGAAATGCCTATCGGCACCAATTTTTGAAATGCCTATCGGAAACTACATCTGAAATGCCTATCAGCACCTATATTTGAAATGCCTATCGACAACCATATCTGGAATGCTTATCGGCACCTATATTTGAAATGCCTATCGGCTTCAATATCTGAAATGCCTATCGGCACCTATTTTTAAAATGCCAATCTGCAACTATATCTGAAATGCCTATCGGCACCTATATCTGAAATGCCTATCGGCACCTATATTTAAAATGCCTATCGGCAAACATATCTGGAATGCCTATCGGCACCTATATTTGAAATGCTCATCGGCTTCTATATCTGAAATGCCTATCGGCACATATTTTTAAAATGCCAATCAGCAACTATGTCTGTAATGCCTATCGGCACCTATATCTGAAATGCCTATCGGCACCTATTTTTGAAATGCCTATCGGAAACTACATCTGAAATGCCTATCAGCACCAATATTTGAAATGCCTATCGGCAACCATATCTGAAATGCCTATCGACACCTATATTTGAAATACCTATCGGCTTCTATATCTGAAATGCCTATCGGCACCTATATCTGAAATGCCTATCCGCACCTATTTTTGAAACGCCTATCGAAAACTACATCTGAAATGCCTATCAGCACCTATATTTGAAATGCCTATCAGCTTCTATGTCTGAAATGCCTATCGGCACCCATTTTTAAAATGCCAATCGGCGACTATACCTGAAATGCCTATCGGCACCTATATCTGAATTGCCTATCGGTACCTATTTTTGAAATGCCTATCGGAAACCAGATCTAAATTGCCTATCAGCACCTATATTTGAAATGCCTATCGGCAACCATATCTGGAATGCCTATCGGCACCTATATTTGAAATGCCTATCGGCTTCTATATTTAAAATGCCTATCGGCAACCATATCTGAAATGCCTATCGACACCTATATTTGAAATACTTATCGGCTTCTATATCTGAAATGCCTATCGGCACCTATATCTAAAATGCCTATCGGCACCAATTTTTGAAATGCCTATCGGAAACTACATCTGGAATGCCTATCAGCACCTATATTTAAAATGCCTATCGGCAACCATATCTTGAATGCCTATCGGCAACTATATTTGAAATACCTATCGGCTTCTATATCTGAAATGCCTATCGACACCTATTTTTAAAATGCCAATCGGCAACTATATCTGAAATGCCTATCGGCACCTATATCTGAAATGCCTATCGGCACCTATTTTTAAAATGCCAATCGGCAACTATATCTGAAATACCTATCGGCACCTATATCTGAAATGCCTATCGGCACAAATTTTTGAAATGCCTATCGGGAACTACATCTGAAATGCTTATCAGCACCTATATTTGAAATGCCTCTCGGCAACCATATCTGGAATGCTTATCGGCACCTATATTTGAAATGCCTATCGGCTTCTATATCTGAAATGCCTATCGGCAAATATTTTTAAAATGCCAATCGGCAACTATATCTGAAATGCCTATCGGCACCTATATCTGAAATGCCTATCGGCACCTATTTTTTGAAATGCCTATCGGAAACTACATCTGAAATGCCTATCAGCACCTATATTTGAAATGCCTATCGACAACCATATCTGGAATGCCTATCGGCACCTATATTTGAAATGCCCATCGGCTTCTATATCTGAAATGCCTATCGGCACCTCTTTTTAAAATGCCAATCGGCAACTATATCTGAAATGCCTATCGGCACAAATTTTTGAAATGCCTATCGGGAACTACATCTGAAATGCTTATCAGCACCTATATTTGAAATGCCTCTCGGCAACCATATCTGGAATGCTTATCGGCACCTATATTTGAAATGCCTATCGGCTTCTATATCTGAAATGCCTATCGGCAAATATTTTTAAAATGCCAATCGGCAACTATATCTGAAATGCCTATCGGCACCTATATCTGAAATGCCTATCGGCACCTATTTTTTGAAATGCCTATCGGAAACTACATCTGAAATGCCTATCAGCACCTATATTTGAAATGCCTATCGACAACCATATCTGGAATGCCTATCGGCACCTATATTTGAAATGCCCATCGGCTTCTATATCTGAAATGCCTATCGGCACCTCTTTTTAAAATGCCAATCGGCAACTATATCTGAAATGCCTATCGGCACCTATATCTGAAATGCCTACCGGCACCTATTTTTGAAATGCCTATCGGAAACTACATCTGAAATGCCTATCAGCACCCATATTTGAAATGCCTATCGGCAACCATATCTGGAATGCCTATCGGCACCTATATTTGAAATGCCTATCGGCTTCTATATCTGAAAAGCCTATCGGCACCTATTTTTAAAATGCCAAACGGCAACTATATCTGAAATGCCTATCGGCACCTATATCTGAAATGCCTATCGGCACCTATTTTTGAAATGCCTATCGGAAACTACATCTGAAATGCCTATCAGCACCTATATTTGAAATGCCTATCGGCAACTATATCTGGGATGCCTATCGGCACCTATATTTGAAATGCCTATCGGCTTCTATATCTGAAATGCCTATCGGCACCTATTTTTAAAATGCCAATCGGCAACTATATCTGAAATGCCTATCGGCACCTATATCTGAAATACCTATCGGCACCTATTTTTGAAATGCCTATCGGAAACTACATCTGAAATGCCTATCAGCACCTATATTTGAAATGCCTATCGGCAACCATATCTGGAATGCCTATCGGCACCTATATTTGAAATGCCTATTGGCTTATATATTTGAAATGCCTATCGGCATCTATTTTTAAAATGCCAATCGGCAACTATATCTGTAATGCCTATCGGCACCTATATCTGAAATGCCTATTGGCACCTATTTTTGAAATGCCTATCTGAAACTACATCTGAAATGCCTATCAGCACCAATATTTGAAATGCTTATTGGCAACCATATCTGAAATGCCTATCGACACCTATGTTTGAATTACCTATCGGCTTCTATATCTGAAATGCCTATCAGCACCTATTTTTAAAATGCCAATCGGCAACTATATCTGAAATGCCTATCGGCACCTATATCTGAAATGCCTATCGGCACCAATTTTTGAAAAGCCTATCGGAAACTACATCTGAAATGCCTATCAGCACCTATATTTGAAATGCCTATCGGCAACCATATCTGGAATGCCGATCGGCACCTATATTTGAAATGCCTATCGGCTTCTATATCTGAAATGCCTATAGGCACCTATTTTTAAAATGCCAGTCGGCAACTATATCTGAAATGCCTATCGGCACCTATATCTGAAATGCCTATCGGCACCTATTTTTCAAAAGCCTATCGGAAACTACATCTGAAATGCCTATCAGAACCTATATTTGAAATGCCTATCGGCAACCATATCAAGAATGCCTATCGGCACCTATATTTGGAAATGCCTATCGGCTTCTATATCTGAAATGCCTATCGGCACCTATTTTAAAATGCCAATCGGCAACTATATCTGAAATTCCTATCGGCACTTATATGTGAAATGCCTATCGGCAACTATTTTTGAAATGCCTATCGGAAACTACATCTGAAATGCCTATCAGCACCTATATTTGAAATGCCTATCGGCAACCATATCTGAAATGCCTATCGACACCTATATTTGAAATACCTATCGGCTTCTATATCTGAAATGCCAATCGGCACCTATTTTTAAAATGCCAATCGGTAACTATATCTGAAATGCCTATCGGCACCTATATCTGAAATGCCTATCGACACCTATTTTTGAAATGCCTATCGGAAACTACATCTGAAATGCCTATCAGCACCTATATTTGAAATGCCTATCGGCAACCATATCTGAAATGCCTATCGACACCTATATTTGAAATACCTATCGGCTTCTATATCTGAAATGCCTATCGGCACCTATTTTTAAAATGCCAATCGGACACTATATCTGAAATGCCTATCGGCACCTATATCTGGAATGCCTATCGGCACCAATTTTTTAAATGCCTATCGGAAACTACATCTGAAATGCCTATCAGCACCTATATTTGAAATGCCTATCGGCAACCATATCTGGAATGCCTATCGGCACCTATATTTGAAATCCCTATCGGCTTCTATATCTAAAATGCCTATCGGCACCTATTTTTAAAATGCCAAATGGCAACTATATCTGAAATGCTTATCGGCACCTATATCTGAAATGCCTATCGGCACCTATTTTTGAAATGCCTATCGGAAACTACATCTGAAATGCCTATCAGCACCTATATTTGAAATGCCTATCGGCAACAATATCTGAAATGCCTATCGACACCTATATTTAAAATACCTATCGGCTTCTATATCTGAAATGCCTATCGGCACCTATTTTTAAAATGTAAATCGGTAACTATGTTTGAAATGCCTATCGGCACCTATATCTGAAATGCCTATCGGCACCATTTTTTGAAATGCCTATCGGAAACTACATCTGGAATGCCTATCAGCACCTATATTTGAAATGCCTATCGGCAACCATATCTGAAATGCCTATCGGCACCTATATTTGAAATGCCTATCGGCTTCTATATCTGAAATGCCTATCGACACCCATTTTTAAAATGCCTATCGGCAACTATATCTGAAATGCCTATCGGCAACTATATCTGAAATGCCTATCGGCACCTATTTTTGAAATGCCTGTCGGAAACTACATCTGAAATGCCTATCAGCACCTATATTTGAAATGCCTATCGGCAACCATATCTGAAATGCCTATCGACACCTATATTTGAAATACCTATCGGCTTCTATAACTGAAATGCCTATCGGCACCTATTTTTAAAATGCCAATCGGCAACTATATCTGAAATGCCTATCGGCACCTATATCTGAAATGCCTATTGGCACCAATTTTTGAAATGCCTATCGAAAACTACATCTGAAATGCCTATCAGCACCTATATTTGAAATGCCTATCGGCAACCATATCTGGAATGCTTATCGACACCTCTATTTGAAATGCCTATCGGCTTCTATATCTGAAATGCCTATCGGCACCTATTTTTAAAATGCCAATCGGAAACTATATCTGAAATGCCTATCGGCACCTATATCTGAAATGCCTATCGGCACCAATTTTTGAAATGCCTATCGGAAACTACATCTGAAATGCCTATCAGCACCTATATTTGAAATGCCTATCGGCAAACATATCTGGAATGCCTATCGGCACCTATATTTGAAATGCCTATCGGCTTCTATATCTGAAATGCCTATCGGCACCTATTTTTAAAATGCCAATCGGCAACTATATCTGAAATGCCTATCGGCACCTATATCTGAAATGCCTTTCGGCAATTTTATCTGAAATGCCTATCGACACCTATATTTGAAATGCCTATCGGCACCTATATTTTAAATGCCTATCGGCAACTATATCTGATATGCCTATCGGCACCTATATCTGAAATGCCTATCGGCACCTATTTTTGAAATGCCTATCGGAAACTACATCTAAAATGCCTATCGGCACCTATTTTTAAAATGCCAATCGGCAACTATATCTGAAATGCCTATCGGCTCCTATATCTGAAATGCCTATCAGCACCTATTTTTGATATGCCTATCGGAAACTACATCTGAAATGCCTATCATCACCTATATTTGAAATGCCTATCGGCAACCATATCTGCAATGCCTATCGACAACTATATTTGAAATACCTATTGGCTTCTATATCTGAAATGCCTATCGGCAACTATTTTTAAAATGCCAATCGGCAACTATATCTGAAATGCCTATCGACACCAATTTTTGAAATGCCTATCGGAAACTACATCTGAAATGCCTATCAGCACCTATATTTGAAATGCCTATCGGCAACCATATCTGGAATGCCTATCGGCACCTATATTTGAAATGCCTATCGGCTTCTATATCTGAAATAGAGCTGTAAAAGTAACGAGAAATTGTGTACCCGCATGTATTCGTTACTAAAACAATCAGCACCCGTTACTTTCGTATCGTTACGTTACTCGTTACTTTAGAGTTTTGATACAATCAAGCACTAGCGTCCAGCTGCTAATACAATGACACGAGTGCGACTCGATGCGATACTTCATGCGAGACTCGAACATGAAGTATCGCATCGAGTCGCATTCGCGTCATTGTTAAAATTATTTTAAGAAGAGGTTTATCACAAACAAGTAACAACATACGACAACAATATAATATGGAAAATTCTTTATTGAGACAACATTAACAATTAAAAACTCTGAAACAAAATAAAACATTCTTTAGTAAAATAAATAATAATGAAAAGAAACATTTGAGAAAAACAATAACTATCTCAAGTTATTTATCCAAATTTTCAATTTACAAATTATGCACTGTAAGTGTTAATGTTAAAAATATGCAAAAATACAAAATAGGCCTTTATGTTGTGAAAATTATTACTTACCTCATAAAAAATAGCAACACAACACTTTACACTACTCACCGAGCTACTCACTAAATATTATCTCTTCTAAAATAATGTTACAATGTACGGCGGTATGCCCAGCAATAACGTAATATTATATTTGTATTGTAATGTACCGAACGAATTCAAAATACATCAAAAATGAACGTACACATTACACATACACACGCATACGTACGACGCACGATGTATTCCAGTTCACGTATGATTCGTATTCGTTCGTATAACTATAACGAATCAAACCTGACTCTGTGTCTGTGACCAGCTCTGTGAATCAAACACTGACATACGACAAATGCGAGTAACGAAATTAATTTGTGAGTAACGATTCGGTACTTCGAGTCAGGCGATGTACCCGTTACTCGGTAACGAATACATACGGTTTGCTACAGCTCTAATCTGAAATGCCTATCGACACCTATTTTTAAAATGCCAATTGGCAACTATATCTGAAATGCCTATCGGCACCTATATCTGCAATGCCTATCGGCACCTATTTTTGAAATGCCTATCGGAAACTACATCTGAAATGCCTATCAGCACCTATATTTGAAATGCCTATCGGCAACCATATCTGAAATGCCTATCGACACCTATATTAGAAATACCTATCGGCTTCTATATCTGAAATGCCTATCGGCACCTATTTTTAAAATGCCAATCGGCAACTATATCTGAAATGCCTATCGGCACCTATATCTGAAATGCCTATCGGCACCAATTTTTGAAATGCCTATCGGAAACTACATCTGAAATGCATATCAGCACCTATATTTGAAATGCCTATCGGCAACCATATCTGGAATGCTTATCGGCACCTATATTTGAAATGCCTATCGGCTTCTATATCTGAAATGCCTATCGGCACCTATTTTTAAAATGCCAATCGGGAACTATATCTGAAATGCCTATCGGCACCTATATCTGAAATGCCTATCGGCACCAATTTTTGAAATGCCTATCGGAAACTACATCTGAAATGCCTGTCAGCACCTATATTTGAAATGCCTATCGGCAACCATAACTGGAATGCCAATCGGCACCTATATTTGAAATGCCTATCGGCTTCTATATCTGAAATGCCTATCGGCACCTATTTTTAAAATGCTAATCGGCAACTATATCTGAAATGTCTATCGGCACCTATATCTGAAATGCCTATCGGCACCTATTTTTGAAATGCCTATCGGAAACTACATCTGAAATGCCTGTCAGCACCTATATTTGAAATGCCTATCGTCAACCATATCTGGAATGCCTATCGGCACCTAAATTTGAAATGCCTTTCGGCTTCTATATCTGAAATGCTATCGACACCTATTTTTAAAATGCCAATCGGCAACTATATCTGAAGAGCCTATCAGCACCTATATCTGAAATGCCTATCGGCACCTATTTTTGAAATGCCTATCGAAAACTACATCAAAAATGCCTATCAGCACCTATATTTGAAATGCCTATCGGCAACCACATCAGAAATGCCTATCGGTATTTATATCTGAAATGCCTATCGGCACCTATATTTTAAATGCCTATAGGCAACTATATCTGATATGCCTATCGGCACCTATATCTGAAATGCCTATCGGTACCTATTTTTGAAATGCCTACCGGAAACTTCATCTAAAATGCCTATCGGCACCTATTTTTAAAATGCCAATCGGCAACTATATCTGAAATGCCTATCGGCACCTATATTTAAAATGCCTATCGGCAATCATATCTGAAATACCTATCGACACCTATATTTGAATTTCCTACCGGCTTCTATATCTGAAATGCCTATCGGCACCTATTTTTAAAATGCCAATCAGCAACTATATCTGAAATGCCTATCGGCACCTATATCTGAAATGCCTATCGGCACCTATTTTTGAAATGCCTATCGGAAACTACATCTGAAATGCCTATCAGCACCTATATTTGTAATGCCTATCGGCAACCATATCTGGAATGCCTATCGGCACCTATAATTGAAATGCCTATCGGCTTCTATATCTGAAATGCCTATCGGCACCTATTTTTAAAATGCCAATCGGCAACTATATCTGAAATGCCTATCGGCACCTATATCTGAAATGCCTATCGGCACCAATTTTTGATATGCCTATCAGAAACTACATCTGAAATGCCTATCAGCACCTATATTTGAAATGCCTATCGGCAACCATATCTGAAATGCCTTTCGGCACCTATATTTGAAATGCCTATCGGCTTCTATATCTGAAATACCTATCGGCACCTATTTTTAAAATGCCAATCGGCAACTATATCTGAAATGCCTATCGGCACCTATATCTGAAATGCCTATCGGCACCAATTTTTGAAATGCCTATCGGAAACTACATCTAAAATGCCTATCAGCACCTATATTTGAAATGCCTATCGGCAACCATATCTGGAATGCTTATCGGCACCTATATTTGAAATGCCTATCGGCTTCTACATCTGAAATGCCTATCGGCACCTATTTTTAAAATGCCAATCGGCAACTATATCTGAAATGCCTATCGGCACCTATATCTGAAATGCCTATCGGCACCAATTTTTGAAATGCCTATCGGAAACTACATCTGAAATGCCTGTCAGCACCTATATTTGAAATGCCTATCGGCAACCATATCTATAATGCCAATCGGCACCTATATTTGAAATGCCTATCGGCTTCTATATCTGAAATGCCTATCGGCACCTATTTTTAAAATGCTAATCGGCAACTACATCTGAAATGCCTATCGGCACCTATATCTGAGATGCCTATCGGCACCTATTTTTGAAATGCCTATCGGAAACTACATCTGAAATGCCTATCAGCACCTATATTTGAAATGCCTATCGGCAACCATATCTGGAATGCCTATTGGCACCTATATTTGAAATGCCTTTCGGCTTCTATATCTGAAATGCCTATCGACACCTATTTTTAAAATGCCAATCGGCAACTATATCTGAAGAGCCTATCAGCACCTATATCTGAAATGCCTATCGGCACCTATTTTTGAAATGCCTATCGAAAACTACATCTAAATTGCCTATCAGCACCTATATTTGAAATGCCTATCGGCAACCACATCAGAAATGCCTATCGGCACCTATATCTAAAATGCCTTTCGGCATTTATATCTGAAATGCCTATCGGCACCTATATTTTAAATGCCTATCGGCAACTATATCTGATATGCCTATCGGCACCTATATCTGAAATGCCTATCGGTACCTATTTTTGAAATGCCTATCGGAAACTACATCTGAAATGCCTCTCAGCACTTATATTTGAAATGCCTAACGGCAACCATATCTGGAATGCCTATCAGCACCTATATTTGAAATGCCTATCGGCTTCTATATCTGAAATGCCTATAGGCACCTATTTTTAAAATGCCAATCGGCAACTATATCCGAAATGCCTATCGGCACCTATATCTGAAATGCCTATCGGCACCAATTTTTGAAATGCCTATCGGAAACTACATCTGAAATGCCTGTCAGCACCTATATTTGAAATGCCTATCGGCAACCATATCTATAATGCCAATCGGCACCTATATTTGAAATGCCTATCGGCTTCTATATCTGAAATGCCTATCGGCACCTATTTTTAAAATGCTAATCGGCAACTACATCTGAAATGCCTATCGGCACCTATATCTGAGATGCCTATCGGCACCTATTTTTGAAATGCCTATCGGAAACTACATCTGAAATGCCTATCAGCACCTATATTTGAAATGCCTATCGGCAACCATATCTGGAATGCCTATTGGCACCTATATTTGAAATGCCTTTCGGCTTCTATATCTGAAATGCCTATCGACACCTATTTTTAAAATGCCAATCGGCAACTATATCTGAAGAGCCTATCAGCACCTATATCTGAAATGCCTATCGGCACCTATTTTTGAAATGCCTATCGAAAACTACATCTAAATTGCCTATCAGCACCTATATTTGAAATGCCTATCGGCAACCACATCAGAAATGCCTATCGGCACCTATATCTAAAATGCCTTTCGGCATTTATATCTGAAATGCCTATCGGCACCTATATTTTAAATGCCTATCGGCAACTATATCTGATATGCCTATCGGCACCTATATCTGAAATGCCTATCGGTACCTATTTTTGAAATGCCTATCGAAAACTTCATCTAAAATGCCTATCGGCACCTATTTTTAAAATGCCAATCGGCAACTATATCTGAAATGCCTATCGTCACCTATATTTGAAATGCCTATCGGCAATCATATCTGAAATACCTATAGACACCTATATTTGAAATTCCTACCGGCTTCTATATCTGAAATGCCTATCGGCACCTATTTTTAAAATGCCAATCGGCAACTATATCTGAAATGCCTATTGGCACCTATATCTGAAATGCCTATCGGCACCTATTTTTTAAATGCCTATCGGAAACTATATCTGAAATGCCTATCGGCACCTATATCTGAAATGCCTATCGGCACCAATTTTTGAAATGCCTATTGGAAACTACATCTAAAATGCCTATCAGCACTTATATTTGAAATGCCTATCGGCAACCATATCTGGAATGCCTATCTGCACCTATATTTGAAATGCCTGTCGGCTTCTATATCTGAAATGCCTATCGACACCTATTTTTAAAATGCCAATTGGCAACTATGTCTGAAATGCCTATCGGCACCTATATCTGAAATGCCTATCGGTACCTATTTTTGAAATGCCTATCGGAAACTACATCTGAAATGCCTCTCAGCACTTATATTTGAAATGCCTATCGGCAACCATATCTGGAATGCCTATCAGCTCCTATATTTGAAATGCCTATCGGCTTCTATATCTGAAATGCCTATCGGCACCTATATCTGAAATGCCTATCGGCACCAATTTTTGAAATGCCTATTGGAAACTACATCTAAAATGCCTATCAGCACTTATATTTGAAATGCCTATCGGCAACCATATCTGGAATGCCTATCTGCACCTATATTTGAAATGCCTGTCGGCTTCTATATCTGAAATGCCTATCGACACCTATTTTTAAAATGCCAATTGGCAACTATGTCTGAAATGCCTATCGGCACCTATATCTGAAATGCCTATCGGCACCTATTTTTGAAATGCCTTTCGGAAACTACATCTGAAATGCCTATCTGCTCCTATATTTTAAATGCCTATCGGCAACCATATCTGAAATGCCTATCGCCACCTATATTTGAAATACCTATCGGCCTCTATATCTGAAATACCTATCGGCACCTGTTTTTAAAATGCCAATCGGCAACTATATCTGAAATGCCTATCGGCACCTATATCTGACATGCCTATAAGCATCAATTTTTTAAATGCCTATCGGAAACTACATCTGAAATGCCTATCAGCACCTTTATTTAAAATTCCTATCGGCAACCATATCCGGAATGCCTATCGGTACCTATATTAAAAATGCCTATCGGCTTCTATATCTAAAATGCCTATCGGCACCTATTTTTAAAATGCCAATCGGCAACTATATCTGAAATGCCTGTCGGCACCTATATCTGAAATGCCTATCGGCACCTATTTTTGAAATGCCTATCGGAAACTACATCTGAAATGCCTATCAGCACCAATATTTGAAATGCCTATCGGCAATAATTTCTGAAATGCCTATCGACACCTATATTTGAAATACCTATCGGCTTCTATATCTGAAATGCCTATCGGCACCTATTTTTTAAGTGCCAATCGGCACTTATATCTGCAATGCCTATCGGCACCAATTTTTGAAATGCCTATCTGAAACTACATCTGAAATGCCTTTCAGCACTTATATTTGAAATGCCTATCGACAACCATGTCTGGAATGCCTATCGGCACCTACATTTGAAATGCCTATCGGCTTCTATATCTGAAATGCCTATCGGCACCTATTTTAAAAATGCCAATCGGCACCTATATCTGAAATGCCTATCGGCACCAATTTTTGAAATGCCTATCGGAAACTACATCTGAAATGCAAATCAGCACCTATGTTTGAAATGCCTATCGGCAACCATATCTGGAATGCCTATCGACACCTATATCTGAAATGCCTATCGGCACCTATTTTTGAAATGCCTATCGGAAACTATATCTGAAATGCCTATCAGCACCAATATTTTAAATGCCTATCGGCAACTATATCTGGAATGCCTATCGGCACCTACATTTGAAATGCCTATCGGCAACCATATCTAGAATGCAATCGGCACCTACATTTGAAATGCCTATCGGCTTCTATATCTAAAATGCCTATCGGCACCTATTTTTAAAATGCCAATCGGCAACTATATCTGAAGTGCCTATCGGCACCTATATCTGAAATGCCTATCGGCACCTATTTTTGAAATGCCTATAGAAAACTACATCTGAAATGCCTATCAGCACCTATATTTGAAATGCCTATCGGCAACCACATCAGAAATGCCTATCGGCATCTATATCTGAAATGCCTTTCGGCATTTATATCTGAAATGCCTATCGACACCTATATTTGAAATGCCTATCGGTACCTATATTTTAAATGCCTATCGGCAACTATATCTGATATGCCTATCGGCACCTATATCTGAAATGCCTATCGGCACCTATTTTTAAAATGCCTATCGGAAACTACATCTAAAATGCCTATCGGCACCCATTTTTAAAATGCCAATCGGCAACTATATCTGAAATGCCTATCGGCACCTATATCTGAAATGCCTATCGGCACCAATTTTTGAAATGCCTATCGGAAACTACTTCTGAAATGCCTATCAGCACCTATATTTGAAATTCCTATCGGCAACCATATCCGGAATGCCTATCGGTACCTATATTTGAAATGCCTATCGGCTTCTATATCTGAAATGCCTATCGGCACCTATTTTTAAAATGCCAATCGGCAACTATATCTGAAATGCCTATCGGCACCTATATCTGAAATGCCTATCGGCACCAATTTTTGAAATGCCTATCGGAAACTACATCTGAAATGCTTTTCAGCACTTATATTTGAAATGCCTATCGGCAACCATATCTGGAATGCCTATCGGCACCTATATTTGAAATGCCTATAGGCTTCTATATCTGAAATGCCTATCGGCACCTATTTTAAAAATGCCAATCGGCAACTATATCTGAAATGCCTATCGGCACCTATATCTGAAATGCCTATCGGCACCTATTTTTGAAATGCCTATCGGAAACTACATCTGAAATGCCTATCAGCACCAATATTTGAAATGCCTATCGGCAATCATATCTGAAATGCCTATCGACACCTATATTTGAAATACCTATCGGCTTCTATATCTGAAATGCCTTTCAGCACTTATATTTGAAATGCCTATCGGCAACCATGTCTGGAATGCCTATCGGCACCTACATTTGAAATGCCTATCGGCTTCTATATCTGAAATGCCTATCGGCACCTATTTTAAAAATGCCAATCGGCAACAATATCTGAAATGATTATCGGCGCCTATATCTGAAATGCCTATCGGCACCTATTTTTGAAATGCCTATCGGAAACTACATCTGAAATGCAAATCAGCACCTATGTTTGAAATGCCTATCGGCAACCATATCTGGAATGCCTATCGGCACCTATATTTGAAATGCCTATCGAATTCTATATCTGAAATGCCTATCGGCACCTATTTTAAAAATGCCAATCGGCAACTATATCTGAAATGCCTATCGGCACCTATATCTGAAATGCCTATCGGCACCTATTTTTGAAATGCCTATCGGAAACTACATCTGAAATGCCTATCAGCACCAAAATTTGAAATGCCTATCGGCAACCATATCTGAAATGCCTATCGACACCTATATTTGAAATACCTATCGGCTTCTATATCTGAAATGCCTATCGGCACCTATTTTTAAAGTGCCAATCGGCACCTATATCTGAAATGCCTATCGGCACAAATTTTTGAAATGCCTATCGGAAACTACATCTGAAATGCCTTTCAGCACTTATATTTGAAATGCCTATCGGCAACTATATCTGGAATGCCTATCGGAACGTACATTTGAAATGCCTATCGGCTTCTATATCTGAAATGCCTATCGGCACCTATTTTTAAAATGCCAATCGGCAACTATATCTGAAGTGCCTATCGGCACCTATATCTGAAATGCCTATCGGTACCTATTTTTGAAATGCCTATCGAAAACTACATCTGAAATGCCTATCAGCACCTATATTTGAAATGCCTATCGGCACCCACATCAGAAATGCCTATCGGCACCTATATCTGAAATGCCTATCGGCACCTATTTTTGAAATGCCTATCGGAAACTACATCTAAAATGCCTATCGGCACCCATTTTTAAAATGCCAATCGGCAACTATATCTGAAATGCCTATCGGCACCTATTTTTGAAATGCCTATCGGAAACTACATCTGAAGTGCCTATCAGGAACTATATTTGAAATGCCTATCGGCAACCATATCTGAAATGCCTATCGACACCTATATTTGAAACACCTATCGGCACCTATATCTGAAATGCCTAGCGGCACCAATTTTTGAAATGCCTATCGGAAACTACATCTGAAATGCCTATCAGCACCTATATTTGAAATGCCTATCGGCAACCATATCAGGAATGCCTATCGGCACCTATATTTGAAATGCCTATCGGCTTCTATATCTGAAATGCCTATCGACGCCTATTTTTAAAATGCCAATTGGCAACTATATCTGAAATGCCTATCTGCACCTATATCTGAAATGCCTATCGGTACCTATTTTTGAAATGCCTATCGGAAACTACATCTGAAATGCCTATCAGCACTTATATTTGAAATGCCTATCGGCAACCATATCTGGAATGCCTATCGGCACCTATATTTGAAATGCCTATCGGCTTCTATATCTGAAATGCCTATCGGCACCTATTTTTAAAATGCCAATCGGCAACTATATCTGAAATGCTTATCGGCACCTATATCTGAAATGCCTATCGGCACCTATTTTTGAAATGCCTTTCGGAAACTACATCTGAAATGCCTATCTGCTCCTATATTTAAAATGCCTATCGGCAACCATATCTGAAATGCCTATCGACACCTATATTTGAAATACCTATCGGCCTCTATATCTGAAATGCCTATCGGCACCTGTTTTAAAAAAGCCAATCGGCAAGTATATCTGAAATGCCTATCGGCACCTATATCTGAAGTGCCTATCGGCATCAATTTTTGAAATGCCTATCGGAAACTACATCTAAAATGCCTATCAGCACCTTTATTTGAAATGCCTATCGGCAACCATATCTGGAATGCCTATCGGCACCTATATTTGAAATGCCTATCGGCTTCTATATCTGAAATGCCTATCGGCACCTATTTTTAAAATGCCAATTGGCAACTATATCTGAAATGCCTATCGGCACCTATATCTGAAATGCCTATCGGCACCTATTTTTGAAATGCCTATCGAAAACTACATCTGAAATGCCTATCAGCACCTATATTTGAAATGCCTATCGGCAACCATAGGTGGTATGCCTATCGGCACCTATATTTGAAATGCCTATCGGCAACCATATGTGGTATGCCTATCGGCACCTATATTTGAAATGCCTATCGGCTTCTATATCTGAAATGCCTATCGGCACCTATTTTTAAAATGCCAATCGGCAACTATATCTGAAATGCCTATCGACACCTATATTTGAAATGCCTATCGGCAAACATATCTGGAATGCCTATCGGCACCTATATTTGAAATGCCTATCGGCTTCTATATCTGAAATGCCTATCGACACCTATTTTTAAAATGCCAATTGGCAACGATATCTGAAATGCCTTTCGGCACCTATATCTGAAATGCCTATCGGTACCTATTTTTGAAATGCCTATCGGAAACTACATCTGAAATGCCTATCAGCAATTATATTTGAAATGCCTATCGGCAACCTTATCTGGAATGCCTATCGGCACCTATATTTAAAATGGCTATCAGCTTCTATATCTGAAATGCCTATCGGCACCTATTTTTAAAATGCCAATCGGCAACTATATCTGAAATGCCTATCGGCAACTATATCTAAAATGCCTATCGGCACCTATTTTTGAAATGCCTTTCGGAAACTACATCTGAAATGCCTATCTGCTCCTATATTTGAAATGCCTATCGGCAACCATATCTGAAATGCCTAATATCGACACCTATATTTGAAATACCTATCGGCCTCTATATCTGAAATGCCTATCGGCACCTGTTTTTAAAATGCCAATCGGCAACTATATCTGAAATGCCTATCGGCACCTATATCTGAAATGCCTATCGGCATCAATTTTTGAAATGCCTATCGGAAACTACATCTAAAATGCCTATCAGCACCTATATTTGAAATGCCTATCGGCAACCATATCTGGAATGCCTATCGGCACCTATATTTGAAATGCCTATCGGCTTCTATATCTGAAATGCCTATCGGCACCTATTTTTAAAATGCCAATCGGCAACTATATCTGAAATGCCTATCTGCACCTATATCTGAAATGCCTATCGGCACCTATTTTTGAAATGCCTTTCGGAAACTACATCTGAAATGCCTATCAGCACCTATATTTGAAATGCCTATCGGCAACCATATCTGAAATGCCTATCGACACCTATATTTGAAATACCTATCGGCTTCTATATCTGAAATGCCTATCGGCACCTATTTTTAAAATGCCAATCGGCAACTATATCTGAAATGCCTATCGGCACCTATATCTGAAATGCCTATCGGCACCTATTTTTGAAATGCCTATCGGAAATTACATCTGAAATGCCTATCAGCACCTATATTTGAAATGCCTATCGGCAACCATATCTGGAATGTCTATCGGCACCTATATTTGAAATGCATATCGGCTTCTATATCTGAAATGCCCATCGGCATCTATTTTTAAAATGCCAATCGGCAACTATATCTGAAATGCCTATCGGCACCTATATCTGAAATGCCTATCGGCACCTATTTTTGAAATGCCTATCGGAAATTACATCTGAAATGCCTATCAGCACCTATATTTGAAATGCCTATCGGCAACCATATCTGGAATGTCTATCGGCACCTATATTTGAAATGCATATCGGCTTCTATATCTGAAATGCCTATCGGCACCTATTTTTAAAATGCCAATCGGCAACTATATCTGAAATGCCTATCGGCACATACATCTAAAATGCCTATCGGCACCTATTTTTGAAATGCCTATCGGAAAATACATCTGAAATGCCTATCAGCACCTATATTTGAAATGCCTATCGGCAACCATATCTGGAATGCCTATCGGCACCTATATTTGAAATGCCTATCGGCTTCTATATCTGAAATGCCTATCGGCACCTATTTTTAAAATGCCAATCGGAAACTATATCTGATATGCCTATCGGCACCTATATCTGAAATGCCTATCGGCACCTATTTTTGAAATGCCTATCGGAAACTATATCTGAAATGCCTATCGGCACCTATATCTGAAATGCCTATCGGCACCTATTTTTTTAATTGCCTATCGGAAACTACATCTGAAATGCCTATCAGCACCTATATTTGAAATGCCTATCGGCAACCATATCTGGAATGCCTATCGGCAGCTATATTTGAAATGCATATCGGCTTCTATATCTGAAATGCCTATCGGCACCTATTTTTAAAATGCCATTTGGCAACTATATCTGAAATGCCTATCGGCACATATATCTGAAATGCCTATCGGCACCTATTTTTGAAATGCCTATCGGAAACTACATCTGAAATGCCTATCAGCACCTATATTTGAAATGCCTATCGGCAACCATATCTGAAATGCCTATCGACACCTATATTTGAAATACCTATCGGCTTCTATATCTGAAATGCCTATCGGCAGCTATTTTCAAAATGCCAATCGGCAACTATATCTGAAATGCCTATCGGCACCTATATCTGAAATGCCTATCGAAACCTATTTTTGAAATGCCTATCGGAAACTACATCTGAAATGCCTATCAGCACTTATATTTGAAATGCCTATCGGCAACCATATCTGAAATGCGTATCAGCACCTATATTTGAAATGCCTATCGGCTTCTATATCTGAAATGCCTATCGGCACCTATTTTTAAAATGCCAATCGGCAACTATATCCGAAATGCCTACCGGCACCTATATCTGAAATGCCTATCGGCACCTATTTTTGAAATGCCTTTCGGAAACTACATCTGAAATGCCTATCTGCTCCTATATTTAAATGCCTATCGGCAACCATATCTGAAATGCCTATCGCCACCTATATTTGAAATACCTATCGGCCTCTATATCTGAAATACCTATCGGCACCTGTTTTTAAAATGCCAATCGGCAACTATATCTGAAATGCCTATCGGCACCTATTTTTAAAATGCCAATCGGCAACTATATCCGAAATGCCTACCGGCACCTATATCTGAAATGCCTATCGGCACCTATTTTTGAAATGCGCATCGGAAACTACATCTGAAATGCCTATCAGCACCTATATTTGAAATGCCTATCGGCAACCATATCTAAAAATGCCTATCGACACCTATATTTGAAATACCTATCGGCTTCTATATCTGAAATGCCTATCGGCACCTATTTGAAAATGCTAATCGGAAACTATATCTGAAATGCCTATCGGCACCTATATCTGAAATGCCTATCGGCACCTATTTTTGAAATGCCTATCGGAAACTACATCTGAAATGCCTATCAGCACCTATATTTGAAATGCCTATCGGCAAACATATCTGGATTGCCTATCGGCACATATATTTGAAATGCCTATCGGCTTCTATATCTGAAATGCCTATCGACACCTATTTTTAAAATGCCAATTGGCAACGATATCTGAAATGCCTTTCGGCACCTATATCTGAAATGCCTATCGGTACCTATTTTTGAAATGCCTATCGGAAACTACATCTGAAATGCCTATCAGCAATTATATTTGAAATGCCTATCGGCAAACATATCTGGAATGCCTATCGGCACTTATATTTAAAATGGCTATCAGCTTCTATATCTAAATTGCCTATTGGCACCTATTTTTAAAATGCCAATCGGCAACTATATCTGAAATGCCTATCGGCAACTATATCTAAAATGCCTATCGGCACCTATTTTTGAAATGCCTTTCGGAAACTACATCTGAAACGCCTATCTGCTCCTATATTTGAAATGCCTATCGGCAACCATATCTGAAATGCCTATCATCGACACCTATATTTGAAATACCTATCGGCCTCTATATCTGAAATGCCTATCGGCACCTGTTTTTAAAATGCCAATCGGTAACTATATCTGAAATGCCTATCGGCACCTATATCTGAAATGCCTATCGGCATCAATTTTTGAAATGCCTATCGGAAACTACATCTAAAATGCCTATCAGCACCTATATTTGAAATGCCCATCGGCAACCATATCTGGAATGCCTATCGGCACCTATATTTGAAATGCCTATCGGCTTCTATATCTGAAATGCCTATCGGCACCTATTTTTAAAATGCCAATTGGCAACTATATCTGAAATGCCTATCGGCACCTATATCTGAAATGCCTATCGGCACCTATTTTTGAAATGCCTATCGGAAACTACATCTGAAATGCCTATCAGCACCTATATTTGAAATGCCTATCGGCAACCATATCTAGAATGCCTATCGGCACCTATATTTGAAATGCCTATCGACTTCTATATCTGAAATGCCTATCGGCACCTATTTTTAAAATGCCAATCGGCAACTATATCTGAAATGCCTATCGGCACCTATTTTTGAAATGCCTTTCGGAAACTACATCTGAAATGCCTATCAGCACCTATATTTGAAATGCCTATCGGCAACCATATCTGAAATGCCTATCGGCACCTGTTTTTAAAATGCCAATCGGCAACTATATCTGAAATGCCTATCGGCACCTATATCTGAAATGCCTATCGGCACCAATTTTTTAAATGCCTATCGGAAACTACATCTGAAATGCCTATCAGCACCTATATTTGAAATGCCTATCGGCAACCATATCTGGAATGTCTATCGGCACCTATATTTGAAATGCCTATCGGCTTCTATATCTGAAATGCCCATCGGCATCTATTTTTAAAATGCCAATCGGCAACTATATCTGAAATGCCTATCGGCACCTATATCTGAAATGCCTATCGGCATCTATTTTTGAAATGCCTATCGGAAATTACATCTGAAATGCCTATCAGCACCTATATTTGAAATGCCTATCGGCAACCATATCTGGAATGTCTATCGGCACCTATATTTGAAATGCATATCGGCTTCTATATCTGAAATGCCTATCGGCACCTATTTTTGAAGTGCGCATCGGAAACTACATCTGAAATGCCTATCAGCACCTATATTTGAAATGCCTATCGGCAACCATATCTGAAATGCCTATCGACACCTATATTTGAAATACCTATCGGCTTCTATATCTGAAATGCCTATCGGCACCTATTTGAAAATGCTAATCGGAAACTATATCTGAAATGCCTATCGGCACCTATATCTGAAATGCCTATCGGCACCTATTTTTGAAATGCCTATCGGAAACTACATCTGAAATGCCTATCAGCACCTATATTTGAAATGCCTATCGGCAAACATATCTGGATTGCCTATCGGCACCTATATTTGAAATGCCTATCGGCTTCTATATCTGAAATGCCTATCGACACCTATTTTTAAAATGCCAATTGGCAACGATATCTGAAATGCCTTTCGGCACCTATATCTGAAATGCCTATCGGTACCTATTTTTGAAATGCCTATCGGAAACTACATCTGAAATGCCTATCAGCAATTATATTTGAAATGCCTATCGGCAAACATATCTGGAATGCCTATCGGCACTTATATTTAAAATGGCTATCAGCTTCTATATCTGAAATGCCTATCGGCACCTATTTTTAAAATGCCAATCGGCAACTATATCTGAAATGCCTATCGGCAACTATATCTAAAATGCCTATCGGCACCTATTTTTGAAATGCCTTTCGGAAACTACATCTGAAATGCCAATCTGCTCCTATATTTGAAATGCCTATCGGCAACCATATCTGAAATGCCTATCATCGACACCTATATTTGAAATACCTATCGGCCTCTATATCTGAAATGCCTATCGGCACCTATATCTGAAATGCCTATCGGCATTAATTTTTGAAATGCCTATCGGAAACTACATCTAAAATGCCTATCAGCACCTATATTTGAAATGCCTATCGGCAACCATATCTGGAATGCCTATCGGCACCTATATTTGAAATGCCTATCGGCTTCTATATCTGAAATGCCTATCGGCACCTATTTTTAAAATGCCAATTGGCAACTATATCTGAAATGCCTATCGGCACCTATATCTGAAATGCCTATCGGCACCTATTTTTGAAATGCCTATCGGAAACTACATCTGAAATGCCTATCAGCACCTATATTTGAAATGCCTATCTTCAACCATATCTAGAATGCCTATCGGCACCTATATTTGAAATCCCTATCGGCTTCTATATCTGAAATGCCTATCGGCACCTATTTTTAAAATGCCTATCGGCAACTATATCTGAAATGCCTATCGGCACCTATATCTGAAATGCCTATCGGCACCTATTTTTGAAATGCCTTTCGGAAACTACATCTGAAATGCCTATCAGCACCTATATTTGAAATGCCTATCGGCAACCATATCTGAAATGCCTATCGGCACCTGTTTTTAAAATGCCAATCGGCAACTATATCTAAAATGCCTATCGGCACCTATATCTGAAATGCCTATCGGCACCAATTTTTTAAATGCCTATCGGAAACTACATCTGAAATGCCTATCAGCACCTATATTTGAAATGCCTATCGTCAACCATATCTGGAATGCCTATCGGCACCTAAATTTGAAATGCCTTTCGGCTTCTATATCTGAAATGCTATCGACACCTATTTTTAAAATGCCAATCGGCAACTATATCTGAAGAGCCTATCAGCACCTATATCTGAAATGCCTATCGGCACCTATTTTTGAAATGCCTATCGAAAACTACATCAAAAATGCCTATCAGCACCTATATTTGAAATGCCTATCGGCAACCACATCAGAAATGCCTATCGGTATTTATATCTGAAATGCCTATCGGCACCTATATTTTAAATGCCTATAGGCAACTATATCTGATATGCCTATCGGCACCTATATCTGAAATGCCTATCGGTACCTATTTTTGAAATGCCTATCGGAAACTTCATCTAAAATGCCTATCGGCACCTATTTTTAAAATGCCAATCGGCAACTATATCTGAAATGCCTATTGGCACCTATATTTAAAATGCCTATCGGCAATCATATCTGAAATACCTATCGACACCTATATTTGAATTTCCTACCGGCTTCTATATCTGAAATGCCTATCGGCACCTATTTTTAAAATGCCAATCAGCAACTATATCTGAAATGCCTATCGGCACCTATATCTGAAATGCCTATCGGCACCTATTTTTGAAATGCCTATCGGAAACTACATCTGAAATGCCTATCAGCACCTATATTTGTAATGCCTATCGGCAACCATATCTGGAATGCCTATCGGCACCTATAATTGAAATGCCTATCGGCTTCTATATCTGAAATGCCTATCGGCACCTATTTTTAAAATGCCAATCGGCAACTATATCTGAAATGCCTATCGGCACCTATATCTGAAATGCCTATCGGCACCAATTTTTGAAATGCCTATCAGAAACTACATCTGAAATGCCTATCAGCACCTATATTTGAAATGCCTATCGGCAACCATATCTGAAATGCCTTTCGGCACCTATATTTGAAATGCCTATCGGCTTCTATATCTGAAATACCTATCGGCACCTATTTTTAAAATGCCAATCGGCAACTATATCTGAAATGCCTATCGGCACCTATATCTGAAATGCCTATCGGCACCAATTTTTGAAATGCCTATCGGAAACTACATCTAAAATGCCTATCAGCACCTATATTTGAAATGCCTATCGGCAACCATATCTGGAATGCTTATCGGCACCTATATTTGAAATGCCTATCGGCTTCTACATCTGAAATGCCTATCGGCACCTATTTTTAAAATGCCAATCGGCAACTATATCTGAAATGCCTATCGGCACCTATATCTGAAATGCCTATCGGCACCAATTTTTGAAATGCCTATCGGAAACTACATCTGAAATGCCTGTCAGCACCTATATTTGAAATGCCTATCGGCAACCATATCTATAATGCCAATCGGCACCTATATTTGAAATGCCTATCGGCTTCTATATCTGAAATGCCTATCGGCACCTATTTTTAAAATGCTAATCGGCAACTACATCTGAAATGCCTATCGGCACCTATATCTGAGATGCCTATCGGCACCTATTTTTGAAATGCCTATCGGAAACTACATCTGAAATGCCTATCAGCACCTATATTTGAAATGCCTATCGGCAACCATATCTGGAATGCCTATTGGCACCTATATTTGAAATGCCTTTCGGCTTCTATATCTGAAATGCCTATCGACACCTATTTTTAAAATGCCAATCGGCAACTATATCTGAAGAGCCTATCAGCACCTATATCTGAAATGCCTATCGGCACCTATTTTTGAAATGCCTATCGAAAACTACATCTAAATTGCCTATCAGCACCTATATTTGAAATGCCTATCGGCAACCACATCAGAAATGCCTATCGGCACCTATATCTAAAATGCCTTTCGGCATTTATATCTGAAATGCCTATCGGCACCTATATTTTAAATGCCTATCGGCAACTATATCTGATATGCCTATCGGCACCTATATCTGAAATGCCTATCGGTACCTATTTTTGAAATGCCTATCGGAAACTACATCTGAAATGCCTCTCAGCACTTATATTTGAAATGCCTAACGGCAACCATATCTGGAATGCCTATCAGCACCTATATTTGAAATGCCTATCGGCTTCTATATCTGAAATGCCTATAGGCACCTATTTTTAAAATGCCAATCGGCAACTATATCCGAAATGCCTATCGGCACCTATATCTGAAATGCCTATCGGCACCAATTTTTGAAATGCCTATCGGAAACTACATCTGAAATGCCTGTCAGCACCTATATTTGAAATGCCTATCGGCAACCATATCTATAATGCCAATCGGCACCTATATTTGAAATGCCTATCGGCTTCTATATCTGAAATGCCTATCGGCACCTATTTTTAAAATGCTAATCGGCAACTACATCTGAAATGCCTATCGGCACCTATATCTGAGATGCCTATCGGCACCTATTTTTGAAATGCCTATCGGAAACTACATCTGAAATGCCTATCAGCACCTATATTTGAAATGCCTATCGGCAACCATATCTGGAATGCCTATTGGCACCTATATTTGAAATGCCTTTCGGCTTCTATATCTGAAATGCCTATCGACACCTATTTTTAAAATGCCAATCGGCAACTATATCTGAAGAGCCTATAAGCACCTATATCTGAAATGCCTATCGGCACCTATTTTTGAAATGCCTATCGAAAACTACATCTAAATTGCCTATCAGCACCTATATTTGAAATGCCTATCGGCAACCACATCAGAAATGCCTATCGGCACCTATATCTAAAATGCCTTTCGGCATTTATATCTGAAATGCCTATCGGCACCTATATTTTAAATGCCTATCGGCAACTATATCTGATATGCCTATCGGCACCTATATCTGAAATGCCTATCGGTACCTATTTTTGAAATGCCTATCGAAAACTTCATCTAAAATGCCTATCGGCACCTATTTTTAAAATGCCAATCGGCAACTATATCTGAAATGCCTATCGTCACCTATATTTGAAATGCCTATCGGCAATCATATCTGAAATACCTATAGACACCTATATTTGAAATTCCTACCGGCTTCTATATCTGAAATGCCTATCGGCACCTATTTTTAAAATGCCAATCGGCAACTATATCTGAAATGCCTATTGGCACCTATATCTGAAATGCCTATCGGCACCTATTTTTTAAATGCCTATCGGAAACTATATCTGAAATGCCTATCGGCACCTATATCTGAAATGCCTATCGGCACCAATTTTTGAAATGCCTATTGGAAACTACATCTAAAATGCCTATCAGCACTTATATTTGAAATGCCTATCGGCAACCATATCTGGAATGCCTATCTGCACCTATATTTGAAATGCCTGTCGGCTTCTATATCTGAAATGCCTATCGACACCTATTTTTAAAATGCCAATTGGCAACTATGTCTGAAATGCCTATCGGCACCTATATCTGAAATGCCTATCGGTACCTATTTTTGAAATGCCTATCGGAAACTACATCTGAAATGCCTCTCAGCACTTATATTTGAAATGCCTATCGGCAACCATATCTGGAATGCCTATCAGCACCTATATTTGAAATGCCTATCGGCTTCTATATCTGAAATGCCTATAGGCACCTATTTTTAAAAGGCCAATCGGCAACTATATCCGAAATGCCTATCGGCACCTATATCTGAAATGCCTATCGGCACCTATTTTTGAAATGCCTTTCGGAAACTACATCTGAAATGCCTATCTGCTCCTATATTTTAAATGCCTATCGGCAACCATATCTGAAATGCCTATCGCCACCTATATTTGAAATACCTATCGGCCTCTATATCTGAAATACCTATCGGCACCTGTTTTTAAAATGCCAATCGGCAACTATATCTGAAATGCCTATCGGCACCTATATCTGACATGCCTATAAGCATCAATTTTTTAAATGCCTATCGGAAACTACATCTGAAATGCCTATCAGCACCTTTATTTAAAATTCCTATCGGCAACCATATCCGGAATGCCTATCGGTACCTATATTAAAAATGCCTATCGGCTTCTATATCTAAAATGCCTATCGGCACCTATTTTTAAAATGCCAATCGGCAACTATATCTGAAATGCCTGTCAGCACCTATATCTGAAATGCCTATCGGCACCTATTTTTGAAATGCCTATCGGAAACTACATCCGAAATGCCTATCAGCACCAATATTTGAAATGCCTATCGGCAATAATTTCTGAAATGCCTATCGACACCTATATTTGAAATACCTATCGGCTTCTATATCTGAAATGCCTATCGGCACCTATTTTTTAAGTGCCAATCGGCACTTATATCTGCAATGCCTATCGGCACCAATTTTTGAAATGCCTATCTGAAACTACATCTGAAATGCCTTTCAGCACTTATATTTGAAATGCCTATCGGCACCTATTTTAAAAATGCCAATCGGCAACTATATCTGAAATGCCTATCGGCACCTATATCTGAAATGCCTATCGGCACCTATTTTTGAAATGCCTATCGGAAACTACATCTGAAATGCAAATCAGCACCTATGTTTGAAATGCCTATCGGCAACCATATCTGGAATGCCTATCGGCACCTATATTTGAAATGCCTATCGGCTTCTATATCTGAAATGCCTATCCGCACCTATTTTAAAAATGCCAATCGGCAACTATATCTGAAATGCCTATCGGCACCTATTTTTGAAATGCCTATCGGAAACTATATCTGAAATGCCTATCAGCACCAATATTTGAAATGCCTATCGGCAACCATATCTGAAATGCCTATCGACACCTATATTTGAAATACCTATCGGCTTCTTTATCTGAAATGCCTATCGGCACTTATTTTTAAAGTGCCAATCGGCACCTATATCTGAAATGCCTATCGGCACCAATTTTTGAAATGCCTATCGGAAACTACATCTGAAATGCAAATCAGCACCTATGTTTGAAATGCCTATCGGCAACCATATCTGGAATGCCTATCGGCACCTATATTTGAAATGCCTATCGGCTTCTATATCTGAAATGCCTATCCGCACCTATTTTAAAAATGCCAATCGGCAACTATATCTGAAATGCCTATCGGCACCTATATCTGAAATGCCTATCGGCACCTATTTTTGAAATGCCTATCGGAAACTATATCTGAAATGCCTATCAGCACCAATATTTGAAATGCCTATCGGCAACTATATCTGGAATGCCTATCGGCACCTACATTTGAAATGCCTATCGGCTTCTATATCTGAAATGCCTATCGGCACCTATTTTTAAAATGCCAATCGGCAACTATATCTGAAATGCCTATCGGATCCTATATCTGAAATGCCTATCGGCACCTATTTTTGAAATGCCTATCGGAAACTACATCTGAAATGCCTATCAGCACCTATATTTGAAATGCCTATCGGCAACCATATCTAGAATGCAATCGGCACCTACATTTGAAATGCCTATCGGCTTCTATATCTAAAATGCCTACCGGCACCTATTTTTAAAATGCCAATCGGCAACTATATCTGAAGTGCCTATCGGCACCTATATCTGAAATGCCTATCGGCACCTATTTTTGAAATGCCTATAGAAAACTACATCTGAAATGCCTATCAGCACCTATATTTGAAATGCCTATCGGCAACCACATCAGAAATGCCTATCGGCATCTATATCTGAAATGCCTTTCGGCATTTATATCTGAAATGCCTATCGACACCTATATTTGAAATGCCTATCGGTACCTATATTTTAAATGCCTATCGGCAACTATATCTGATATGCCTATCGGCACCTATATCTGAAATGCCTATCGGCACCTATTTTTAAAATGCCTATCGGAAACTACATCTAAAATGCCTATCGGCACCCATTTTTAAAATGCCAATCGGCAACTATATCTGAAATGCCTATCGGCACCTATATCTGAAATGCCTATCGGCACCAATTTTTGAAATGCCTATCGGAAACTACTTCTGAAATGCCTATCAGCACCTATATTTGAAATTCCTATCGGCAACCATATCCGGAATGCCTATCGGTACCTATATTTGAAATGCCTATCGGCTTCTATATCTGAAATGCCTATCGGCACCTATTTTTAAAATGCCAATCGGCAACTATATCTGAAATGCCTATCGGCACCTATATCTGAAATGCCTATCGGCACCAATTTTTGAAATGCCTATCGGAAACTACATCTGAAATGCTTTTCAGCACTTATATTTGAAATGCCTATCGGCAACCATATCTGGAATGCCTATCGGCACCTATATTTGAAATGCCTATAGGCTTCTATATCTGAAATGCCTATCGGCACCTATTTTAAAAATGCCAATCGGCAACTATATCTGAAATGCCTATCGGCACCTATATCTGAAATGCCTATCGGCACCTATTTTTGAAATGCCTATCGGAAACTACATCTGAAATGCCTATCAGCACCAATATTTGAAATGCCTATCGGCAATCATATCTGAAATGCCTATCGACACCTATATTTGAAATACCTATCGGCTTCTATATCTGAAATGCCTTTCAGCACTTATATTTGAAATGCCTATCGGCAACCATGTCTGGAATGCCTATCGGCACCTACATTTGAAATGCCTATCGGCTTCTATATCTGAAATGCCTATCGGCACCTATTTTAAAAATGCCAATCGGCAACAATATCTGAAATGATTATCGGCGCCTATATCTGAAATGCCTATCGGCACCTATTTTTGAAATGCCTATCGGAAACTACATCTGAAATGCAAATCAGCACCTATGTTTGAAATGCCTATCGGCAACCATATCTGGAATGCCTATCGGCACCTATATTTGAAATGCCTATCGAATTCTATATCTGAAATGCCTATCGGCACCTATTTTAAAAATGCCAATCGGCAACTATATCTGAAATGCCTATCGGCACCTATATCTGAAATGCCTATCGGCACCTATTTTTGAAATGCCTATCGGAAACTACATCTGAAATGCCTATCAGCACCAAAATTTGAAATGCCTATCGGCAACCATATCTGAAATGCCTATCGACACCTATATTTGAAATACCTATCGGCTTCTATATCTGAAATGCCTATCGGCACCTATTTTTAAAGTGCCAATCGGCACCTATATCTGAAATGCCTATCGGCACAAATTTTTGAAATGCCTATCGGAAACTACATCTGAAATGCCTTTCAGCACTTATATTTGAAATGCCTATCGGCAACTATATCTGGAATGCCTATCGGAACGTACATTTGAAATGCCTATCGGCTTCTATATCTGAAATGCCTATCGGCACCTATTTTTAAAATGCCAATCGGCAACTATATCTGAAGTGCCTATCGGCACCTATATCTGAAATGCCTATCGGCACCTATTTTTGAAATGCCTATCGAAAACTACATCTGAAATGCCTATCAGCACCTATATTTGAAATGCCTATCGGCAACCACATCAGAAATGCCTATCGGCACCTATATCTGAAATGCCTATCGGCACCTATTTTTGAAATGCCTATCGGAAACTACATCTAAAATGCCTATCGGCACCCATTTTTAAAATGCCAATCGGCAACTATATCTGAAATGCCTATCGGCACCTATTTTTGAAATGCCTATCGGAAACTACATCTGAAGTGCCTATCAGGAACTATATTTGAAATGCCTATCGGCAACCATATCTGAAATGCCTATCGACACCTATATTTGAAACACCTATCGGCACCTATATCTGAAATGCCTAGCGGCACCAATTTTTGAAATGCCTATCGGAAACTACATCTGAAATGCCTATCAGCACCTATATTTGAAATGCCTATCGGCAACCATATCAGGAATGCCTATCGGCACCTATATTTGAAATGCCTATCGGCTTCTATATCTGAAATGCCTATCGACGCCTATTTTTAAAATGCCAATTGGCAACTATATCTGAAATGCCTATCTGCACCTATATCTGAAATGCCTATCGGTACCTATTTTTGAAATGCCTATCGGAAACTACATCTGAAATGCCTATCAGCACTTATATTTGAAATGCCTATCGGCAACCATATCTGGAATGCCTATCGGCACCTATATTTGAAATGCCTATCGGCTTCTATATCTGAAATGCCTATCGGCACCTATTTTTAAAATGCCAATCGGCAACTATATCTGAAATGCTTATCGGCAACTATATCTGAAATGCCTATCGGCACCTATTTTTGAAATGCCTTTCGGAAACTACATCTGAAATGCCTATCTGCTCCTATATTTAAAATGCCTATCGGCAACCATATCTGAAATGCCTATCGACACCTATATTTGAAATACCTATCGGCCTCTATATCTGAAATGCCTATCGGCACCTGTTTTAAAAAAGCCAATCGGCAAGTATATCTGAAATGCCTATCGGCACCTATATCTGAAGTGCCTATCGGCATCAATTTTTGAAATACCTATCGGAAACTACATCTAAAATGCCTATCAGCACCTTTATTTGAAATGCCTATCGGCAACCATATCTGGAATGCCTATCGGCACCTATATTTGAAATGCCTATCGGCTTCTATATCTGAAATGCCTATCGGCACTTATTTTTAAAATGCCAATTGGCAACTATATCTGAAATGCCTATCGGCACCTATATCTGAAATGCCTATCGGCACCTATTTTTGAAATGCCTATCGAAAACTACATCTGAAATGCCTATCAGCACCTATATTTGAAATGCCTATCGGCAACCATAGGTGGTATGCCTATCGGCACCTATATTTGAAATGCCTATCGGCAACCATATGTGGTATGCCTATCGGCACCTATATTTGAAATGCCTATCGGCTTCTATATCTGAAATGCCTATCGGCACCTATTTTTAAAATGCCAATCGGCAACTATATCTGAAATGCCTATCGACACCTATATTTGAAATGCCTATCGGCAAACATATCTGGAATGCCTATCGGCACCTATATTTGAAATGCCTATCGGCTTCTATATCTGAAATGCCTATCGACACCTATTTTTAAAATGCCAATTGGCAACGATATCTGAAATGCCTTTCGGCACCTATATCTGGAATGCCTATCGGTACCTATTTTTGAAATGCCTATCGGAAACTACATCTGAAATGCCTATCAGCAATTATATTTGAAATGCCTATCGGCAACCTTATCTGGAATGCCTATCGGCACCTATATTTAAAATGGCTATCAGCTTCTATATCTGAAATGCCTATCGGCACCTATTTTTAAAATGCCAATCGGCAACTATATCTGAAATGCCTATCGGCAACTATATCTAAAATGCCTATCGGCACCTATTTTTGAAATGCCTTTCGGAAACTACATCTGAAATGCCTATCTGCTCCTATATTTGAAATGCCTATCGGCAACCATATCTGAAATGCCTAATATCGACACCTATATTTGAAATACCTATCGGCCTCTATATCTGAAATGCCTATCGGCACCTGTTTTTAAAATGCCAATCGGCAACTATATCTGAAATGCCTATCGGCACCTATATCTGAAATGCCTATCGGCATCAATTTTTGAAATGCCTATCGGAAACTACATCTAAAATGCCTATCAGCACCTATATCTGAAATGCCTATCGGCAACCATATCTGGAATGCCTATCGGCACCTATATTTGAAATGCCTATCGGCTTCTATATCTGAAATGCCTATCGGCACCTATTTTTAAAATGCCAATCGGCAACTATATCTGAAATGCCTATCTGCACCTATATCTGAAATGCCTATCGGCACCTATTTTTGAAATGCCTTTCGGAAACTACATCTGAAATGCCTATCAGCACCTATATTTGAAATGCCTATCGGCAACCATATCTGAAATGCCTATCGACACCTATATTTGAAATACCTATCGGCTTCTATATCTGAAATGCCTATCGGCACCTATTTTTAAAATGCCAATCGGCAACTATATCTGAAATGCCTATCGGCACCTATATCTGAAATGCCTATCGGCACCAATTTTTTAAATGCCTATCGGAAACTACATCTGAAATGCCTATCAGCACCTATATTTGAAATGCCCATCGGCAACCATATCTAGAATGTCTATCGGCACCTATATTTGAAATGCCTATCGGCTTCTATATCTGAAATGCCCATCGGCATCTATTTTTAAAATGCCAATCGGCAACTATATCTGAAATGCCTATCGGCACCTATATCTGAAATGCCTATCGGCACCTATTTTTGAAATGCCTATCGGAAATTACATCTGAAATGCCTATCAGCACCTATATTTGAAATGCCTATCGGCAACCATATCTGGAATGTCTATCGGCACCTATATTTGAAATGCATATCGGCTTCTATATCTGAAATGCCTATCGGCACCTATTTTTAAAATGCCAATCGGCAACTATATCTGAAATGCCTATCGGCACATACATCTAAAATGCCTATCGGCACCTATTTTTGAAATGCCTATCGGAAAATACATCTGAAATGCCTATCAGCACCTATATTTGAAATGCCTATCGGCAACCATATCTGGAATGCCTATCGGCACCTATATTTGAAATGCCTATCGGCTTCTATATCTGAAATGCCTATCGGCACCTATTTTTAAAATGCCAATCGGAAACTATATCTGATATGCCTATCGGCACCTATATCTGAAATGCCTATCGGCACCTATTTTTGAAATGCCTATCGGAAACTATATCTGAAATGCCTATCGGCACCTATATCTGAAATGCCTATCGGCACCTATTTTTTTAATTGCCTATCGGAAACTACATCTGAAATGCCTATCAGCACCTATATTTGAAATGCCTATCGGCAACCATATCTGGAATGCCTATCGGCAGCTATATTTGAAATGCATATCGGCTTCTATATCTGAAATGCCTATCGGCACCTATTTTTAAAATGCCATTTGGCAACTATATCTGAAATGCCTATCGGCACATACATCTAAAATGCCTATCGGCACCTATTTTTGAAATGCCTATCGGAAACTACATCTGAAATGCCTATCAGCACCTATATTTGAAATGCCTATCGGCAACCATATCTGAAATGCCTATCGACACCTATATTTGAAATACCTATCGGCTTCTATATCTGAAATGCCTATCGGCAGCTATTTTCAAAATGCCAATCGGCAACTATATCTGAAATGCCTATCGGCACCTATATCTGAAATGCCTATCGAAACCTATTTTTGAAATGCCTATCGGAAACTACATCTGAAATGCCTATCAGCACTTATATTTGAAATGCCTATCGGCAACCATATCTGGAATGCGTATCAGCACCTATATTTGAAATGCCTATCGGCTTCTATATCTGAAATGCCTATCGGCACCTATTTTTAAAATGCCAATCGGCAACTATATCCGAAATGCCTACCGGCACCTATATCTGAAATGCCTATCGGCACCTATTTTTGAAATGCCTTTCGGAAACTACATCTGAAATGCCTATCTGCTCCTATATTTAAATGCCTATCGGCAACCATATCTGAAATGCCTATCGCCACCTATATTTGAAATACCTATCGGCCTCTATATCTGAAATACCTATCGGCACCTGTTTTTAAAATGCCAATCGGCAACTATATCTGAAATGCCTATCGGCACCTATATCTGACATGCCTATCGGCATCAATTTTTGAAATGCCTATCGGAAACTACATTAAAAATGCCTATCAGCACCTATATTTGAAATGCCTATCGGCAACCATATCTGGAATGCCCATCGGCACCTATATTTGAAATGCCTGTCGGCTTCTTTATCTGAAATTCCTATCGGCACCTATTTTTAAAATGCCAATCGGCAACTATATCTGAAATGCCTATCGGCACCTATATCTGAAATGCCTATCGACACCTATTTTTAAAATGCCAATCGGCAACTATATCTGAAATGCCTATCGGCACCTATATCTGAAATGCCTATCGGCACCTATTTTTAAAATGCCTATCGGAAACTACATCTGAAATGCCTCTCAGCACCTATATTTGAAATGCCTATCGGCAACCATATCTGAAATGCCTATCGACACCTATATTTAAAATACCTATCGGCTTCTATATCTGAAATGCCTATCGGCACCTATTTTTAAAATGCCAATCGGCAACTATATCGGAAATGCCTATCGGCACCTATATCTGAAATGCCTATCGGCACCAATTTTTGAAATGCCTATCGGAAACTACATCTGAAATGCCTATCAGCACCTATATTTGAAATGTCTATCGGCAACCATATCTGGAATGCTTATCGGCACATATATTTGAAATGCCTATCGGCTTCTATATCTGAAATGCCTATCGGCACCTATTTTTAAAATGCCAATCGGCAACTATATCTGAAATGCCTATCGGCACCTATATCTGAAATGCCTATCGACACCTATTTTTGAAATGCCTATCGGAAACTACATCCGAAATGCCTATCAGCACCTATATTAGAAATGCCTATCGGCAACCATATCTGGAATGCCTATCGGCACCTATATTTGAAATGCCTATCGGCTTCTATATCTGAAATGCCTAACGGCACCTATTTTTAAAATGCCAATCGGCAACTATATCTGAAATGCCTATCGGCACCTATATCTGAAATGCCTATGGGCACCTATTTTTGAAATGCCCATCGGAAACTACATCTGAAATGCCTATCAGCACCTATATTTGAAATGCCTATCGGCAACCATATCTGGAATGCCTATCGGCACCTATATTTGAAATGCCTATCGGCTTCTATATCTGAAATGCCTATCGGCACCTATTTTCAAAATGCCAATCGGCAACTATATCTGAAATGCCTATCGGCACCTATATCTGAAATGCCTATCGGCACCTATTTTTGAAATGCCTTTCGGAAACTACATCTGAAATGCCTATCAGCACCTATATTTGAAATGCCTATCGGCAACCATATCTGAAATGCCTATCGACACCTATATTTGAAATACCTATCGGCTTCTATATCTGAAATGCCTATCGGCACCTATTTTCAAAATGCCAATCGGCAACTATATCTGAAATGCCTATCGGCACCTATATCTGAAATGCCCATCGGCACCTATTTTTGAAATGCCTATCGGAAACTACATCTGAAATGCCTATCAGCACCTATATTTGAAATGCCTATCGGCTTCTATATCTGAAATGCCTATCGGCACCTATTTTTAAAATGCCAATCGGCAACTATATCTAAAGTGCTTATCGGCACCTATATCTGAAATGCCTATCGGCACCTATTTTTGAAATGCCTATCGAAAACTACATCTGAAATGCCTATCAGCACCTATATTTGAAATGCCTATCGGCAACCACATCAGAAATGCCTATCGGCACCTATATATGAAATGCCTTTCGGCATTTATATCTGAAATGCCTATCGACACCTATATTTGAAATGCCTATCGGCACCTATATTTTAAATGCCTATCGGCAACTATATCTGATATGCCTATCGGCACTTATATCTGAAATGCCTATCGGCACCTATTTTTGAAATGCCTATCGGAAACTACATATAAAATGCCAATCGGCACCTATTTTTAAAATCCCAATCGGCAACTATATCTGAAATGCCTATCGGCACCTATATCTGAAATGCCTATCGGCACCAATTTTTGAAATGCCTATCGGAAACTACATCTGAAATGCCTATCAGCACCTATATTTGAAATGCCTATCGGCAACCATATCTGGAATGCCTATCGGCACCTATATTTGAAATGCCTATCGGCAACCATATCTAAAATGCCTAATGACACCTATATTTGAAATACCTATCGGCTTCTATATCTGAAATGCCTATCGGCACATATTTTCAAAATGCCAATCGGTAACTATATCTGAAATGCCTATCGGCACCTATATCTGAAATGCCTATCGGCACCAATTTTTTAAATGCCTATTGGAAACTACATCTGGAATGCCTATCAGCACTTATATTTGATTTGCCTATCGGCAACCATATCTGGAATACCTATCGGCACCTATATTTGAAATGCCTATCGGCTTCTATATCTGAAATGCCTATCGACACCTATTTTTAAAATGCCAATCGGCAAATATATCTAAAATGCCTATCGGCACCTATATCTGAAATGCCCATCGGCACCTATATCTGAAATGCCTATCGGCACCAATTTTTGAAATGCCTATCGGAAACTACATCTGGAATGCCTATCAGCACCTATATTTGAAATGCCTATCGGCAACCATATTTGGAATGCCTATCGACACCTATATTTGAAATACCTATCGGCTTCTATATCTGAAATGCCTATCGGCACCTATTTTTAAAATGCCAATCGGCAAATATATCTGAAATGCCTATCGGCACATATATCTGAAATGCCTATCGGCACCAATTTTTGAAATGCCTATCGGAAACTACATCTGAAATGCCCATCAGCACCTATATTTGAAATGCCTATCGGCAACCATATCTGAAATGCCTATCGACACCTATATTTGAAATACCTATCGGATTCTATATCTGAAATGCCTATCGGCACCTATTTTTAAAATGCCAATCGGCAAATATATCTGAAATGCCTATCGGCACATATATCTGAAATGCCTATCGGCACCAATTTTTGAAATGCCTATCGGAAACTACATCTGAAATGCCTATCAGCACCTATATTTGAAATGCCTATCGGCAACCATATCTGGAACGCTTATCGGCATCTATATTTGAAATGCCTATCGGCTTTTATATCTGAAATGCCTATCGGCACCTATTTAAAAAATGACAATCGGCAACTATATCTGAAATGCCTATCCGTACCTATATCTGAAATGCCTTTCGGCACCTATTTTTGAAATGCCTATCGGAAACTACATCTGAATTGCCTATCAGCACCTATATTTGAAATGCCTATCGGCAACCATATCTGGAATGCCTGTCGGCACCTATATTTAAAATGCCTATCGGCTTCTATATCTGAAATGCCTATCGGCACCTTTTTTTAAAATGCCAATCGGCAACTATATCTGTAATGCCTATCGGCACCTATATCTGAAATGCCCATCGGCACCTATTTTTGAAATGCCTATCGGAAACTACATCTGAAATGCATATCAGCACCTATATTTGAAATGCCTATCGGCAACCATATCTGGAATGCCTATCGGCACCTATATTTGAAATGCCTATCGGCAACCATATCTGAAATGCCTATCGACACCTATATTTGAAATACCTATCGGCTTCTATATCTAAAATGCCTATCGGCACCTATTTTCAAAATGCCAATCGGTAACTATATCTGAAATGCCTATCGGCACCTATATCTGAAATGCCTATCGGCACCAATTTTTGAAATGCTTATCGGAAACTACATCTAGAATGCCTATCAGCACCTATATTTGAAATGCCTATCGGCAACCATATCTGGAATACCTATCAGCACCTATATTTGAAATGCCTATCGGCTTCTATATCTAAAATGCCTATCGACACCTATTTTTGAAATGCCAATCGGCAAATATATCTGAAATGCCTATCGGCACCTATATCTGAAATGCCCATCGGCACCTATATCTGAAATGCCTATCGGCACCAATTTTTGAAATGCCTATCGGAAACTACATCTGGAATGCCTATCAGCACCTATATTTGAAATGCCTATCGGCAACCATATTTGGAATGCCTATTGGCACCTATATTTGAAATGCCTATCGGCTTATATATCTGAAATGCCTATCGACACCTATTTTTAAAATGCCAATCAGCAACTATATCTGAAATGCCTATCGGCACCTATATCTGAAATGCCTATCGGTATCTATTTTTGAAAAGCCTATCGGAAACTACATCTGAAATGCCCATCGGCACCTATATTTGAAATGCCTATCGGCAACCATATCTGAAATGCCTATCGACACCTATAATTGAAATACCTATCGGCTTCTAAATCTGAAATGCCTATCGGCACCTATTTTTACAATGCCAATCGGCAAATATATCTGAAATGCCTATCGGCACATATATCTGAAATGCCTATCGGCACCAATTTTTGAAATGCCTATCGGAAACTACATCTGAAATGCCTATCAGCACCTATATTTGAAATGCCTATCGGCAACCATATCTGGAATGCTTATCGGCATCTATATTTGAAATGCCTATCGGCTTCTATATCTGAAATGCCTATCGGCACCTATTTTAAAAATGCCAATCGGCAACTATATCTGAAATGCCTATCGGCACCTATATCTGAAATGCCTTTCGGCACCTATTTTTGAAATGCCTATCGGAAACTACATCTGAAATGCCTATCAGCACCTATATTTGAAATGCCTATCGGCAACCATATCTGGAATGCCTGTCGGCACCTATATTTAAAATGCCTATCGGCTTCTATATCTGAAATGCCTATCGGCACCTTTTTTTATAATGCCAATCGGCAACTATATCTGTAATGCCTATCGGCACCTATATCTGAAATGCCCATCGGCACCTATTTTTTAAATGCCTATCGGAAACTACATCTGAAATGCCTATCAGCACCAATTTTAAAAGGCCTATCGGCAACCATATCTGAAATTACTATCGACACCTATATTTGAAATACCTATCGGCTTCTATATCTGAAATGCCTATCGGCACCTATTTTTAAAATGCCAATCGGCAACTATATCTAAAGTTCCTATCGGCACCTATATCTGAAATGCCTATCGGCACCTATTTTTGAAATTCCTATCGAAAACTACATCTGAAATGCCTATCAGCACCTATATTTGAAATGCCTATCGGCAACCACATCAGAAATGCCTATCGGCACCTATATCTGAAATGCCTTTCGGCATTTATATCTGAAATGCCTATCGACACCTATATTTGAAATGCCTATCGGCACCTATATTTTAAATGCCTATCGGCAACTATATCTGATATGCCTCCGGCACCTATATCTGAAATGCCCATCGGCACCTATTTTTGAAATGCCTATCGGAAACTACATCTAAAATGCCTACCGGCACCTATTTTTAAAATGCCAATCGGCAACTATATCTGAAATGCCTATCGGCACCTATATCTGAAATGCCTATCGGCACCTATTTTTGAAATGTCTTTCGGAAACTACATCTGAAATGCCTATCTGCTCCTATATTTGAAATGCCTATCGGCAACCATATCTGAAATGCCTATCGACACCTATATTTGAAATACCTATCGGCTTCTATATCTGAAATGCCTATCGGCACCTGTTTTTAAAATGCCAATCGGCAACAATATCTGAAATGCCTATCGGCACCTATATCTGAAATGCCTATCGGCATCAATTTTTGAAATGCCTATCGGAAACTACATCTAAAATGCCTATCAGCATCTATATTTGAAATGCCTATCGGCAACCATATCTGTAATGCCTATCATCACCTATATTTGAAATGCCTATCGGCTTCTATATCTGAAATGCCTATCGGCACCTATTTTTAAAATGCCAAATGGCAACTATGTCTGAAATGCCTATCAACACCTATATCTGAAATGCCTATCGGCAACTATTTTTGAAATGCCTATCGGAAACTACATCTGAAATGCCTATCAGCACCTATATTTGAAATGCCTATCGGCAACCATATCTGGAATGCCTATCGGCACCTATATTTGAAATGCCTATCGGCTTCTATATCTGAAATGCCTATCTTCACCTATTTTTAAAATGCCAATCGGCAACTATATCTGAAATGCCTATCGCCACCTGTATCTGAAATGCCTATCGGCACCTATTTTTGAAATGCCTATCGGAAACTACATCTGAAATGCCTATCAGCACCTACATTTGAAATGCCTATCGGCAACGATATCTGGAATGCCTATCGGCACCTATATTTGAAATGCCTATCGGCTTCTATATCTGAAATGCCTATCAGCACCAATTTTTGAAATGCCTATCGGAAACTACATCTGAAATGCCTATCAGCACCTATATTTAAAATGCCTATCGGCAACCATATCTGGAATGCTTATCGGCATCTATATTTGAAATGCCTATCGGCTTCTATATCTGAAATGCCTATCGGCACCTATTTTTGAAATGCCTATCGGAAACTACATCTGAAATGCCCATCAGCACCAATATTTGAAATGCCTATCGGCAACCATATCTGAAATGCCTATCGACACCTATATTTGAAATACCTATCGGCTTCTATATCTGAAATGCCTATCGGCACCTATTTTTAAAATGCCAATCGGCAACTATATCTGAAATGCCTATCGGCACCTATATCTGAAATGCCTATCGGCACCAATTTTTGAAATGCCTTTCGGAAACTACATCTGAAATGCCTATCAGCACCTATATTTAAAATGCCTATCAGCAACCATATCTGGAATGCCTATCGGCACCTATATTTAAAATGCCTATCGGCTTCTATATCTGAAATGCCTATCGGCTCCTATTTTTAAAATGTTAATCGGCAACTATATCATAAATGCCTATCGGCACCTATATCTGAAAAGCCTATCGGCACCTATTTTTGAAATGCCTATCGGAAACTACATCTGAAATGCCTATCAGCACCTATATTTGAAATGCCTATCGGCAACCATATCTGGAATGCCTATCGGCACCTATATTTGAAATGCCTATCGGCTTCTATATATGAAATGCCTATCGGCACCTATTTTTAAAATGCCAATCTGCAACTATATCTAAAGTGCTTATCGGCACCTATATCTGAAATGCCTATCGGCACCTATTTTTGAAATGCCTATCGAAAACTACATCTGAAATGCCTATCAGCACCTATATTTGAAATGCCTATCGGCAACCACATCAGAAATGCCTATCGGCACCTATATATGAAATGCCTTTCGGCATTTATATCTGAAATGCCTATCGACACCTATATTTGAAATGCTTATCGGCACCTATATCTGAAATGCCTATCGGCACCAATTTTTGAAATGCCTATCGGAAACTACATCTAAAATGCCTATCAGCACCTATATTTGAAATGCCTATCGGCAACCATATCTGGAATGCCTATCGGCACCTATATTTGAAATGCCTATCTGCTTCTATATCTGAAATGCCTATCGGCACCTATTTTTAAAATGCCAATCGGCAACTATATCTGAAATGCCTATCGGCACCTATATCTGAAATGCCTATCGGCACCTATTTTATAAATGCCTATCGGAAACTACATCTGAAATGCCTATCAGCATCTATATTTGAAATGCCTATCGGCAACCATATCTGGAATGCCTATCGGCACCTATATTTGAAATGCCTATCGGCAACCATATCTGAAATGCCTATCGACACCTATATTTGAAATACCTATCGGCTTCTATATCTGAAATGCCTATCGGCACCTTTTTTCAAAATGCCAATCGGTAACTATATCTGAAATGCCTATCGGCACCTATATCTGAAATGCCTATCGGCACCAATTTTTGAAATGCCTATCGGAAACTACATCTGGAATGCCTATCAGCACCTATATTTGAAATGCCTATTGGCAACCATATCTGGAATGCCTATCGGCACCTATATTTGAAATGCCTATCGGCTTCTATATCTGAAATGCCTATCGACACCTATTTTTAAAATGCCAATCGGCAACTATATCTGAAATGCCTATCGGCACCTATATCTGAAATGCCTATCGGAAACTACATCTGAAATGCCTCTCAGCACCTATATTTGAAATGCCTATCGGCAAACATATCTGGAATGCCTATCGGCACCTATATTTGAAATGCCTATCGGCTTCTATATCTGAAATGCCTATCGGCACCTATTTTCAAAATGCCAATCGGCAACTATATCTGAAATGCCTATCGGCACCTATATCTGAAATGGCTATCGGCACATATTTTAGAAATACCTTTCGGAAACTACATCTGAAATGCCTATCAGCACCTATATTTGAAATGCCTATCGGCAACCATATCTGAAATGCCTATCGACACCTATAATTGAAATACCTATCGGCTTCTATATCTGAAATGCCTATCGGCACCTATTTTTAAAATGCCAATCGGCAACTATATCTGAAATGTCTATCGGCACCTATATCTGAAATGCCTATCGGCACCAATTTTTGAAATGCCTATCGGAAACTACATCTGAAATGCCTCTCATCACCTATATTTGAAATGCCTATCGGCAACCATATCTGAAATGCCTTTCGGCACCTATTTTTGAAATGCCTATCGGAAACTACATCTGAAATGCCTATCAGCACCTATATTTGAAATGCCTATCGGCAACCATATCTGAAATGCCTTTCGGCACCTATTTTTGAAATGCCTATCGGAAACTACATCTGAAATGCCTCTCAGCACCTATATTTGAAATGCCTATCGGCAACCATATCTGAAATGCCTTTCGGCACCTATTTTTGAAATGCCTATCGGAAACTACATCTAAAATGCCTATCAGCACCTATATTTGAAATGCCTATCGGCAACATATCTGAAATGCCTATCGGCACCTATTTTTGAAATGCCTATCGGAAACTACATCTGAAATGCCTATCAGCACCTATATTTGAAATGCCTATCGGCAACCATATCTGAAATGCCTATCGACACCTATATTTGAAATACCTATCGGCTTCTATATCTGAAATGCCTATCGGCACCTATTTTTAAAATGCCTATCGGCACCTATTTTTAAAATGCCAATCGGTAACTATATCTGAAATGCCTATCGGCACCTATATCTGAAATGACTATCGGCACCAATATTTGAAATGCCTATCGGAAACTACATCTGGAATGCCTATCAGCAACTATATTTGAAATGCCTATCGGCAAACATATCTGGAATGCCTATCGTCACCTATATTTGAAATGCCTATCGGCTTCAATATCTGAAATGCCTATCGACACCTATTTTTAAAATGCCAATCGGCAACAATATCTGAAATGCCTATCGGCACCTATATCTGAAATGCCTATCGGCACCTATTTTTAAAATGCCTATCGGAAACTACATCTGAAATGCCTCTCAGCACCTATATTTGAAATGCCTATCGGCAACCATATCTGAAATGCTGATCGACACCTATATTTGAAATACCTATCGGCTTCTATATCTGAAATGCCTATCGGCACCTATTTTTAAAATGCCAATCGGCAACTATATCGGAAATGCCTATCGGCACCTATATCTGAAATGCCTATCGGCACCAATTTTTGAAATGCCTATCGGAAACTACATCTGAAATGCCTATCAGCACCTATATTTGAAATGTCTATCGGCAACCATATCTGGAATGCTTATCGGCACATATATTTGAAATGCCTATCGGCTTCTATATCTGAAATGCCTATCGGCACCTATTTTTAAAATGCCAATCGGCAACTATATCTGAAATGCCTATCGGCACCTATATCTGAAATGCCTATCGGCACCTATTTTTGAAATGCCTATCGGAAACTACATCCGAAATGCCTATCAGCACCTATATTTGAAATGCCTATCGGCAACCATATCTGCAATGCCTATCGGCACCTATATTTGAAATGCCTATCGGCTTCTATATCTGAAATGCCTATCGGCACCTATTTTTAAAATGCCAATCGGCAACTATATCTGAAATGCCTATCGGCACCTATATCTGAAATGCCTATGGGCACCTATTTTTGAAATGCCCATCGGAAACTACATCTAAATGCCTATCAGCACCTATATTTGAAATGCCTATCGGCAACCATATCTGGAATGCCTATCGGCACCTATATTTGAAATGCCTATCGGCTTCTATATCTGAAATGCCTATCGGCACCTATTTTCAAAATGCCATTCGGCAACTATATCTGAAATGCCTGTCGGCACCTATATCTGAAATGCCTATCGGCACCTATTTTTGAAATGCCTTTCGGAAACTACATCTGAAATGCCTATCAGCACCTATATTTGAAATGCCTATCGGCAACCATATCTGAAATGCCTATCGACACCTATATTTGAAATACCTATCGGCTACTATATCTGAAATGCCTATCGGCACCTATTTTCAAAATGCCAATCGGCAACTATATCTGAAATGCCTATCGGCACCTATATCTGAAATGCCTATCGGCACCTATTTTTGAAATGCCTATAGGAAACTACATCTGAAATGCCTATCAGCACCTATATTTGAAATGCCTATCGGCAACTATATCTGGAATGCCTATCGGCACCTATATTTAAAATGCCTATCGGCTTCTATATCTGAAATGCCTATCGGCACCTATTTTTAAAATGCCAATCGGCAACTATATCTGAAATGCCTATCGGCACCTATATCTGAAATGCCTATCGGCACCTATTTTTGAAATGCCTATCGGAAACTACATCTGAAATGCCTATCAGAACCAATATTTGAAATGCCTATCGGCAACCATATCTGAAATGCCTATCGACACCTATATTTGAAATACCTATCGGCTTCTATATCTGAAATGCCTATCGGCACCTATTTTTAAAATGCCAATCGGCAACTAATTTGAAATGCCTATCGGCACCTATATCTGAAATGCCGATCGGCACCAATTTTTGAAATGCCTTTCGGAAACTACATCTGAAATGCCTATCAGCACCTATATTTGAAATGCCTATCGGCAACCATATCTGAAATGCCTATCGGCACCTATATTTAAAATGCCTATCGGCTTCTATATCTGAAATGCCTATCGGCACCTATTTTTAAAATGCCAATCGGCAACTATATCATAAATGCCTATCGGCACCTATATCTGAAATGCCTATCGGCACCTATTTTTGAAATGCCTATCGGAAACTACATCTGTAATGCCTATCAGCACCTATATTTGAAATGCCTATCGGCAAACATATCTGGAATGCGTATCGGCACCTATATTTGAAATGCCTATCGGCTTCTATATATGAAATGCCTATCGGCACCTATTTTTAAAATGCCAATCGGCAACTATATCTAAAGTGCTTATCGGCACCTATATCTGAAATGCCTATCGGCACCTATTTTTGAAATGCCTATCGAAAACTACATCTGAAATGCCTATCAGCACCTATATTTGAAATGCCTATCGGCAACCACATCAGAAATGCCTATCGGCACCTATATATGAAATGCCTTTCGGCATTTATATCTGAAATGCCTATCGACACCTATATTTGAAATGCCTATCGGCACCTATATTTTAAATGCCTATCGGCAACTATATCTGATATGCCTATCGGCACTTATATCTGAAATGCCTATCGGCACCTATTTTTGAAATGCCTATCGGAAACTACATATAAAATGCCAATCGGCACCTATTTTTAAAATCCCAATCGGCAACTATATCTGAAATGCCTATCGGCACCTATATCTGAAATGCCTATCGGCACCTATATCTGAAATGCCTATCGGCACCAATTTTTGAAATGCCTATCGGAAACTACATCTGAAATGCCTATCAGCACCTATATTTGAAATGCCTATCGGCAACCATATCTGGAATGCCTATCGGCACCTATATTTGAAATGCCTATCTGCTTCGATATCTGAAATGCCTATCGGCACCTATTTTTAAAATGCCAATCGGCAACTATATCTGAAATGCCTATCGGCACCTATATCTGAAATGCCTATCGGCACCTATTTTTGAAATGCTTATCGGAAACTACATCTGAAATGCCTATCAGCACCTATATTTGAAATGCCTATCGGCAACCATATCTGGAATGCCTATCGGCACCTATATTTGAAATGCCTATCGGCAACCATATCTAAAATGCCTAATGACACCTATATTTGAAATACCTATCGGCTTCTATATCTGAAATGCCTATCGGCACATATTTTCAAAATGCCAATCGGTAACTATATCTGAAATGCCTATCGGCACCTATATCTGAAATGCCTATCAGCACCAATTTTTTAAATGCCTATCGGAAACTACATCTGGAATGCCTATCAGCACCTATATTTGAAATGCCTATCGGCAACCATATCTGGAATACCTATCGGCACCTATATTTGAAATGCCTATCGGCTTCTATATCTGAAATGCCTATCGACACCAATTTTTGAAATGCCTATCGGAAACTACATCTGGAATGCCTATCAGCACCTATATTTGAAATGCCTATCGGCAACTATATTTGGAATGCCTATCGACACCTATATTTGAAATACCTATCGGCTTCTATATCTAAAATGCCTATCGGCACCTATTTTCAAAATGCAAATCGGTAACTATATCTGAAATGCCTATCGGCACCTATATCTGAAATGCCTATCGGCACCAATTTTTGAAATGCCTATCGGAAACTACATCTGGAATGCCTATCAGCACCTATATTTGAAATGCCTATCGGCAACCATATCTGGAATACCTATCGGCACCTATATTTGAAATGCCTATCGGCTTCTATATCTAAAATGCCTATCGACACCTATTTTTAAAATGCCAAACGGCAAATATATCTGAAATGCCTATCGACACCTATATCTGAAATGCCCATCGGCACCTATATCTGAAATGCCTATCGGCACTAATTTTTGAAATGCCTATCGGAAACTACATCTGGAATGCCTATCAGCACCTATATTTGAAATGCCTATCGGCAACCATATTTGGAATGCCTATCGGCACCTATATTTGAAATGCCTATCGGCTTCGATATCTGAAATGCCTATCGACACCTATTTTTAAAATGCCAATCAGCAACTATATCTGAAATGCCTATCGGCACCTATATCTGAAATGCCTATCGGTATCTATTTTTGAAAAGCCTATCGGAAACTACATCTGAAATGCCCATCGGCACCTATATTTGAAATGCCTATCGGCAACCATATCTGAAATGCCTATCGACACCTATATTTGAAATACCTATCGGCTTCTATATCTGAAATGCCTATCGGCACCTATTTTTAAAATGCCAATCGGCAAATATATCTGAAATGCCTATCGGCACATAAATCTGAAATGCCTATCGGCACCAATTTTTGAAATGCCTTTCGGAAACTACATCTGAAATGCCTATCAGCACCTATATTTGAAATGCCTATCGGCAACCATATCTGGAATGCTTATCGGCATCTATATTTGTAATGCCTATCGGCTTCTATATCTGAAATGCCTATCGGCACCTATTTTAAAAATGCCAATCGGCAACTATATCTGAAATGCCTATCGGCACCTATATCTGAAATGCCTTTCGGCACCTATTTTTGAAATGCCTATCGGAAACTACATCTGAAATGCCTATCAGCACCTATATTTAAAATGCCTATCGGCAACCATATCTGGAATGCCTGTCGGCACCTATATTTAAAATGCCTATCGGCTTCTATATCTGAAATGCCTATCGGCAACTTTTTTTATAATGCCAATCGGCAACTATATCTGTAATGCCTATAGGCACCTATATCTGAAATGCCCATCGGCACCTATTTTTTAAATGCCTATCGAAAACTACATCTGAAATGCCTATCAGCACCAATTTTAAAAGGCCTATCGGCAACCATATCTGAAATGCCTATCGACACCTATATTTGAAATACCTATCGGCTTCTATATCTGAAATGCCTATCGGCACCTATTTTTAAAATGCCAATCGGCAACTATATCTGAAATGCCTATCGGCACCTATATCTGAAATGCCTATCGGCACCAATTTTTGAAATGCCTATCGGAAACTACATCTGAAATGCCTACTAGCACCTATATTTGAAATTCCTATCGGCAACCATATCTGGAATGCCTATCGGCACCTATATTTAAAATGCCTATCGGCTTCTATATCTGAAATGCCTATCGGCACCTATTTTTAAAATGCCAATCGGCAACTATATCTAAAGTTCCTATCGGCACCTATATCTGAAATGCCTATCAGCACCTATTTTTGAAATGCCTATCGAAAACTACATCTGAAATGCCTATCAGCACCTATATTTGAAATGCCTGTCGGCAACCACATCAAAAATGCCTATCGGCACCTATGTCTGAAATGCCTTTCGGCGTTTATATCTGAAATGCCTATCGACACCTATATTTGAAATGCCTATCGGCACCTATATTTTAAATGCCTATCGGCAACTATATCTGATATGCCTACCGGCACCTATATCTGAAATGCCTATCGGCACCTATTTTTGAAATGCCTATCGGAAACTACATCTAAAATGCCTACCGGCACCTATTTTTAAAATGCCAATCGGCAACTATATCTGAAATGCCTATCGGCACCTATATCTGAAATGCCTATCGGCACCTATTTTTGAAATGCCTTTCGGAAACTACATCTGAAATGCCTATCTGCTCCTATATTTGAAATGCCTATCGGCAACCATATCTGAAATGCCTATCGACACCTATATTTGAAATACCTATCGGCTTCTATATCTGAAATGCCTATCGGCACCTGTTTTTAAAATGCCAATCGGCAACTATATCTGAAATGCCTATCGGCACCTATATCTGAAATGCCTATCGGCATCAATTTTTGAAATGCCTATCGGAAACTACATCTAAAATGCCTATCAGCACCTATATTTGAAATGCCTATCGGCAACCATATCTGTAATGCCTATCATCACCTATATTTGAAATGCCTATCGGCTTCTATATCTGAAATGCCTATCGGCACCTATTTTTAAAATGCCAAATGGCAACTATGTCTGAAATGCCTATCAACACCTATATCTGAAATGCCTATCGGCAACTATTTTTGAAATGCCTATCGGAAACTACATCTGAAATGCCTATCAGCACCTAAATTTGAAATGCCTATCGGCAACCATATCTGGAATACCTATCGGCACCTATATTTGAAATGCCTATCGGCTTCTATATCTGAAATGCCTATCGGCACCTATTTTTAAAAAGCCAATCGGCAACTATATCTGAAATGCCTATCGCCACCTATATCTGAAATGCCTATCGGCACCTATTTTTGAAATGCCTATCGGAAACTACATCTGAAATGCCTATCAGCACCTACATTTGAAATGCCTATCGGCAACGATATCTGGAATGCCTATCGGCACCTATATTTGAAATGCCTATCGGCTTCTATATCTGAAATGCCTATCAGCACCAATTTTTGAAATGCCTATCGGAAACTACATCTGAAATGCCTATCAGCACCTATATTTAAAATGCCTATCGGCAACCATATCTGGAATGCTTATCGGCATCTATATTTGAAATGCCTATCGGCTTCTATATCTGAAATGCCTATCGGCACCTATTTTTGAAATGCCTATCGGAAACTACATCTGAAATGCCTATCAGCACCAATATTTGAAATGCCTATCGGCAACCATATCTGAAATGCCTATCGACACCTATATTTGAAATACCTATCGGCTTCTATATCTGAAATGCCTATCGGCACCTATTTTTAAAATGCCAATCGGCAACTATATCTGAAATGCCTATCGGCACCTATATCTGAAATGCCTATCGGCACCAATTTTTGAAATGCCTTTCGGAAACTACATCTGAAATGCCTATCAGCACCTATATTTAAAATGCCTATCAGCAACCATATCTGGAATGCCTATCGGCACCTATATTTAAAATGCCTATCGGCTTCTATATCTGATATGCCTATCGGCTCCTATTTTTAAAATGCCAATCGGCAACTATATCATAAATGCCTATCGGCACCTATATCTGAAATGCCTATCGGCACCTATTTTTGAAATGCCTATCGGAAACTACATCTGAAATGCCTATCAGCACCTATATTTGAAATGCCTATCGGCAACCATATCTGGAATGCCTATCGGCACCTATATTTGAAATGCCTATCGGCTTCTATATATGAAATGCCTATCGGCACCTATTTTTGAAATGCCTATCGAAAACTACATCTGAAATGCCTATCAGCACCTATATTTGAAATACCTATCGGCAACCATATCTGGAATGCCTATCGGCACCTATATTTGAAATGCCTATCTGCTTCTATATCTGAAATGCCTATCGGCACCTATTTTTAAAATGCCAATCGGCAACTATATCTGAAATGCCTATCGGCACCTATTTTTGAAATGCCTATCGAAAACTACATCTGAAATGCCTATCAGCACCTATATTTGAAATGCCTATCGGCAACCACATCAGAAATGCCTTTCGGCACCTTTATATGAAATGCCTTTCGGCATTTATATCTGAAATGCCTATCGACACCTATATTTGAAATGCCTATCGGCACCTATATCTGAAATGCCTATCGGCACCAATTTTTGAAATGCCTATCGGAAACTACATCTGAAATGCCTATCAGCACCTATATTTGAAATGCCTATCGGCAACCATATCTGGAATGCCTATCGGCACCTATATTTGAAATGCCTATCTGCTTCTATATCTGAAATGCCTATCGGCACCTATTTTTAAAATGCCAATCGGCAACTATATCTGAAATGCCTATCGGCACCTATATCTGAAATGCCTATCGGCACCTATTTTATAAATGCCTATCGAAAACTACATCTGAAATGCCTATCAGCACCTATATTTGAAATGCCTATCGGCAACCATATCTGGAATGCCTATCGGCACCTATATTTGAAATGCCTATCGGCAACCATATCTGAAATGCCTATCGACACCTATATTTAAAATACCTATCGGCTTCTATATCTGAAATACCTATCGGCACCTATTTTCAAAATGCCAATCGGTAACTATATCTGAAATGCCTATCGGCACCTATATCTGAAATGCCTATCGGCACCAATTTTTGAAATGCCTATCGGAAACTACATCTGGAATGCCTATCAGCACCTATATTTGAAATGCCTATTGGCAACCATATATGGAATGCCTATCGGCACCTATATTTGAAATGCCTATCGGCTTCTATATCTGAAATGCCTATCGACACCTATATTTAAAATGCCGATCGGCAACTATATCTGAAATGCCTATCGGCACCTATATCTGAAATGCCTATCGGAAACTACATCTGAAATGCCTCTCAGCACCTATATTTGAAATGCCTATCGGCAACCATATCTGGAATGCCTATCGGCACCTATATTTAAAATGCCTATCGGCTTCTATATCTGAAATGCCTATCGGCACCTAATTTCAAAATGCCAATCGGCAACTATATCTGAAATGCCTATCGGCACCTATATCTGAAATGGCTATCGGCACATATTTTAGAAATGCCTTTCGGAAACTACATCTGAAATGCCTATCAGCACCTATATTTGAAATGCCTTTTGGCAACCATATCTGAAATGCCTATCGACACCTATAATTGAAATACCTATCGGCTTCTATATCTGAAATGCCTATCGGCACCTATTTTTAAAATGCCAATCGGCAACTATATCTGAAATGCCTATCGGCACCTATATCTGAAATGCCTATCGGCACCAATTTCTGAAATGCCTATCGGAAACTACATCTGAAATGCCTCTCAGCACCTATATTTGAAATGCCTATCGGCAACCATATCTGAAATGCCTTTCGGCACCTATTTTTGAAATGCCTATCGGAAACTACATCTGAAATGCCTATCAGCACCTATATTTGAAATGCCTATCGGCAACCATATCTGGAATGCCTGTCGGCACCTATATTTAAAATGCCTATCGGCTTCTATATCTAAAATGCCTATCGGCACCTTTTTTTATAATGCCAATCGGCAACTATATCTGTAATGCCTATCGGCACCTATATCTGAAATGCCCATCGGCACTTATTTTTTAAATGCCTATCCGAAACTACATCTGAAATGCCTATCAGCACCAATTTTAAAAGGCGTATTGGCAACCATATCTGAAATGCCTATCGACACCTATATTTGAAATACCTATCGGCTTCTATATCTGAAATGCCTATCGGTACCTATTTTTAAAATGCCAATCGGCAACTATATCTGAAATGCCTATCGGCACCTATATCTGAAATGCCTATCGGCACCAATTTTTGAAATGCCTATCGGAAACTACATCTGAAATGCCTATTAGCACCTATATTTGAAATTCCTATCGGCAACCATATCTGGAATGCCTATCGGCACCTATATTTAAAATGCCTATCGGCTTCTATATCTGAAATGCCTATCGGCACCTATTTTTAAAATGCCAATCGGCAACTATATCTAAAGTTCCTATCGGCACCTATATCTGAAATGCCTATCGGCACCTATTTTTAAAATGCCTATCGAAAACTACATCTGAAATGCCCATCAGCACCTATATTTGAAATGCCTATCGGCAACCACATCAGAAATGCCTATCGGCACCTATATCTGAAATGCCTTTCGGCATTTATATCTGAAATGCCTATCGACACCTATATTTGAAATGCCTATCGGCACCTATATTTTAAATGCCTATCGGCAACTATATCTGATATGCCTACCGGCACCTATATCTGAAATGCCTATCGGCACCTATTTTTGAAATGCCTATCGGAAACTACATCTAAAATGCCTACCGGCACCTATTTTTAAAATGCCAATCGGCAACTATATCTGAAATGCCTATCGGCACCTATATCTGAAATGCCTATCGGCACCTATTTTTGAAATGCCTTTTGGAAACTACATCTGAAATGCCTATCTGCTCCTATATTTGAAATGCCTATCGGCAACCATATCTGAAATGCCTATCGACACCTATATTTGAAATGCCTATCGGCAACCATATCTGTAATGCATATCGGCACCTATATTTGAAATGCCTATCGGCTTCTATATCTGAAATGCCTATCGGCACCTATTTTTGAAATGCCTATCGGAAACTACATCTGAAATGCCTATCAGCACCTACATTTGAAATGCCTATCGGCAACGATATCTGGAATGCCTATCGGCACCTATATTTGAAATGCCTATCGGCTTCTATATCTGAAATGCCTATCAGCACCAATTTTTGAAATGCCTATCGGAAACTACATCTGAAATGCCTATCAGCACCTATATTTAAAATGCCTATCGGCAACCATATCTGGAATGCTTATCGGCATCTATATTTGAAATGCCTATCGGCTTCTATATCTGAAATGCCTATCGGCACCTATTTTTGAAATGCCTATCGGAAACTACATCTGAAATGCCTATCAGCACCAATATTTGAAATGCCTATCGGCAACCATATCTGAAATGCCTATCGACACCTATATTTGAAATACCTATCGGCTTCTATATCTGAAATGCCTATCGGCACCTATTTTTAAAATGCCAATCGGCAACTATATCTGAAATGCCTATCGGCACCTATATCTGAAATGCCTATCGGCACCAATTTTTGAAATGCCTTTCGGAAACTACATCTGAAATGCCTATCAGCACCTATATTTAAAATGCCTATCAGCAACCATATCTGGAATGCCTATCGGCACCTATATTTAAAATGCCTATCGGCTTCTATATCTGATATGCCTATCGGCTCCTATTTTTAAAATGCCAATCGGCAACTATATCATAAATGCCTATCGGCACCTATATCTGAAATGCCTATCGGCACCTATTTTTGAAATGCCTATCGGAAACTACATCTGAAATGCCTATCAGCACCTATATTTGAAATGCCTATCGGCAACCATATCTGGAATGCCTATCGGCACCTATATTTGAAATGCCTATCGGCTTCTATATATGAAATGCCTATCGGCACCTATTTTTAAAATGCCAATCTGCAACTATATCTAAAGTGCTTATCGGCACCTATATCTGAAATGCCTATCGGCACCTATTTTTGAAATGCCTATCGAAAACTACATCTGAAATGCCTATCAGCACCTATATTTGAAATGCCTATCGGCAACCACATCAGAAATGCCTTTCGGCACCTTTATATGAAATGCCTTTCGGCATTTATATCTGAAATGCCTATCGACACCTATATTTGAAATGCCTATCGGCACCTATATCTGAAATGCCTATCGGCACCAATTTTTGAAATGCCTATCGGAAACTACATCTGAAATGCCTATCAGCACCTATATTTGAAATGCCTATCGGCAACCATATCTGGAATGCCTATCGGCACCTATATTTGAAATGCCTATCTGCTTCTATATCTGAAATGCCTATCGGCACCTATTTTTAAAATGCCAATCGGCAACTATATCTGAAATGCCTATCGGCACCTATATCTGAAATGCCTATCGGCACCTATTTTATAAATGCCTATCGAAAACTACATCTGAAATGCCTATCAGCACCTATATTTGAAATGCCTATCGGCAACCATATCTGGAATGCCTATCGGCACCTATATTTGAAACTCCTATCGGCAACCATATCTGAAATGCCTATCGACACCTATATTTAAAATACCTATCGGCTTCTATATCTGAAATGCCTATCGGCACCTATTTTCAAAATGCCAATCGGTAACAATATCTGAAATGCCTATCGGCACCTATATCTGAAATGCCTATCGGCACCAATTTTTGAAATGCCTATCGGAAACTACATCTGGAATGCCTATCAGCACCTATATTTGAAATGCCTATTGGCAACCATATATGGAATGCCTATCGGCACCTATATTTAAAATGCCTATCGGCTTCTATATCTGAAATGCCTATCGACACCTATTTTTAAAATGCCAATCGGCAACTATATCTGAAATGCCTATCGGCACCTATATCTGAAATGCCTATCGGAAACTACATCTGAAATGCCTCTCAGCACCTATATTTGAAATGCCTATCGGCAACCATATCTGGAATGCCTATCGGCACCTATATTTAAAATGCCTATCGGCTTCTATATCTGAAATGCCTATCGGCACCTATTTTCAAAATGCCAATCGGCAACTATATCTGAAATGCCTATCGGCACCTATATCTGAAATGGCTATCGGCACATATTTTAGAAATGCCTTTCGGAAACTACATCTGAAATGCCTATCAGCACCTATATTTGAAATGCCTATCGGCAACCATATCTGAAATGCCTATCGACACCTATAATTGAAATACCTATCGGCTTCTATATCTGAAATGCCTATCGGCACCTATTTTTAAAATGCCAATCGGCAACTATATCTGAAATGCCTATCGGCACCTATATCTGAAATGCCTATCGGCACCAATTTCTGAAATGCCTATCGGAAACTACATCTGAAATGCCTCTCAGCACCTATATTTGAAATGCCTATCGGCAACCATATCTGAAATGGCTTTCGGCACCTATTTTTGAAATGCCTATCGGAAACTACATCTGAAATGCCTATCAGCACCTATATTTGAAATGCCTATCGGCAACCATATCTGGAATGCCTGTCGGCACCTATATTTAAAATGCCTATCGGCTTCTATATCTAAAATGCCTATCGGCACCTTTTTTTATAATGCCAATCGGCAACTATATCTGTAATGCCTATCGGCACCTATATCTGAAATGCCCATCGGCACCTATTTTTTAAAAGCCTATCGGAAACTACATCTGAAATGCCTATCAGCACCAATTTTAAAAGGCGTATCGGCAACCATATCTAAAATGCCTATCGACACCTATATTTGAAATACCTATCGGCTTCTATATCTGAAATGCCTATCGGTACCTATTTTTAAAATGCCAATCGGCAACTATATCTGAAATGCCTATCGGCACCTATATCTGAAATGCCTATCGGCACCAATTTTTGAAATGCCTATCGGAAACTACATCTGAAATGCCCATCAGCACCTATATTTGAAATGCCTATCGGCAACCACATCAGAAATGCCTATCGGCACCTATATCTGAAATGCCTTTCGGCATTTATATCTGAAATGCCTATCGACACCTATATTTGAAATGCCTATCGGCACCTATATTTTAAATGCCTATCGGCAACTATATCTGATATGCCTACCGGCACCTATATCTGAAATGCCTATCGGCACCTATTTTTGAAATGCCTATCGGAAACTAGATCTAAAATGCCTACCGGCACCTATTTTTAAAATGCCAATCGGCAACTATATCTGAAATGCCTATCGGCACCTATATCTGAAATGCCTATCGGCACCTATTTTTGAAATGCCTTTTGGAAACTACATCTGAAATGCCTATCTGCTCCTATATTTGAAATGCCTATCGGCAACCATATCTGAAATGCCTATCGACACCTATATTTGAAATGCCTATCGGCAACCATATCTGTAATGCATATCGGCACCTATATTTGAAATGCCTATCGGCTTCTATATCTGAAATGCCTATCGGCACCTATTTTTAAAATGCCAATCGGCAACTATATCTGAAATGCCTATCGCCACCTATATCTGAAATGCCTATCGGCACCTATTTTTGAAATGCCTATCGGAAACTACATCTGAAATGCCTATCAGCACCTACATTTGAAATGCCTATCGGCAACGATATCTGGAATGCCTATCGGCACCTATATTTGAAATGCCTATCGGCTTCTATATCTGAAATGCCTATCAGCACCAATTTTTGAAATGCCTATCGGAAACTACAGCTGAAATGCCCATCAGCACCTATATTTAAAATGCCTATCGGCAACCATATCTGGAATGCTTATCGGCATCTATATTTGAAATGCCTATCGGCTTCTATATCTGAAATGCCTATCGGCACCTATTTTTGAAATGCCTATCGGAAACTACATCTGAAATGCCTATCAGCACCAATATTTAAAATGCCTATCGGCAACCATATCTGAAATGCCTATCGACACCTATATTTGAAATACCTATCGGCTTCTATATCTGAAATGCCTATCGGCACCTATTTTTAAAATGCCAATCGGCAATATATCTGAAATGCCTATCGGCACCTATATCTGAAATGCCTATCGGCACCAATTTTTGAAATGCCTTTCGGAAACTACATCTAAAATGCCTATCAGCACCTATATTTAAAATGCCTATCAGCAACCATATCTGGAATGCCTATCGGCACCTATATTTAAAATGCCTATCGGCTTCTATATCTGAAATGCCTATCGGCTCCTATTTTTAAAATGCCAATCGGCAACTATATCATAAATGCCTATCGGCACCTATATCTGAAATGCCTATCGGCACCTATTTTTGAAATGCCTATCGGAAACTACATCTGAAATGCCTATCAGCACCTATATTTGAAATGCCTATCGGCAACCATATCTGGAATGCCTATCGGCACCTATATTTGAAATGCCTATCGGCTTCTAATTATGAAATGCCTATCGGCACCTATTTTTAAAATGCCAATCGGCAACTATATCTAAAGTGCTTATCGGCACCTATATCTGAAATGCCTATCGGCACCTATTTTTGAAATGCCTATCGAAAACTACATCTGAAATGCCTAACAGCACCTATATTTGAAATGCCTATCGGCAACCACATCAGAAATGCCTATCGACACCTATATTTGAAATGCCTTTCGGCATTTATATCTGAAATGCCTATCGACACCTATATTTGAAATGCCTATCGGCACCTATATCTGAAATGCCTATCGGCACCAATTTTTGAAATGCCTATCGGAAACTACATCTGAAATGCCTATCAGCACCTATATTTGAAATGCCTATCGGCAACCATATCTAAAATGCCAATCGGCAACTATATCTGAAATGCCTATCGGCACCTATATCTGAAATGCCTATCGGCACCTATTTTATAAATGCCTATCGGAAACTACATCTGAAATGCCTATCAGCACCTATATTTGAAATGCCTATCGGCAACCATATCTGGAATGCCTATCGGCACCTATATTTGAAATGCCTATCGGCAACCATATCTGAAATGCCTATCGACACCTATATTTGAAATACCTATCGGCTTCTATATCTGAAATGCCTATCGGCACCTATTTTCAAAATGCCAATCGGTAACTATATCTGAAATGCCTATCGGCACCTATATCTGAAATGCCTATCGGCTTCTATATCTGAAATGCCTATCGACACCTATTTTTAAAATGCCAATCGGCAACTATATCTGAAATGCCTATCGGCACCTCTATCTGAAATGCCTATCGGAAACTACATCTGAAATGCCTCTCAGCACCTATATTTGAAATGCCTATCGGCAACCATATCTGGAATGCCTATCGGCACCTATATTTGAAATGCCTATCGGCTTCTATATCTGAAATGCCTATCGGCACCTATTTTCAAAATGCCAATCGGCAACTATATCTGAAATGCCTATCGGCACCTATATCTGAAATGGCTATCGGTACATATTTTAGAAATGCCTTTCGGAAACTACATCTGAAATGCCTATTAGCACCTATATTTGAAATGCCTATCGGCAACCATATCTGAAATGCCTATCGACACCTATATTTGAAATACCTATCGGCTTCTATATCTGAAATGCCTATCGGCACCTATTTTTAAAATGCCAATCGGCAACTATATCTGAAATGCCTATCGGCACCTATATCTGAAATGCCTATCGGCACCAATTTTTGAAATGCCTAACGGAAACTACATCTGAAATGCCTCTCAGCACCTATATTTGAAATGCCTATAGGCAACCATATCTGAAATGCCTATCGACACCTATATTTGAAATACCTATCGGCATCTATATCTGAAATGCCTGTCGGCACCTATTTTTAAAATGCCAATCGGCAACTATATCTGAAATGCCTATCGGCACCTATATCTGAAATGCCTATCGGCACCAATTTTTGAAATGCCTATCGGAAACTACATCTGAAATGCCTATCAGCACCTATATTTGAAATGCCTATCGGCAACCATATCTGGAATGCCTATCGGCACCTATATTTGAAATGCCTATCTGCTTCTATATCTGAAATGCCTATCGGCACCTATTTTTAAAATGCCATTCGGCAACTATATCTGAAATGCCTATCGGCACCTATATCTGAAATGCCTATCGGCACCTATTTTTGAAATGCCTATCGGAAACTACATCTGAAATGCCTATCAGCACCTATATTTGAAATGCCTATCGGCAACCATATCTGGAATGCCTATCGGCACCTATATTTGAAATGCCTATCGGCAACCATATCTGAAATGCCTATCGACACCTATATTTGAAATACCTATCGGCTTTTATATCTGAAATGCCTACCGGCACCTATTTTCAAAATGCCAATCGGTAACTATATCTGAAATGCCTATCGGCACCTATATCAGAAATGCCTATCGGTACCAATTTTTGAAATGCCTATCGGAAACTACATCTGGAATGCCTATCAGCACCTATAGTTGAAATGCCTATCGGCAACCATATCTGGAATGCCTATCGACACCTATATTTGAAATACCTATCGGCATATATATCTGAAATGCCTGTCGGCACCTATTTTTAAAATGCCAATCGGCAACTATATCTGAAATGCCTATCGGCACCTATATCTGAAATGCCTATCGGCACCAATTTTTGAAATGCCTATCGGAAACTACATCTGAAATGCCTATCAGCACCTATATTTGAAATGCCTATCGGCAACCATATCTGGAATGCCTATCGGCACCTATATTTGAAATGCCTATCTGCTTCTATAACTGAAATTCCTATCGGCACCTATTTTTAAAATGCCAATCGGCAACTATATCTGAAATGCCTATCGGCACCTATATCTGAAATGCCTATCGGCACCTATTTTTGAAATGCCTATCGGAAACTACATCTGAAATGCCTATCAGCACCTATATTTGAAATGCCTATCGGCAACCATATCTGGAATGCCTATCGGCACCTATATTTGAAATGCCTATCGGCAACCATATCTGAAAGGCCTATCGACACCTATATTTGAAATACCTATCGGCTTCTATATCTGAAATGCCTATCGGCACCTATTTTTAAAATGCTAATCGGCAACTATATCTGAAATGCCTATCGGCACCTATATCTGAAATGCCTATCGGCACCAATTTTTGAAATGCCTATCGGAAACTACATCTGAAATGCCTATCAGCACCTATATTTGAAATGCCTATCGGCAACCATATCTGGAATGCCTATCGGCACCTATATTTGAAATGCCTATCGGCAACCATATCTGAAATGCCTATCGACACCTATATTTGAAATACCTATCGGCTTCTATATCTGAAATGCCTATCGGCACCTATTTTTAAAATGCTAATCGGCAACTATATCTGAAATGCCTATCGGCACCTATATTTGAAATACCTATCGGCATATATATCTGAAATGCCTATCGGCACCTATTTTTAAAATGCTAATCGGCAACTATATCTGAAATGCCTATCGGCACCTATATTTGAAATGCCTATCGGCAACCATATCTGAAATGCCTATCGACACCTATATTTGAAATACCTATCGGCTTCTATATCTGAAATGCCTATCGGCACCTATTTTTAAAATGCCAATTGGCAACTATATCTGTAATGCCTATCGGCACCTATATCTGAAATGCCTATCGGAAACTACATCTGAAATGCCTATCAGCACCTATATTTGAAATGTCTATCGGCAACCATATCTGGAATGCCTATCGGCACCTATATTTGAAATGCCTATCGGCTTCTATATCTGAAATGCCTATCGACACCTATTTTTAAAATGCCAATCGGCAACTATATCTGAAATGCCTATCGGCACCTATATCTGAAATGCCTATCGGTATCTATTTTTGAAATGCCTATCGGAAACTACATTTGAAATGCCTATCAGCACCTTTATTTGAAATGCCTATCGGCAACAATAACTGAAATGCGTATCGACACCTATATTTGAAATACCTATCGGCTTCTATATCTGAAATGCCTATTGGCACCTATTTTTAAAATGCCAATCGGCAACTATATCTGAAATGCCTATCGGCACCTATATCTAAAATGCCTATCAGCACCAATTTTTGTAATGCCTATCGGAAACTACATCTGAAATGCCTATCAGCACCTATATTTTAAATGCCTATCGGCAACCATATCTGGAATGCTTATCGGCATCTATATTTGAAATGCCTATCGGCTTCTATATCTGAAATGCCTACCGGCACCTATTTTTAAAATGCCAATCGGCAACTATATCTGAAATGCCTATCGGTACCTATATCTGAAATGCCTATCGAAACCTATTTTTGAAATGCCTATCGGAAACTACATCTGAAATGCCTATCAGCACCTATATTTGAAATGCCTATCGGCAACCATATCTGGAATGCCTATCGGCACCTATATTTGAAATGCCTATCGGCTTCTATATCTAAAATGCCTAACGGCACCTATTTTTAAAATGCCAATCGGCAACTATATCTGTAATGCCTATCGGCACATATATCTGAAATTCCTTTCGGCACCTATTTTTGAAATGCCTATCGGAAACTACATCTGAAATGCCTATCAGCATCTATATTTGAAATGCCTATCGGCAACCATATCTGGAATCCCCATCGGCACCTATTTTTGAAATGCCTATCGGAAACTACATCTAAAATGCCTATCAGCACCTATATTTGAAATGCCTATCAGCAACCATATCTGGAATGCCTATCGGCACCTATATTTGAAATGCCTATCGGCTTCTATATCTGAAATGCCTATCGGCACCTATTTTTAAAATGCTAATCGGCAACTATATCTGTAATGCCTATCAGCACCTAAATCTGAAATGCCTATCGGCACATATTTTTTAAATGCCTATCGGAAACTACATCTGAAATGCCTATCAGCACCAATATTTGAAATGCCTATCGGCAACCATATCTGAAATGCCTATCGACACCTATATTTGAAATACATATCGGCTTCTATATCTGAAATGCCTATCGGCACCTATTTTTAAAATGCCAATCGGCAACTGTATCTGAAATGCCTATTGACACCTATATTTGAAAAAAAAAATCGGCTTCTATATCTGAAATGATAATCGGCACCTATTTTTAAAATGCCAAACGGTAACTATATCTGAAATGCCCATCGGCACCTATATCTGAAATGCCTATCGGCACCTATTTTTGAAATGCCTATCGGAAACTACATCTGAAATGCCTATCAGCACCTATATTTAAAATGCCTATCGGCAACCATATCTGGAATGCCTATCAGCGCCTATATTTGAAATGCCTATCGGCTTCTATATCTGAATGCCTATCGGCACCTATTTTTAAAATGCCAATCGGCAACTATATCTGTAATGCCTATCGGCACCTATATCTGAAATTCCTATCGGCACCTATTTTTGAAATGCCTATCGGAAACTAGATCTGAAATGCCTATCAGCACCAATATTTGAAATGCCTATCGGCAACCGTATCTGAAATGCCTATCGACACCTATATTTGAAATACCTATCGGCTTCTATATCTGAAATGCCTATCGGCACCTATTTTTAAAATGCCAATCGGCAACTATATCTGAAATGCCTATCGACACTTATATTTGAAATACCTATCGGCTTCTACATCTGAAATGCCTATCGGCACCTATTTTTGAAATGCCTATCGAAAACTACATCTTAAGTGCCTATCAGCACCTATATTTGAAATGCCTATCAGCAACCTCATCAGAAATGCCTATCGGCACCTATATCTGAAATGCCTTTCGGCATTTATATCTGAAATGCCTACCGACACCTATATTTGAAATGCCTATCGGCACCTATTTTTGAAGTGCCTATCGGAAACTACATCTAAAATGCCTATCGGCACCTATTTTTAAAATGGCAATCGGCAACTATATCTGAAATGCCTATCGGCACCTATATCTGAAATGCCTATCAGCACGTATTTTTGAAATGCCTATCGGAAACTACATCTGAAATGCCTATCAGCACCTATATTTGAAATGCCTATCGGCTTCTATATCTGACATGCCTATCGACACCTATTTTTAAAATGCCAATTGGCAACTATATCTGTAATGCCTATCGGCACCTATATCTGAAATGCCTATCGGTACCTAATTTTAAAATGCCTATCGGAAACTACATCTGAAATTCCTATCAGCACTTATATTTGAAATGCCTATCGGCATCCATATCTGAAATGCCTATCAGCACTTATATTTGAAATGCCTGTCGGCATCCATATCTGGAATGCCTTTTGGCACCTATATTTGAAATGCCTATCGGCTTCTATATCTGAAATGCCTATCGGCACCTGTTTTTAAAATGCCAATCAGCTACTATATCTGAAATGCCTATCGGCACCTATATCTGAAATGCCTATCGGCATCAATTTTTGAAATGCCTATCTGAAACTACATCTAAAATGCCTATCAGCAACTATTTTTAAAATGCCTATCGGCAACCATATCTGGAATGCCTATCGGCAACCATATCTGGAATGCCTATCGGCACCTATATTTGAAATGCCTATCGGCTTCTATATCTGAAATGCCTATCGGCACCAATTTTTAAAATGCTGATTGGCAACTATATCTGAAATGCCTATCGGCACCTATATCTGAAATGCCTATCGGCACCTATTTTTGAAATGCCTATCGGAAACTACATCTAAAATGCCTATCAGCACCTATATTTGAAATGCCTATCAGCAACCATATCTGGAATGCCTATCGGCACCTATATTTGAAATGCCTATCGGCTTCTATATCTGAAATGCCTATCGGCACCTATTTTTAAAATGCCAATCGGCAACTATATCTGAAATGCCTATCGGCACCTATATCTGAAATGCCTATCGGCACCTATTTTTAAAATGCCTATCGGAAACTACTTCTGAAATGCCTATCAGCACCTATATTTGAAATGCCTATCGGCAACCATATCTGAAATGCCTATCGACACCTATATTTGAAAAAAAAATCGGCTTCTATATCTGAAATGATAATAGGCACCTATTTTTAAAATGCCAATCGGTAACTATATCTGAAATGCCAATCGGCACCTATATCTGAAATGCCTATCGGCACCAATGTTTGAAATGCCTATTGGAAACTACATCTGGAATGCCTATCAGCACCTATATTTGAAATGCCTATCGGCAACCATATCTGGAATGCCTATCGGCACCTATATTTGAAATGCCTATCGGCTTCTATATCTGAAATGCCTATCTACACCTATTTTTAAAATGCCAATCGGCAACTATATCTGAAATGCCTATCGGCACTTATATCTGAAATGCCTTTCGGCACCTATTTTTGAAATGCCTATCGGAAACTACATCTGAAATGCCTATCAGCACATATATTTGAAATGCCTATCGGCAACCATATCTGGAATGCCTATCGGCACCTATATTTGAAATGCCTATCAGCTTCTATATCTGAAATACCTATCGGCACCTATTTTTAAAACGCCAATCGGCAACTATATCTGTAATGCCTATCAGCACCTAAATCTGAAATGCCTATCGGCACCTATTTTGAAATGCCTATCGGAAACTACATCTGAAATGCCTATCAGCACCAATATTTGAAATGCCTATCGGCAACCATATCTGAAATGCCTATCGACACATAAATTTAAAATACCTATCGGCTTCTATATCTGAAATGCCTATCGACACCTATTTTTAAAATGCCAATCGGCAACTATATCTGAAATGCCTATCGGCGCCTATATCTGAAATGCCTATCGGCACCAATTTTTGAAATGCCTATCGAAAACTACATCTGAAATGCCTATGAGCAATTATATTTGAAATGCCTATCGGCATCCATATCTGGAATGCCTATCGGCACCTATATTTGAAATGCCTATCGGCTTCTATATCTGAAATGCCTATCAGCACCAATATTTGAAATGCCTATCGGCAACCATATCTGAAATGCCTATCGGCACCTATATTTGAAATGCCTATCGGCTTCTATATCTGAAATGCCTATCGGCACCTATTTTTAAAATGCCAATCGGCAACTATATCTGAAATGCCTATCGGCACCTATATCTGAAATGCCTATCGGCACCTATTTTTGAAATGCCTATTGGAAACTACATCTGAAATGCCTATCAGCACCTATATGTGAAATGCCTATCGGCAACCATATCTGGAATGCCTATCGGCACCTATATTTGAAATGCCTATCGGCTTCTATATCTGAAACGCCTATCGGCACATATTTTTAAAATGCCAATCGGCAACTATATCTGAAATGCCTATCGGCACCTATATCTGAAATGCCTATCGGCACCTATTTTTGAAATGCCTATCGGAAACTACAGCTGAAATGCCTATCAGCACCTATATTTGAAATGCCTATCGGCAACCATATCTGGAATGCCTATCGGCACCTATATTTGATCGGCACCAATTTTTGAAATGCCTATCGGAAACTACATCTGGAATGCCTATCAGCACCTATATATTTTGAAATGCCTATCGGCACCTATATCTGAAATGCCTATCGACACCTATTTTTGAAATGCCTATCGAAAACTACATCTGAAATGCCTATCTGCTCCTATATTTGAAATGCCTATCGGCAACCATATCTGAAATGCCTATCGGCACCTATATTTGAAATGCCTATCGGCTTCTATATCTGAAATGCCTATCGACACCTATTTTTAAAATGCCAATTGGCAGCTATATCTGAAATGCCTATCGGCACCTATATCTGAAATGCCTATCGGTACCTATTTTTGAAATGCCTATCGGAAACTACATCTGAAATGCCTATCAGCACTTATATTTGAAATGCCTATCGGCAACCATATCTGGAATGCCTATCGGTACCTATATTTGAAATGCCTATCGGCTTCTATATCTGAAATGCCTATCGGCACCTATTTTTAAAATGCCAATCGGCAACTATATCTGAAATGCCTATCGGCACCTATATCTGAAATGCCTATCGGCACCTATTTTTGAAATGCCTTTCGGAAACTACATCTGAAAAGCCTATCAGCACCTATATTTGAAATGCCTATCGGCAACAATAACTGAAATGCCTATCGACACCTATATTTGAAATACCTATCGGCTTCTATATCTGAAATGCCTATCGGAACCTATTTTTAAAATGCCAATCGGCAACTATATCTGAAATGCCTATCGGCACCTATATCTGAAATGCCTATCGGCACCTATTTTTGAAATGCCTATCGGAAACTACATCTGAAATGCCTATCAGCACTTATATTTGAAATGCCTATCGGCAACCATATCTGGAATGCCTATCGGTACCTATATTTGAAATGCCTATCGGCTTCTATATCTGAAATGCCTATAGGCACCTATTTTTAAAATGCCAATCGGCAACTATATCTGAAATGCCTATCGGCGCCTATATCTGAAATGCCTATCGGCATCAATTTTTTAAATGCCTATCGGAAACTACATCTAAAATGCCTATCAGCACCTATATTTGAAATGCCTATCGGCAACCATATCTGGAATGCCTATCGGCACCTATATTTGAAATGCCTATCGGCTTCTATATCTGTAATGCCTATCGGCACCTATTTTTAAAATGCCAATTGGCAACTATATCTGATATGCCCATCGGCACCTATATCTGAAATGCCAATCGGCTCCTATTTTTGAAATGCCTATCGGAAACTACATCTGGAATGCCTATCAGCTCCTATATTTGAAATGCCTATCGGCAACCATATCTGGAATGCTAATCGGCACCTATATTTGAAATGCCTATCGGCTTCTATATCTGAAATGCCTATCGGCACCTATTTTATAAATGCCAATCGGCAATTATATCTGAAATGCCTATCGGCACCTATATCTGAATGCCTATCGGCACCTATTTTTGAAATGCCTATCGGAAACTACATCTGAAATGCCTATCAGCACCTATATTTGAAATGCCTATCGGCAACCATATCTGGAATGCCTATCGGCACCTATATTTGAAATGCCTATCGGCTTCTATATCTGAAATGCCTATCGGCACCTATTTTTAAATGCCAATCGGCAACTATATCTGAAATGCCTATCGGAACCTATATCTGAAATGCCTATCGGCACCTATTTTTGAAATGCCTATCGGAAACTACATCTGAAATGCCTATCAGCACCTATATTTGAAATGCCTATCGGCAACCATATCTGGAATGCCTATCGGCACCTATATTTGAAATGCCTATCGGCTTCTATATCTGAAATGCCTATCGGCACCTTTTTTTAAAATGCCAATCGGCAACTATATCCGAAATGCCTATCGGCACCTATATCTGAAATGCCTATAGGCACCTATTTTTGAAATGCCTATCGGAAACTACATCTGAAATGCCTATCAGCACCAATATTTGAAATACCTATCGGCAACCATATCTGGAATGCCTATCGACACCTATATTTGAAATACCTATCGGCTTCTATATCTGAAATGACTATCGGCACCTATTTTTAAAATGCCAATCGGCAACTATATCTGAAATGCCTATCGGCACCTATATCTGAAATGCCTATCGGCACCAATTTTTGAAATGCCTATCGGAAACTACATCTGAAATGCCTATCGGCACCTATATTTGAAATGCCTATCGGCAACCATATCTGGAATGCCTATCGGCACCTATATTTGATCGGCACCAATTTTTGAAATGCCTATCGGAAACTACATCTGGAATGCCTATCAGCACCTATATTTGAAATGCCTATCGGCACCTATATCTGAAATGCCTATCGGCACCTCTTTTTGAAATGCCTATCGGAAACTACATCTGAAATGCCTATCTGCTCCTATATTTGAAATGCCTATCGGCAACCATATCTGGAATGCCTATCGGCACCTATATTTGAAATGCCTATTGGCTTCTATATCTGAAATGCCTATCGACACCTATTTTTAAAATGCCAATTGACAGCTATATCTGAAATGCCTATCGGCACCTATATCTGAAATGCCTATCGGTATCTATTTTTGAAATGCCTATCGGAAACTACATCTGAAATGCCTATCAGCACCTATATTTGAAATGCCTATCGGCAACCATATCTGGAATGCTTATCGGCATCTATATTTGAAATGCCTATCGGCTTCTATATCTGAAATGCCTACCGACACCTATTTTTAAAATGCCAATCGGCAACTATATCTGAAATGCCTATCGGTACCTATATCTGAAATGCCTATCGGCACCTATTTTTGAAATGCCTATCGGAAACTACATCTGAAATGCCTATCAGCACCTATATTTGAAATGCCTATCGGCAACCATATCTGGAATGCCTATCGGCACCTATATTTGAAATGCCTATCGGCTTCTATATCTAAAATGCCTAACGGCACCTATTTTTAAAATGCCAATCGGCAACTATATCTGAAATGCCTTTTGGCACCTATATCTGAAATGCCTTTCGGCACCTATTTTTGAAATGCCTATCGGAAACTACATCTGAAATGCCTATCAGCATCTATATTTGAAATGCCTATCGGCAACCATATCTGGAATGCCTATCGGCACCTATTTTTGAAATGCCTATCGGAAACTACATCTAAAATGCCTATCAGCACCTATATTTGAAATGCCTATCAGCAACCATATCTGGAATGCCTATCGGCACCTATATTTGAAATGCCTATCGGCTTCTATATCTGAAATGCCTATCGGCACCTATTTTTAAAATGCTAATCGGCAACTATATCTGTAATGCCTATCAGCACCTAAATCTGAAATGCCTATCGGCACCTATTTTTTAAATGCCTATCGGAAACTACTTCTGAAATGCCTATCAGCACCAATATTTGAAATGCCTATCGGCAACCATATCTGAAATGCCTATCGACACCTATATTTGAAATACATATCGGCTTCTATATCTGAAATGCCTATCGGCACCTATTTTTAAACTGCCAATCGGCAACTGTATCTGAAATGCCTATTGACACCTATATTTGAAAAAAAAAATCGGCTTCTATATCTGAAATGATAATCGGCACCTATTTTTAAAATGCCAAACGGTAACTATATCTGAAATGCCCATCGGCACCTATATCTGAAATGCCTATCGGCACCTATTTTTGAAATGCCTATCGGAAACTACATCTGAAATGCCTATCAGCACCTATATTTGAAATGCCTGTCGGCAACCATATCTGGAATGCCTATCAGCACCTATATTTGAAATGCCTATCGGCTTCTATATCTGAATGCCTATCGGCACCTATTTTTAAAATGCCAATCGGCAACTATATCTGTAATGCCTATCGGCACCTATATCTGAAATTCCTATCGGCACCTATTTTTGAAATGCCTATCGGAAACTAGATCTGAAATGCTTATCAGCACCAATATTTGAAATGCCTATCGGCAACCGTATCTGAAATGCCTATCGACACCTTTATTTGAAATACCTATCGGCTTCTATATCTGAAATGCCTATCGGCACCTATTTTTAAAATGCCAATCGGCAACTATATCTGAAATGCCTATCGACACTTATATTTGAAATACCTATCGGCTTCTACATCTGAAATGCCTATCGGCACCTATTTTTGAAATGCCTATCGAAAACTACATCTGAAGTGCCTATCAGCATCTATATTTGAAATGCCTATCAGCAACCTCATTAGAAATGCCTATCGGCACCTATATCTGAAATGCCTACCGACACCTATATTTGAAATGCCTATCGGCACCTATTTTTGAAATGCCTATCGGAAACTACATCTAAAATGCCTATCGGCACCTATTTTTAAAATGGCAATCGGCAACTATATCTGAAATGCCTATCGGCACCTATATCTGAAATGCCTATCAGCACGTATTTTTGAAATGCCTATCGGAAACTACATCTGAAATGCCTATCAGCACCTATATTTGAAATGCCTATCGGCTTCTATATCTGACATGCCTATCGACACCTATTTTTAAAATGCCAATTGGCAACTATATCTGTAATGCCTATCGGCACCTATATCTGAAATGCCTATCGGTAACTATTTTTAAAATGCCTATCGGAAACTACATCTGAAATCCCTATCAGCACTTATATTTGAAATGCCTATCGGCATCCATATCTGGAATGCCTATCGGCACCTATTTTTGAAATGCCTATCGGCTTCTATATCTGAAATGCCTATCGGCACCTATTTTTAAAATGCCAATCGGCAACTATATCTGAAATACCAATCGGCACCTATATCTGAAATGCCTATCGGCACCTATATTTGAAATGCCTATCGGTACCTATTTTTAAAATGCCTATCGGAAACTACATCTGAAATTCCTATCAGCACTTATATTTGAAATGCCTATCGGCATCCATATCTGAAATGCCTATCAGCACTTATATTTGAAATGCCTATCGGCATCCATATCTGGAATGCCTTTTGGCACCTATATTTGAAATGCCTATCGGCTTCTATATCTGAAATGCCTATCGGCACCTGTTTTTAAAATGCCAATCGGCAACTATATCTGAAATGCCTATCGGCACCTATATCTGAAATGCCTATCGGCATCAATTTTTGAAATGCCTATCTGAAACTACATCTAAAATGCCTATCAGCACCTATTTTTAAAATGCCTATCGGCAACCATATCTGGAATGCCTATCGGCAACCATATCTGGAATGCCTATCGGCACCTATATTTGAAATGCCTATCGGCTTCTATATCTGAAATGCCTATCGGCACCAATTTTTAAAATGATAGTTGGCAACTATATCTGAAATGCCTATCGGCACCTATATCTGAAATGCCTATCGGCACCTATTTTTGAAATGCCTATCGGAAACTACATCTAAAATGCCTATCAGCACCTATATTTGAAATGCCTATCAGCAACCATATCTGGAATGCCTATCGGCACCTATATTTGAAATGCCTATCGGCTTCTATATCTGAAATGCCTATCGGCACCTATTTTTAAAATGCCAATCGGCAACTATATCTGAAATGCCTATCGGCACCTATATCTGAAATGCCTATCGGCACCTATTTTTAAAATGCCTATCGGAAACTACTTCTGAAATGCCTATCAGCACCTATATTTGAAATGCCTATCAGCAACCATATCTGAAATGCCTATCGACACCTATATTTGAAAAAAAAATCGGCTTCTATATCTGAAATGATAATAGGCACCCATTTTTAAAATGCCAATCGGTAACTATATCTGAAATGCCAATCGGCACCTATATCTGAAATGCCTATCGGCACCAATTTTTGAAATGCCTATTGGAAACTACATCTGGAATGCCTATCAGCACCTATATTTGAAATGCCTATCGGCAACCATATCTGGAATGCCTATCGGCACCTATATTTGAAATGCCTATCGGCTTCTATATCTGAAATGCCCATCGACACCTATTTTTAAAATGCCAATCGGCAACTATATCTGAAATGCCTATCGGCACTTATATCTGAAATGCCTTTCGGCACCTATTTTTGAAATGCCTATCGGAAACTACATCTGAAATGCCTATCAGCACATATATTTGAAATGCCTATCGGCAACCATATCTGGAATGCCTATCAGCACCTAAATCCGAAATGCCTATCGGCACCTATTTTTGAAATGCCTATCGGAAACTACATCTGAAATGCCTATCAGCACCAATATTTGAAATGCCTACCGGCAACCATATCTGAAATGCCTATCGACACATAAATTTGAAATACCTATCGGCTTCTATATCTGAAATGCCTATCGGCACCTATTTTTAAAATGCCAATCGGCAACTATATCTGAAATGCCTATCGGCGTCTATATCTGAAATGCCTATCGGCACCAATTTTTGAAATGCCTATCGGAAACTACATCTGAAATGCCTATGAGCAATTATATTTGAAATGCCTATCGGCATCCATATCTGGAATGCCTATCGGCACCTATATTTGAAGTGCCTATCGGCTTCTATATCTGAAATGCCTATCGGCACCTATATCTGAAATGCCTATCGGCACCAATTTTTGAAATGCCTATCGGAAACTACATCTGAAATGCCTATCAGCACCAATATTTGAAATGCCTATCGGCAACCATATCTGAAATGCCTATCGGCACCTATATTTGAAATGCCTATCGGCTTCTATATCTGAAATGCCTATCGGCACCTATTTTTAAAAAGCCAATCGGCAACTATATCTGAAATGCCTATCGGCACCTATATCTGAAATGCCTATCGGCACCTATTTTTGAAATGCCTATCGGAAACTACATCTGAAATGCCTATCAGCACCTATATTTGAAATGCCTATCGGCAACCATATCTGGAATGCCTATCGGCATCTATATTTGAAATGCCTATCGGCTTCTATATCTGAAACGCCTTTCGGCACCTATTTTTAAAATGCCAATCGGCAACTATATCTGAAATGCCTATCGGCACCTATATCTGAAATGCCTATCGGCACCTATTTTTGAAATGCCTATCGGAAACTACATCTGAAATGCCTATCAGCACCTATATTTGAAATGCCTATCGGCAACCATATCTGGAATGCCTATCGGCACCTATATTTGAAATGCCTATCGGCTTCTATGTCTGAAATGCCTATCGGCACCTATTTTTAAAATGCCAATCGGCAACTATATCTGTAATGCCTATCGGCACCTATATCTGAAATTCCTATCGGCACCTATTTTTGAAATGCTTATCGGAAACTACATCTGAAATGCCTATCAGTACCAATATTTGAAATACCTATCGGCAACCATATCTGGAATGCCTATCGACACCTATATTTGAAATACCTATCGGCTTCTATATCTGAAATGCCTATCGGCACCTATTTTTAAAATGCCAATCGGCAACTATATCTGAAATGCCTATCGGCACCTATATCTGAAATGCCTATCGGCACCAATTTTTAAAATGCCTATCGGAAACTACATCTGAAATGCCTATCAGCATATATATTTGAAATGCCTATCGGCAACCATATCTGGAATGCTTATCGGCACCTATATTTGATCGGCACCAATTTTTGAAATGCCTATCGGAAACTACATCTGGAATGCCTATCAGCACCTATATATTTTGAAATGCCTATCGGCACCTATATCTGAAATGCCTATCGACACCTATTTTTGAAATGCCTATCGAAAACTACATCTGAAATGCCTATCTGCTCCTATATTTGAAATGCCTATCGGCAACCATATCTGAAATGCCTATCGGCACCTATATTTGAAATGTCTATCGGCTTCTATATCTGAAATGCCTATCGGCACCTATTTTTAAAATGCCAATCGGCAACTATATCTGAAATGCCTATCGGCACCTATATCTGAAATGCCTATCGACACCTATTTTTGAAATGCCTATAGGAAACTACATCTGAAATGCCTATCTGCTCCTATATTTGAAATGCCTATCGGTAACCATATCTGGAATGCCTATCGGCACCTATATTTGAAATGCCTATCGGCTTCTATATCTGAAATGCCTATCGACACCTATTTTAAAAATGCCAATTGGCAGCTATATCTGAAATGCCTATCGGCACCTATATCTGAAATGCCTATCGGTACCTATTTTTGAAATGCCTATCGGAAACTACATCTGAAATGCCTATCAGCACTTATATTTGAAATGCCTATCGGCAACCATATCTGGAATGCCTATCGGTACCTATATTTGAAATGCCTATCGGCTTCTATATCTGAAATGCCTATCGGCACCTATTTTTAAAATGCGATTCGGCAACTATATCTGAAATGCCTATCGGCAACTATATCTGAAAAGCCTATCGGCACCTATTTTTGAAATGCCTTTCGGAAACTACATCTGAAATGCCTATCAGCACCTATATTTGAAATGCCTATCGGCAACAATAACTGAAATGCCTATCGACACCTATATTTGAAATACCTATCGGCTTCTATATCTGAAATGCCTATCGGCACCTATTTTTAAAATGCCAATCGGCAACTATATCTTAAATGCCTATCGGCACCTATATCTGAAATGCATATCAGCACCAATTTTTGGAAATGCCTATCGGAAACTACAACTGAAATGCCTATCAGCACCTATATTTGAAATGCCTATCGGCTTCTATATCTGAAATGCCTATCGGCACCTATTTTTAAAATGCCAATCGGCAACTATATCTGAAATGCCTATCGGCGCCTATATCTGAAATGACTATCGGCATCAATTTTTTAAATGCCTATCGGAAACTACATCTAAAATGCCTATCAGCACCTATATTTGAAATGCCTATCGGCAACCATATCTGGAATTCCTATCGGCACCTATATTTGAAATGCCTATCGGCTTCTATATCTGTAATGCCTATCGGCACCTATTTTTAAAATGCCAATTGGCAACTATATCTGAAATGCCCATCGGCACCTATATCTGAAATGCCAATCGGCTCCTATTTTTGAAATGCCTATCGGAAACTACATCTGGAATGCCTATCAGCTCCTATATTTGAAATGCCTATCGGCAACCATATCTGGAATGCTAATCGGCACCTATATTAGAAATGCCTATCGGCTTCTATATCTGAAATGCCTATCGGCACCTATTTTATAAATGCCAATCGGCAATTATATCTGAAATGCCTATCGGCACCTATATTTGAAATGCCTATCGGCACCTATTTTTGAAATGCCTATCGGAAACTACATCTGAAATGCCTATCAGCACCTATATTTGAAATGCCTATCGGCAACCATATCTGGAATGCCTATCGGCACCTATATTTGAAATGCCTATCGGCTTCTATATCTGAAATGCCTATCGGCACCTATTTTTAAAATGCCAATCGGCAACTATATCTGAAATGCCTATCGGAACCTATATTTGAAATGCCTATCGGCACCTGTTTTTGAAATGCCTATCGGAAACTACATCTGAAATGCCTATCAGCACCTATATTTGAAATGCCTATCGGCAACCATCTCTGGAATGCCTATCGGCACCTATATTTGAAATGCCTATCGGCTTCTATATCTGAAATGCCTATCGGCACCTTTTTTTAAAATGCCAATCGGCAACTATATCCGAAATGCCTATCGGCACCTATATCTGAAATGCCTATCGGCACCTATTTTTGAAATGCCTATCGGAAACTACATCTGAAATGCCTATCAGCACCAATATTTGAAATACCTATCGGCAACCATATCTGGAATGCCTATCGACACCTATATTTGAAATACCTATCGGCTTCTATATCTGAAATGACTATCGGCACCTATTTTTAAAATGCCAATCGGCAACTATATCTGAAATGCCTATCGGCACCTATATCTGAAATGCCTATCGGCACCAATTTTTGAAATGCCTATCGGAAACTACATCTGAAATGCCTATCAGCACCTATATTTGAAATGCCTATCGGCAACCATATCTGGAATGCCTATCGGCACCTATATTTGATCGGCACCAATTTTTGAAATGCCTATCGGAAACTACATCTGGAATGCCTATCAGCACCTATATTTGAAATGCCTATCGGCACCTATATCTGAAATGCCTATCGACAACTATTTTTGAAATGCCTATCGGAAACTACATCTGAAATGCCTATCTGCTCCTATATTTGAAATGCCTATCGGCAACCATATCTGGAATGCCTATCGGCACCTATATTTGAAATGCCTATCGGCTTCTATATCTGAAATGCCTATCGGCACCTATTTTTAAATGCCAATCGGCAACTATATCTGAAATGCCTATCGGCACCTATATCTGAAATGCCTATCGACACCTATTTTTGAAATGCCTATCGGAAACTACATCTGAAATGCCTATCTGCTCCTATATTTGAAATGCCTATCGGCAACCATATCTGGAATGCCTATCGGCACCTATATTTGAAATGCCTATCGGCTTCTATATCTGAAATGCCTATCGACACCTATTTTTAAAATGCCAATTGGCAGCTATATCTGAAATGCCTATCGGCACCTATATCTGAAATGCCTATCGGTACCTATTTTTGAAATGCCTATCGGAAAATACATCTGAAATGCCTATCAGCACCTATATTTAAGATGCCTATCGGCAACTATATCTGATATGCCTATCGGTACCTATATCTGAAATGCCTATCGGCACCTATATCTGAAATACCTATCGGCACTTATTTTTGAAATGCCTATCGGCACTTATTTTTGAAATGCCTATCGAAAACTACATCTGAAATGCCTATCAGCACCTATATTTGAAACGCCTATCGGCAACCATATCTGGAATGCCTATCGGCACCTATATTTGAAATGCATAACTGCTTCTATATCTGAAATGCCTATCGGCACCTATTTTTTAAATGCCAATCGGCAACTATATCTAAAGTGCCTATCGGCACCTATATCTGAAATTCCTATCGGCACCAATTTTTGAAATGCCTATCGGAAACTACATCTGGAATGCCTATCAGCACCTATATTTGAAATGCCTATCGGCAACCATATCTGGAATGCCTATCGGCACCTATATTTGAAATGCCTATCGGCTTCTATATCTGAAATACCTATCGACACCTATTTTTAAAATGCCAATCGGCAACTATATTTGAAATGCCTATCGGCACCTATATCTGAAATGCCTATCGGCACCTATTTTTGAAATGCCTATCGGAAACTACATCTGAAATGCCTCTCAGCACCTATATTTGAAATGCCTATCGGCAACCATATCTGAAATGCCTATCGACACCTATATTTGAAATACCTATCGGCATCTATATCTGAAATGCCTGTCGGCACCTATTTTTAAAATGCCAATCGGCAACTATATCTGAAATGCCTATCGGCACCTATATCTGAAATGCCTATCGGCACCAATTTTTGAAATGCCTATCGGAAACTACATCTGAAATGCCTATCAGCACCTATATTTGAAATGCCTATCGGCAACCATATCTGGAATGCCTATCGGCACCTATATTTGAAATGCCTATCTGCTTCTATAACTGAAAGGCCTATCGGCACCTATTTTTAAAATGCCAATCGGCAACTATATCTGAAATGCCTATCGGCACCTATATCTGAAATGCCTATCGGCACCTATTCTTGAAATGCCTATCGGAAACTACATCTGAAATGCCTATCAGCACCTATATTTGAAATGCCTATCGGCAACCATATCTGGAATGCCTATCGGCACCTATATTTGAAATGCCTATCGGCAACCATATCTGAAAAGCCTATCGACACCTATATTTGAAATACCTATCGGCTTCTATATCTGAAATGCCTATCGGCACCTATTTTCAAAATGCCAATCGGTAACTTTATCTGAAATGCCTATCGGCACCTATATCTGAAATGCCTATCGGCACCAATTTTTGAAATGCCTATCGGAAACTACATCTGGAATGCCTATCAGCACCTATATTTGAAATGCCTATCGGCAACCATATCTGGAATGCCTATCGGCACCTATATTTGATATGCCTATCGGCTTCTATATCTGAAATGCCTATCGGCACCTATTTTTAAAATGCCAATCGGCAACTATATCTGAAATGCCTATCGGAACCTATATCTGAAATGCCTATCGGCACCTATTTTTGAAATGCCTATCGGAAACTACATCTAAAATGCCTATCAGCACCTATATTTGAAATGCCTATCGGCAACCATATCTGGAATGCCTATCGGCACCTATATTTGAAATGCCTATCGGCTTCTATATCTGAAATGCCTATCGGCACCTTTTTTTAAAATGCCAATCGGCAACTATATCCGAAATGCCTATCGGCCCCTATATCTGAAATGCCTATCGGCACCTATTTTTGAAATGCCTATCGGAAACTACATCTGAAATGCCTATCAGCACCAATATTTGAAATACCTATCGGCAACCATATCTGGAATGCCTATCGACACCTATATTTGAAATACCTATCGGCTTCTATATCTGAAATGACTATCGGCACCTATTTCTAAAATGCCAATCGGCAACTATATCTGAAATGCCTATCGGCACCTATATCTGAAATGCCTATCGGCACCAATTTTTGAAATGCCTATCGGAAACTACATCTGAAATGCCTATCAGCACCTATATTTGAAATGCCTATCGGCAACCATATCTGGAATGCCTATCGGCACCTATATTTGATCGGCACTAATTTTTGAAATGCCTATCGGAAACTACATCTGGAATGCCTATCAGCACCTATATTTGAAATGCCTATCGGCACCTATATCTGAAATGCCTATCGACAACTATTTTTGAAATGCCTATCGGAAACTACATCTGAAATGCCTATCTGCTCCTATATTCGAAATGCCTATCGGCAACCATATCTGGAATGCCTATCGGCACCTATATTTGAAATGCCTATCGGCACCTATATCTGAAATGCCTATCGGCACCAATTTTTGAAATGCCTATCGGAAACTACATCTGAAATGCCTATCAGCACCTATATTTGAAATGCCTATCGGCAACCATATCTGGAATGCCTATCGGCACCTATATTTGATCGGCACCAATTTTTGAAATGCCTATCGGAAACTACATCTGGAATGCCTATCAGCACCTATATTTGAAATGCCTATCGGCACCTATATCTGAAATGCCTATCGACAACTATTTTTGAAATGCCTATCGGAAACTACATCTGAAATGCCTATCTGCTCCTATATTTGAAATGCCTATCGGCAACCATATCTGGAATGCCTATCGGCACCTATATTTGAAATGCCTATCGGCTTCTATATCTGAAATGCCTATCGGCACCTATTTTTAAATGCCAATCGGCAACTATATCTGAAATGCCTATCGGCACCTATATCTGAAATGCCTATCGACACCTATTTTTGAAATGCCTATCGGAAACTACATCTGAAATGCCTATCTGCTCCTATATTTGAAATGCCTATCGGCAACCATATCTGGAATGCCTATCGGCACCTATATTTGAAATGCCTATCGGCTTCTATATCTGAAATGCCTATCGGCACCTATTTTTAAATGCCAATCGGCAACTATATCTGAAATGCCTATCGGCACCTATATCTGAAATGCCTATCGACACCTATTTTTGAAATGCCTATCGGAAACTACATCTGAAATGCCTATCTGCTCCTATATTTGAAATGCCTATCGGCAACCATATCTGGAATGCCTATCGGCACCTATATTTGAAATGCCTATCGGCTTCTATATCTGAAATGCCTATCGACACCTATTTTTAAAATGCCAATTGGCAGCTATATCTGAAATGCCTATCGGCACCTATATCTGAAATGCCTATCGGTACCTATTTTTGAAATGCCTATCGGAAAATACATCTGAAATGCCTATCAGCACCTATATTTAAGATGCCTATCGGCAACTATATCTGATATGCCTATCGGTACCTATATCTGAAATGCCTATCGGCACCTATATCTGAAATACCTATCGGCACTTATTTTTGAAATGCCTATCGGCACTTATTTTTGAAATGCCTATCGAAAACTACATCTGAAATGCCTATCAGCACCTATATTTGAAACGCCTATCGGCAACCATATCTGGAATGCCTATCGGCACCTATATTTGAAATGCATATCTGCTTCTATATCTGAAATGCCTATCGGCACCTATTTTTTAAATGCCAATCGGCAACTATATCTAAAGTGCCTATCGGCACCTATATCTGAAATTCCTATCGGCACCAATTTTTGAAATGCCTATCGGAAACTACATCTGGAATGCCTATCAGCACCTATATTTGAAATGCCTATCGGCAACCATATCTGGAATGCCTATCGGCACCTATATTTGAAATGCCTATCGGCTTCTATATCTGAAATACCTATCGACACCTATTTTTAAAATGCCAATCGGCAACTATATTTGAAATGCCTATCGGCACCTATATCTGAAATGCCTATCGGCACCTATTTTTGAAATGCCTATCGGAAACTACATCTGAAATGCCTCTCAGCACCTATATTTGAAATGCCTATCGGCAACCATATCTGAAATGCCTATCGACACCTATATTTGAAATACCTATCGGCATCTATATCTGAAATGCCTGTCGGCACCTATTTTTAAAATGCCAATCGGCAACTATATCTGAAATGCCTATCGGCACCTATATCTGAAATGCCTATCGGCACCAATTTTTGAAATGCCTATCGGAAACTACATCTGAAATGCCTATCAGCACCTATATTTGAAATGCCTATCGGCAACCATATCTGGAATGCCTATCGGCACCTATATTTGAAATGCCTATCTGCTTCTATAACTGAAAGGCCTATCGGCACCTATTTTTAAAATGCCAATCGGCAACTATATCTGAAATGCCTATCGGCACCTATATCTGAAATGCCTATCGGCACCTATTCTTGAAATGCCTATCGGAAACTACATCTGAAATGCCTATCAGCACCTATATTTGAAATGCCTATCGGCAACCATATCTGGAATGCCTATCGGCACCTATATTTGAAATGCCTATCGGCAACCATATCTGAAAAGCCTATCGACACCTATATTTGAAATACCTATCGGCTTCTATATCTGAAATGCCTATCGGCACCTATTTTCAAAATGCCAATCGGTAACTTTATCTGAAATGCCTATCGGCACCTATATCTGAAATGCCTATCGGCACCAATTTTTGAAATGCCTATCGGAAACTACATCTGGAATGCCTATCAGCACCTATATTTGAAATGCCTATCGGCAACCATATCTGGAATGCCTATCGGCACCTATATTTGATATGCCTATCGGCTTCTATATCTGAAATGCCTATCGGCACCTATTTTTAAAATGCCAATCGGCAACTATATCTGAAATGCCTATCGGAACCTATATCTGAAATGCCTATCGGCACCTATTTTTGAAATGCCTATCGGAAACTACATCTAAAATGCCTATCAGCACCTATATTTGAAATGCCTATCGGCAACCATATCTGGAATGCCTATCGGCACCTATATTTGAAATGCCTATCGGCTTCTATATCTGAAATGCCTATCGGCACCTTTTTTTAAAATGCCAATCGGCAACTATATCCGAAATGCCTATCGGCCCCTATATCTGAAATGCCTATCGGCACCTATTTTTGAAATGCCTATCGGAAACTACATCTGAAATGCCTATCAGCACCAATATTTGAAATACCTATCGGCAACCATATCTGGAATGCCTATCGACACCTATATTTGAAATACCTATCGGCTTCTATATCTGAAATGACTATCGGCACCTATTTTTAAAATGCCAATCGGCAACTATATCTGAAATGCCTATCGGCACCTATATCTGAAATGCCTATCGGCACCAATTTTTGAAATGCCTATCGGAAACTACATCTGAAATGCCTATCAGCACCTATATTTGAAATGCCTATCGGCAACCATATCTGGAATGCCTATCGGCACCTATATTTGATCGGCACTAATTTTTGAAATGCCTATCGGAAACTACATCTGGAATGCCTATCAGCACCTATATTTGAAATGCCTATCGGCACCTATATCTGAAATGCCTATCGACAACTATTTTTGAAATGCCTATCGGAAACTACATCTGAAATGCCTATCTGCTCCTATATTCGAAATGCCTATCGGCAACCATATCTGGAATGCCTATCGGCACCTATATTTGAAATGCCTATCGGCTTCTATATCTGAAATGCCTATCGGCACCTATTTTTAAAATGCCAATCGGCAACTATATCTTAAATGCCTATCGGCACCTATATCTGAAATGCCTATCGACACCTATTTTTGAAATGCCTATCGGAAACTACATCTGAAATGCCTATCTGCTCCTATATTTGAAATGCCTATCGGCAACCATATCTGGAATGCCTATCGGCACCTATATTTGAAATGCCTATCGGCTTCTATATCTGAAATGCCTATCGACACCTATTTTTAAAATGCCAATTGGCAGCTATATCTGAAATGCCTATCGGCACCTATATCTGAAATGCCTATCGGTACCTATTTTTGAAATGCCTATCGGAAAATACATCTGAAATGCCTATCAGCACCTATATTTGAAATGCCTATCGGCAACTATATCTGATATGCCTATCGGTACCTATATCTGAAATGCCTATCGGCACCTATATCTGAAATGCCTATCGGCACTTATTTTTGAAATGCCTATCGGCACTTATTTTTGAAATGCCTATCGAAAACTACATCTGAAATGCCTATCAGCACCTATATTTGAAACGCCTATCGGCAACCATATCTGGAATGCCTATCGGCACCTATATTTGAAATGCATATCTGCTTCTATATCTGAAATGCCTATCGGCACCTATTTTTAAAATGCCAATCGGCAACTATATCTAAAGTGCCTATCGGCACCTATATCTGAAATTCCTATCGGCATTTATATCTGAAATGCCTATCGGCACAAATTTTTGAAATGCCTATCGGAAACTACATCTGAAATGCCTATCAGCACCTATATTTGAAATGCCTATCGGCAACCATATCTGGAATGCCTATCGGCACCTATATTTGAAATGCCTATCGGCTTCTATATCTGAAATGCCTATCGACACCTATTTTTAAAATGCCAATCGGCAACTATATTTGAAATGCCCATCGGCACCTATATCTGAAATGCCTATCGGCACCTATTTTTGAAATGCCTATCGGAAACTACATCTGAAATGCCTATCAGCACCTATATTTGAAATGCCTATCGGCAACCATATCTGGAATGCCTATCGGCACCTATATTTGAAATGCCTATCTGCTTCTATAACTGAAATGCCTATCGGCACCTATTTTTAAAATGCCAATCGGCAACTATATCTGAAATGCCTATCGGCACCTATATCTGAAATGCCTATCGGCACCTATTTTTAAAATGCCTATCGGAAACTACATCTGAAATGCCTATCAGCACCTATATTTGAAATGCCTATCGGCAACCATATCTGGAATGCCTATCGGCACCTATATTTGAAATGCCTATCGGCAACCATATCTGAAATGCCTATCGACACCTATATTTGAAATACCTATCGGCTTCTATATCTGAAATGCCTATCGGCACCTATTTTCAAAATGCCAATCGGTAACTATATCTGAAATGCCTATCGGCACCTATATCTGAAATGCCTATCGGCACCAATTTTTGAAATGCCTATCGGAAACTACATCTGGAATGCCTATCAGCACCTATATTTGAAATGCCTATCGGCAACCATATCTGGAATGCCTATCGGCACCTATATTTGAAATGCCTATCGGCTTCTATATCTGAAATGCCTATCGGCAACTATTTTTAAAATGCCAATCGGCAACTATATCTGAAATGCCTATCGGCACCTATATCTGAAATGCCTATCGACACCAATTTTTGAAATGCCTATAGGAAACTACATCTGAAATGCCTATCTGCTCCTATATTTGAAATGCCTATCGGTAACCATATCTGGAATGCCTATCGGCACCTATATTTGAAATGCCTATCGGCTTCTATATCTGAAATGCCTATCGACACCTATTTTTAAAATGCCAATTGGCAGCTATATCTGAAATGCCTATCGGCACCTATATCTGAAATGCCTATCGGTACCTATTTTTGAAATGCCTATCAGGAACTACATCTGAAATGCCTATCAGCACTTATATTTGAAATGCCTATCGGCAACCATATCTGGAATGCCTATCGGTACCTATATTTGAAATGCCTATCGGCTTCTATATCTGAAATGCCTATCGGCACCTATTTTTAAAATGCCAATCGGCAACTATATCTGAAATGCCTATCGGCACCTATATCTGAAATGCCTATCGGCACCTATTTTTGAAATGCCTTTTGGAAACTACATCTGAAATGCCTAACAGCACCTATATTTGAAATGCCTATCGGCAACAATAACTGAAATGCCTATCGACACCTATATTTGAAATACCTATCGACTTCTATATCTGAAATGCCTATCGGCACCTATTTTTAAAATGCCAATCGGCAACTATATCTTAAATGCCTATCGGCACCTATATCTGAAATGCATATCAGCACCAATTTTTGAAATGCCTATCGGAAACTACATCTGAAATGCCTATCAGCACCTATATTTGAAATGCCTATCGGCTTCTATATCTGAAATGCCTATCGGCACCTATTTTTAAAATGCCAATCGGCAACAATATCTGAAATGCCTATCGGCGCCTATATCTGAAATTCCTATCGGCATCAATTTTTTAAATGCCTATCGGAAACTACATCTAAAATGCCTATCAGCACCTATATTTGAAATGCCTATCGGCAACCATATCTGGAATGCCTATCGGCACCTATATTTGAAATGCCTATCGGCTTCTATATCTGTAATGCCTATCGGCACCTATTTTTAAAATGCCAATTGGCAACTATATCTGAAATGCCTATCGGCACCTATATCTGAAATGCCAATCGGCTCCTATTTTTGAAATGCCTATCGGAAACTACATCTGGAATGCCTATCAGCTCCTATATTTGAAATGCCTATCGGCAACCATATCTGGAATGCTAATCGGCACCTATATTTGAAATGCCTATCGGCTTCTATATCTGAAATGCCTATCGGCACCTATTTTATAAATGCCAATCGGCAATTATATCTGAAATGCCTATCGGCACCTATATCTAAAATGCCTATCGGCACCTATTTTTTAAATGCCTATCGGAAACTACATCTGAAATGCCTATCAGCACCTATATTTGAAATGCCTATCGGCAACCATATCTGGAATGCCTATCGGCACCTATATTTGAAATGCCTATCGGCTTCTATATCTGAATTGCCTATCGGCACCTATTTTTAAAATGCCAATCGGCAACTATATCTGAAATGCCTATCGGAACCTATATCTGAAATGCCTATCGGCACCTATTTTTTAATTGCCTATCGAAAACTACATCTGAAATGCCTATCAGCACCAATATTTGAAATACCTATCGGCCACCATATCTGGAATGCCTATCGACACCTATATTTGAAATACCTATCGGCTTCTATATCTGAAATGACTATCGGCACCTATTTTTAAAATGCCAATCGGCAACTATATCTGAAATGCCTATCGGCACCTATATCTGAAATGCCTATCGGCACCAATTTTTGAAATGCCTATCGGAAACTACATCTGAAATGCCTATCAGCACCTACATTTGAAATGCCTATCGGCAACCATATCTGGAATGCCTATCGGCACCTATATTTGATCGGCACCAATTTTTGAAATGCCTATCGGAAACTACATCTGGAATGCCTATCAGCACCTATATTTGAAATGCCTATCGGCACCTATATCTGAATTGCCTATCGGCACCTATTTTTGAAATGCCTATCGGAAACTACATCTGAAATGCCTATCAGCACTTATATTTGAAATGCCTATCGGCAACCATATCTGGAATGCCTATCGGTACCTATATTTGAAATGCCTATCGGCTTCTATATCTGAAATGCCTATCGGCACCTATTTTTAAAATGCCAATCGGCAACTATATCTGAAATGCCTATCGGCACCTATATCTGAAATGCCTATCGGCACCTATTTTTGAAATGCCTTTTGGAAACTACATCTGAAATGCCTATCAGCACCTATATTTGAAATGCCTATCGGCAACAATAACTGAAATGCCTATCGACACCTATATTTGAAATGCCTATCGGCTTCTATATCTGAAATGCCTATCGGCACCTATTTTTAAAATGCCAATTGGCAACTATATCTGAAATGCCTATCGGCACCTATATCTGAAATGCCAATCGGCTCGTATTTTTGAAATGCCTATCGGAAACTACATCTGGAATGCCTATCAGCTCCTATATTTGAAATGCCTATCGGCAACCATATCTGGAATGCTAATCGGCACCTATATTTGAAATGCCTATCGGCTTCTATATCTGAAATGCCTATCGGCACCTATTTTATAAATGCCAATCGGCAATTATATCTGAAATGCCTATCGGCACCTATATCTAAAATGCCTATCGGCACCTATTTTTTAAATGCCTATCGGAAACTACATCTGAAATGCCTATCAGCACCTATATTTGAAATGCCTATCGGCAACCATATCTGGAATGCCTATCGGCACCTATATTTGAAATGCCTATCGGCTTCTATATCTGAAATGCCTATCGGCACCTATTTTTAAAATGCCAATCGGCAACTATATCCGAAATGCCTATCGGCACCTATATCTGAAATGCCTATCGGCACATATTTTTGAAATGCCTATCGGAAACTACATCTGAAATGCCTATCAGCACCTATATTTGAAATGCCTATCGGCAACCATATCTGGAATGCCTATCGGCACCTATATTTGAAATGCCTATCGGCTTCTATATCTGAAATGCCTATCGGCACCTATTTTTAAAATGCCAATCGGCAACTATATCTGTAATGCCTATCGGCACCTATATCTGAAATTCCTATCGGCACCTATTTTTTAATTGCCTATCGAAAACTACATCTGAAATGCCTATCAGCACCAATATTTGAAATACCTATCGGCAACCATATCTGGAATGCCTATCGACACCTATATTTGAAATACCTATCGGCTTCTATATCTGAAATGAGTATCGGCACCTATTTTTAAAATGCCAATCGGCAACTATAACTGAAATGCCTATCGGCACCTATATCTGAAATGCCTATCGGCACCAATTTTTGAAATGCCTATCGGAAACTACATCTGAAATGCCTATCAGCACCTACATTTGAAATGCCTATCGGCAACCATATCTGGAATGCCTATCGGCACCTATATTTGATCGGCACCAATTTTTGAAATGCCTATCGGAAACTACATCTGGAATGCCTATCAGCACCTATATTTGAAATGCCTATCGGCACCTATATCTGAAATGCCTATCGACACCTATTTTTGAAATTCCTATCGGAAACTACATCTGAAATGCCTATCTGCTCCTATATTTGAAATGCCTATCGGCAACCATATCTGGAATGCCTATCGGCACCTATATTTGAAATGCCTATCGGCTTCTATATCTGAAATGACTATCGGCACCAATTTTTAAAATGCCAATCGGCAACTATATCTGAAATGCCTATCGGCACCTATATCTGAAATGCCTATCGACACCTATTTTTGAAATGCCTATCGGAAAGTACATCTGAAATGCCTATCTGCTCCTATATTTGAAATGCCTATCGGCAACCATATCTGGAATGCCTATCGGCACCTATATTTGAAATGCCTATCGGCTTCTATATCTGAAATGCCTATCGGCTTCTATATCTGAAATGCCTATCGACACCTATTTTTAAAATGCCAATTGGCAGCTATATCTGAAATGCCTATCGGCACCTATATCTGAAATGCCTATCGGTACCTTTTTTTGAAATGCCTATCGGAAACTACATCTGAAATGCCTATCAGCACCTATATTTGAAATACCTATCGGCAACTATATCTGATATGCCTATCGGTACCTATATCTGAAATGCCTATCGGCACCTATATCTGAAATGCCTATCGGCACTTATTTTTGAAATGCCTATCGGCACTTATTTTTGAAATGCCTATCGAAAACTACATCTGAAATGCCTATCAGCACCTATAATTGAAACGCCTATCGGCAACCATATCTGGAATGCCTATCGGCACCTATATTTGAAATGCATATCTGCTTCTATATCTGAAATGCCTATCGGCACCTATTTTTAAAATGCCAATCGGCAACTATATCTAAAGTGCCTATCGGCACCTATAACTGAAATTCCTATCGGCATTTATATCTGAAATGCCTATCGGCAACAATTTTTGAAATGCCTATCGGAAACTACATCTGGAATGCCTATCAGCACCTATATTTGAAATGCCTATCGGCAACCATATCTGGAATGCCTATCGGCCCCTATATTTGAAATGCCTATCGGCTTCTATATCTGAAATGCCTATCGACACCTATTTTTAAAATGCCAATCGGCAACTATATTTGAAATGCCTATCGGCACCTATATCTGAAATGCCTATCGGCACCTATTTTTGAAATGCCTATCGGAAACTACATCTGAAATGCCTCTCAGCACCTATATTTGAAATACCTATCGGCAACCATATCTGAAATGCCTATCCACACCTATATTTGAAATACCTATCGGCATCTATATCTGAAATGCCTGTCGGCACCTATTTTTAAAATGCCAATCGGCAACTATATCTGAAATGCCTATCGGCACCTATATCTGAAATGCCTATCGGCACCAATTTTTGAAATGCCTATCGGAAACTACATCTGAAATGCCTCTCAGCACCTATATTTGAAATACCTATCGGCAACCATATCTGAAATGCCTATCCACACCTATATTTGAAATACCTATCGGCTTCTATATCTGAAATGCCTATCGGCACCTATTTTTGAAATGCCAATCGGTAACTATATCTGAAATGCCTATCGGCACCTATATCTGAAATGCCTATCGGCACCAATTTTTGAAATGCCTATCGGAAAATACATCTGGAATGCCTATCAGCACCTATATTTGAAATGCCTATCGGCATCCACATCAGAAATGCCTATCGGCACCTATATCTAAAATGCCTTTCGGCATTTATATCTGAAATGCCTATCGACACCTATATTTGAATTGCCTATCGACACCTATATTTTAAATGCCTATCGGCAACTATATCTGATATGCCTATCGGCACCTATATCTGAAATGCCTATCGGCACCTATTTTTGAAATGCCTATCGGAAACTACATCTAAAATGCCTATCGGCACCTATTTTTAAAATGCCAATCTGCAACTATATCTGAAATGCCTATCGGCACCTATATCTGAAATGCCTATCGGCACCTATTTTTGAAATGCCTATCGGAAACTACATCTAAAATGCCTAGCAGCACCTATATTTAAAATGCCTATCGGCAACCATATTTGAAATGCCTATCAACACCTATAATTGAAATACCTATCGGCTTCTATATCTGAAATGCCTATCGGCACCTATTTTTAAAATGCAAATCGGCAACTATATCTGAAATGCCTATCGGCACCTATATCTGAAATGCCAATCGGCAGCAATTTTTGAAATGCCTATCGGAAACTACATCTGAAATGCCTATCAGCACCTATATTTGAAATGCCTATCGGCAACCATATTTGGAATGCCTATCGGCACCTATATTTGAAATGCCTATCGGCTTCTATATCTGAAATGCCTATCGGCACCAATTTTAAAATGCCAATCGGCAACTATATCTGAAATGCCTATCGGCTACTATATCTAAAATGCCTATCGGCACCTATTTTTGAAATGTCTTTCAGAAACTACATCTGAAATGCCATCTGCTCCTATATTTGAATGCCTATCGGCAACCATATCTGAAATGCCAATCGACACCTATATTTAAAATACCTATCGGCTTTTATATCTGAAATGCCTATCGGTACCTGTTTTTAAAATGCCAATCGGCAACTATAACTGAAATGCCTATCGGCACCTATATCTGAAATTCGTATCGGCATCAATTTTTGAAATGCCTATCGGAAAATACATCTAAAATGCCTATCAGCACCTATATTTGAAATGCCTATCGGCAACCATATCTGGAATGCCTATCGGCACCTATATTTGAAATGCTTATCGGCTTCTATATCTGAAATGCCTATCGGCACCTATTTTTAAAATGCCAATTGGCAACTATATCTGAAATGCCTATCGGCACCTATATCTGAAATGCCTATCGGCACCTATTTTTGAATTGCCTATCGGAAGCTACATCTGAAATGCCTATCAGCACCTATATTTGAAATGCCTATCGGCAACTATATCTGGAATGCCTATCGACACCTATATTTGAAATGCCTATCGGAAACTACATCTGAAATGCCTCTTAGCACCTATATTTGAAATGCCTATCGGCAACCATATCTGTAATGCCTATCGACACCTATATTTGAAATACCTATCGGCATCTATATCTGAAATGCCTATCGGCACCTATTTTTAAAATGCCAATTGGCAACTATATCTGAAATGCCTATCGGCACATATATCTGAAATGCCTATCGGCACCTATTTTTGAATTGCCTATCGGAAACTACATCTGAAATGCCTATCAGCACCTATATTTGAAATGCCTATCGGCACCTATATCTGAAATGCCTATCGGCACCTATTTTTGAAATGCCTATCGGAAACTACATCTGAAATGCCTCTCAGCACCTATATTTGAAATGCCTATCGGCAACCATATCTGAAATGCCTATCGACACCTATATTTGAAATACCTATCGGCATCTATATCTGAAATGCCTGTCGGCACCTATTTTTAAAATGCCAATCGGCAACTATATCTGAAATGCCTATCGGCACCTATATCTGAAATGCCTAACGGCACCAATTTTTGAAATGCCTATCGGAAACTACATCTGAAATGCCTATCAGCACCTATATTTGAAATGCCTATCGGCAACCATATCTGGAATGCCTATCGGCACCTATATTTGAAATGCCTATCGGCAACCATATCTGAAATGCCTATCGACACCTATATTTGAAATACCTATCGGCTTCTATATCTGAAATGCCTATCGGCACCTATTTTCAAAATGCCAATCGGTAACTATATCTGAAATGCCTATCAGCACCTATATTTGAAATGCCTATCGGCAACTATATCTGGAATGCCTATCGACACCTATATTTGAAATGCCTATCGGAAACTACATCTGAAATGCCTCTCAGCACCTATATTTTAAATGCCTATCGGCAACCATATCTGGAATGCCTATCGGCTCCTATATTTGAAATGCCTATCTGCTTCTATAATAACTGAAATGCCTATCGGCACCTATTTTTAAAATGCCAATCGGCAACTATATCTGAAATGCCTATCGGCACCTATATCTGAAATGCCTATCGGCACCTATTTTTGAAATGCCTATCGGAAACTACATCTGAAATGCCTATCAGCACCTATATTTGAAATGCCTATCGGCAACCATATCTGGAATGCCTATCGGCACCTATATTTGAAATGCCTATCGGCAACCATATCTGAAATGCCTATCGACACCTATATTTGAAATACCTATCGGCTTCTATATCTGAAATGCCTATCGGCACCTATTTTCAAAATGCCAATCGGTAACTATATCTGAAATGCCTATCGGCACCTATATCTGAAATGCCTATCGGCACCAATTTTTGAAATGCCTATCGGAAACTAAATCTGGAATGCCTATCAGCACCTACATTTGAAATGCCTATCGGCAACCATATCTGGAATGCCTATGGGCACCTATATTTGAAATGCCTATCGGCTTCTATATCTGAAATGCCTATCGACACCTATGTTTAAAATGCCAATTGGCAACTATATCTGAAATGCCTATCGGCACCTATATCTGAAATGCCTATCGGTACCTATTTTTGAAATGCCTATCGGAAACTACATCTGAAATGCCTATCAGCACTTATATTTGAAATGCCTATCGGCAACCATATCTGAAATGCCTATCGGCACCTATATTTGAAATGCTTATCGGCTTCTATATCTGAAATGCCTATCGGCATCTATTTTTAAATTGCCAATCGGACATATATCTGAAATGCCTTTCGGCACCTATATATGAAATGCCTATCGGCATCAATTTTTGAAATGCCTATCGGAAACTACATCTAAAATGCCTATCAGCACCTATATTTGAAATGCCTATCGGCAACCATATCTGGAATGCCTGTCGGCACCTATATTTGAAATGCCTATGGCTTCTATATCTGAAATGCCTATCGGCACCTATTTTTAAAATGCCAATTGGCAACTATATCTGAAATGCCTATCGTCACCTATATCTGAAATGCCAATCGGCACCTATTTTTGAATTGCCTATCGGAAACTACATCTGAAATGCCTATCAGCACCTATATTTGATATGCCCATCGGCAACCATATCTGAAATGCCTATCGGCACCTATATTTGAAATGCCTATCGGCTTCTATATCTGACATGCCTATCGGCACCTATTTTTTTAATGCCAATCGGCAACTATATCTGAAATGCCTATTGGCACCTATATCTGAAATGCCTATCGGCACCTATTTTTTAAATGCCTATCGGAAACTACATCTGAAATGCCTTTCAGCACCTATATTTGAAATGCATATCGGCAACCATATCTGAAATGCCTTTCGACACCTATATTTGAAAAACCTATCGGCTTCTATATCTGAAATGCCTATCGGCACCTATTTTTAAAATGCCAATCGGCAACTATATCTGAAATGCATATCGGCACCTATATCTGAAATGCCTGTCGGCATCAATTTTTGAAATGCCTATCGGAAACTACATCTAAAATGCCTATCAGCACCAATATTTGAAATGCCTATCGGCAACCATATCTGGAATGCCTATCGACACCTATATTTGAAATGCCTATCGGCTTCTATATCTGAAATGCCTATCGGCACCTATTTTTAAAATGCCTACCGGAAACTACATCTGAAATGCCTATCAGCACCTATATTTGAAATGCCTATCGGCGACCATATCTGGAATGCCTATCGGCACCTATATTTGAAATGCCTATCGGCTTCTATATCTGAAATGCCTATCGGCACCTATTTTTGAAATGCCAATCGGTAACTATATCTGAAATGCCTATCGGCACCTATATCTGAAATGCCTTTCGGCATTTATATCTGAAATGCCTATCGACACCTATATTTGAATTGCCTATCGACACCTATATTTTAAATGCCTATCGGCAACTATATCTGATATGCCTATCGGCACCTATATCTGAAATGCCTATCGGCACCTATTTTTGAAATGCCTATCGGAAACTACATCTAAAATGCCTATCGGCACCTATTTTTAAAATGCCAATCTGCAACTATATCTGAAATGCCTATCGGCACTTATATCTGAAATGCCTATCGGCACCTATTTTTGAAATGCCTATCGGAAACTACATCTGAAATGCCTAGCAGCACCTATATTTAAAATGCCTATCGGCACCCATATTTGAAATGCCAATCGACACCTATAATTGAAATACCTATCGGCTTCTATATCTGAAATGCCTATCGGCACCTATTTTTAAAATGCAAATCGGCAACTATATCTGAAATGCCTATCGGCACCTATATCTGAAATGCCAATCGGCACCAATTTTTGAAATGCCTATCGGAAACTACATCTGAAATGCCTATCAGCACCTATATTTGAAATGCCTATCGGCAACCATATTTGGAATGCCTATCGGCACCTATATTTGAAATGCCTATCGGCTTCTATATCTGAAATGCCTATCGGCACCAATTTTAAAATGCCAATCGGCAACTATATCTGAAATGCCTATCGGCTACTATATCTAAAATGCCTATCGGCACCTATTTTTGAAATGTCTTTCAGAAACTACATCTGAAATGCCTATCTGCTCCTATATTTGAAATGCCTATCGGCAACCATATCTGAAATGCCTATCGACACCTATATTTAAAATACCTATCGGCTTCTATATCTGAAATGCCTATCGGCACCTGTTTTTAAAATGCCAATCGGCAACTATAACTGAAATGCCTATCGGCACCTATATCTGAAATTCCTATCGGCATCAATTTTTGAAATGCCTATCGGAAAATACATCTAAAATGCCTATCAGCACCTATATTTGAAATGCCTATCGGCAACCATATCTGGAATGCCTATCGGCACCTATATTTGAAATGCCTATCGGCTTCTATATCTGAAATGCCTATCGGCACCTATTTTTAAAATGCCAATTGGCAACTATATCTGAAATGCCTATCGGCACCTATATCTGAAATGCCTATCGGCTCCTATTTTTGAATTGCCTATCGGAAACTACATCTGAAATGCCTATCAGCACCTATATTTGAAATGCCTATCGGCAACTATATCTGGAATGCCTATCGACACCTATATTTGAAATGCCTATCGGCTTCTATATCTGAAATGCCTATCGGCACCTATTTTTAAAATGCCAATCGGCAACTATATCTGTAATACCTATCGGCTTCTATATCTGAAATGCCTATCGGCACCTATTTTTGAAATGCCTATCGGAAACTACATCTAAAATGCCTATCGGCACCTATTTTTAAAATGCCAATCGGCAACTATATCTGAAATGCCTATCAGCACCTATATCTGAAATGCTTATCGGCACCTATTTTTGAAATGCCTATCGGAAACTACATCTGAAATGCCTATCAGCACCTATATTTGAAATGCCTATCGGCAACCATATCTGGAATGCCTATTAGCACCTATATTTGAAATGCCTATCGGCTTCTATATCTGAAATGCCTATCGGCACCTATTTTTAAAATGCCAATCGGCAACTATATCTGTAATGCCTATCGGCACCTATATCTAAAATTCCTATCGGCACCTATTTTTGAAATGCATATCGGAAACTACATCTGAAATGCCTATCAGCACCAATATTTGAAATGCCTATCGGCAACCATATCTGGAATGCCTATCGACACCTATATTTGAAATACCTATCGGCTTCTATATCTGAAATGCCTATCGGCACCTATTTTTGAAATGCCTATCGAAAACTACATCTGAAGTGCCGATCAGCACCTATATTTGAAATGCCTATCAGCAACCACATCAGAAATGCCTATCGGCACCTATATCTGAAATGCCTTTCGGCATTTATATCTGAAATGCCTACCGACACCTATATATGAAATGCCTATCGGCACCTATTTTTAAAATGCCAATCGGCAACTATATCTGAAATGCCTATCGGCACCTATATCTGAAATGCCTATCAGCACCTATTTTTGAAATGCCTATCGGAAACTACATCTGAAATGCCTATCAGCACCTATATTTGAAATGCCTATCGGCAACCATATCTGAAATGCCTATCGACACCTATATTTGAAATACCTATCGGCTTCTATATCTGAAATGCCTATCGGCACCTATTTTTAAAATGCCAATCGGCAACTATATCTGAAATGCCTATCGGCACCTATATCTGAAATGCCTATCGGCACCAATTTTTGAAATGCCTATCGGAAACTACATCTGAAATGCCTATCAGCACCTATATTTGAAATGCCTATCGGCAACCATATCTGAAATGCCTATCGGCACCTATATCTGAAATGCCTATCGACACCTATTTTTAAAATGCCAATCGGCAACTATATCTGAAATGCCTATCGGCACCTATATCTGAAATGCCTATCGGTAATTATTTTTGAAATGCCTATCGGAAACTACATCTGAAATGCCTATCAGCACCTTTATTTTAAATGCCTATCGGCAACAATAACTGAAATGCGTATCGACACCTATATTTGAAATACCTATCGGCTTCTATATCTGAAATGCCTATCGGCACCTATTTTTAAAATGCTAATCGGCAACTATATCTGTAATGCCTATCAGCACCTAAATCGGAAATGCCTATCGGCACCTATTTTTGAAATGCCTATCGGAAACTACATCTGAAATGCCTATCAGCACCAATATTTGAAATGCCTATCGGCAACCATATCTGAAATGCCTATCGACACCTATATTTGAAATACATATCGGCTTCTATATCTGAAATGCCTATCGGCACCTATTTTTAAAATGCCAATCGGCAACTGTATCTGAAATGCCTATCGGCACCTATATCTGAAATGCCTATCGGCACCAATTTTTGAAATGCCTATCGGAAACTACATTTGAAATGCCTATCAGCACTTATATTTGAAATGCCTATCGGCATCCATATCTGGAATGCCTATCGGCACCTATATTTGAAATGCCTATCGGCTTCTATATCTGAAATGCCTATCGGCACCTATTTTTAAAATGCCAATCGGCAACTATATTTAAAATGCATATCAGCACCTATATCTGAAATGCCTATTGGCACCTATTTTTGAACTGCCTTTCGGAAACTACATCTGAAATGCCTATCTGCTCCTATATTTGAAATGCCTATCGGCAACCATATCTGAAATGCCTATTGACACCTATATTTGAAAAAAAAAAATCGGCTTCTATATCTGAAATGATAATCGGCACCTATTTTTAAAATGCCAATCGGTAACTATATCTGAAATGCCCATCGGCACCTATATCTGAAATGCCGATCGGCACCTATTTTTGAAATGCCTATCGGAAACTACATCTGAAATGCCTATCAGCACCTATATTTGAAATGCCTATCGGCTTCTATATCTGAATGCCTATCGGCACCTATTTTTAAAATGCCAATCGGCAACTATATCTGTAATGCTCATCGGCACCTATATCTGAAATTCCTATCGGCACCTATTTTTGAAATGCATATCGGAAACTAGATCTGAAATGCCTATCAGCACCAATATTTGAAATGCCTATCGGCAACCGTATCTGAAATGCCTATCGACACCTATATTTGAAATACCTATCGGCTTCTATATCTGAAATGCCTATCGGCACCTATTTTTAAAATGCCAATCGGCAACTATATCTGAAATGCCTATCGACACTTATATTTGAAATATCTATCGGCTTCTACATCTGAAATCCCTATCGGCACCTATTTTTGAAATGCCTATCGAAAACTACATCTGAAGTGCCTATCAGCACCTATATTTGAAATGCCTATCAGCAACCACATCAGAAATGCCTATCGGCACCTATATCTGAAATGCCTTTCGGCATTTATATCTGAAATGCCTACCGACACCTATATTTGAAATGCCTATCGGCACCTATTTTTGAAATGCCTATCGGAAACTACATCTAAAATGCCTATCGGCACCTGTTTTTAAAATGCCAATCGGCAACTATATCTGAAATGCCTATCGGCACCTATATCTGAAATGCCTATCGGCATCAATTTTTGAAATGCCTATCTGAAACTACATCTAAAATGCCTATCAGCACCTATTTTTAAAATGCCTATCGGCAACCATATCTGGCATGCCTATCGGCAACCATATCTGGAATGCCTATCGGCACATATATTTGAAATGCCTATCGGCTTCTTTATCTGAAATGCCTATCGGCACCAATTTTTAAAATGCTAATTGGCAACTATATCTGAAATGCCTATCGGCACCTATATCTGAAATGCCTATCGGCACCTATTTTTGAAATGCCTATCGGAAACTACATCTAAAATGCCTATCAGCACCTATATTTGAAATGCCTATCAGCAACCATATCTGGAATGCCTGTCGGCACCTATATTTGAAATGCCTATCGGCTTCTATATCTGAAATGCCTATCGGCACCTATTTTTAAAATGCCAATCGGCAACTATATCTGAAATGCCTATGGGCACCTATATCTGAAATGCCTATCGGCACCTATTTTTAAAATGCCTATCGGAAACTACTTCTGAAATGCCTATCAGCACCTATATTTGAAATGCCTATTGGCAACCATATCTGAAATGCCTATCGACACCTATATTTGAAATACCTATCGGCTTCTATATCTGAAATGCCTATCGGCACCTATTTTCAAAATGCCAATCGGTAACTATATCTGAAATGCCTATCAGCACCTATATTTGAAATGCCTATCGGCAACTATAACTGGAATGCCTATCGACACCTATATTTGAAATGCCTATCGGAAACTACATCTGAAATGCCTCTCAGCACCTATATTTAAAATGCCTATCGGCAACCATATCTGGAATGCCTATCGGCTCCTATATTTGAAATGCCTATCTGCTTCTATAATAACTGAAATGCCTATCGGCACCTATTTTTAAAATGCCAATCGGCAACTATATCTGAAATGCCTATCGGCACCTATATCTGAAATGCCTATCGGCACCTATTTTTGAAATGCCTATCGGAAACTACATCTGAAATGCCTATCAGCACCTATATTTGAAATGCCTATCGGCAACCATATCTGGAATGCCTATCGGCACCTATATTTGAAATGCCTATCGGCAACCATATCTGAAATGCCTATCGACACCTATATTTGAAATACCTATCGGCTTCTATATCTGAAATGCCTATCGGCACCTATTTTCAAAATGCCAATCGGTAACTATATCTGAAATGCCTATCGGCTCCTATATCTGAAATGCCTATCGGCACCAATTTTTGAAATGCCTATCGGAAACTAAATCTGGAATGCCTATCAGCACCTATATTTGAAATGCCTATCGGCAACCATATCTGGAATGCCTATCGGCACCTATATTTGAAATGCCTATCGGCTTCTATATCTGAAATGCCTATCGACACCTATGTTTAAAATGCCAATTGGCAACTATATCTGAAATGCCTATCGGCACCTATATCTGAAATGCCTATCGGTACCTATTTTTGAAATGCCTATCGGAAACTACATCTGAAATGCCTATCAGCACTTATATTTGAAATGCCTATCGGCAACCATATCTGAAATGCCTATCGGCACCTATATTTGAAATGCTTATCGGCTTCTATATCTGAAATGCCTATCGGCATCTATTTTTAAATTGCCAATCGGACATATATCTGAAATGCCTTTCGGCACCTATATATGAAATGCCTATCGGCATCAATTTTTGAAATGCCTATCGGAAACTACATCTAAAATGCCTATCAGCACCTATATTTGAAATGCCTATCGGCAACCATATCTGGAATGCCTGTCGGCACCTATATTTGAAATGCCTATGGCTTCTATATCTGAAATGCCTATCGGCACCTATTTTTAAAATGCCAATTGGCAACTATATCTGAAATGCCTATCGTCACCTATATCTGAAATGCCAATCGGCACCTATTTTTGAATTGCCTATCGGAAACTACATCTGAAATGCCTATCAGCACCTATATTTGAAATGCCTATCGGCAACCATATCTGGAATGCCTATCGGCACCTATATTTGAAATGCCTATCGGCTTCTATATCTGACATGCCTATCGGCACCTATTTTTTTAATGCCAATCGGCAACTATATCTGAAATGCATATCGGCACCTATATCTGAAATGCCAATCGGCACCTATTTTTGAATTGCCTATCGGAAACTACATCTGAAATGCCTTTCAGCACCTATATTTGAAATGCATATCGGCAACCATATCTGAAATGCCTTTGGACACCTATATTTGAAAAACCTATCGGCTTCTATATCTGAAATGCCTATCGGCATCTATTTTTAAAATGCCAATCGGCAACTATATCTGAAATGCATATCGGCACCTATATCTGAAATGCCTGTCGGCATCAATTTTTGAAATGCCTATCGGAAACTACATCTAAAATGCCTATCAGCACCAATATTTGAAATGCCTATCGGCAACCATATCTGGAATGCCTATCGACACCTATATTTGAAATGCCTATCGGCTTCTATATCTGAAATGCCTATCGGCACCTATTTTTAAAATGCCTACCGGAAACTACATCTGAAATGCCTATCAGCACCTATATTTGAAATGCCTATCGGCAACCATATCTGGAATGCCTATCGGCACCTATATTTGAAATGCCTATCGGCTTCTATATCTGAAATGCCTATCGGCACCTATTTTTGAAATGCCAATCGGTAACTATATCTGAAATGCCTATCGGCACCTATATCTGAAATGCCTATCGGCACCAATTTTTGAAATGCCTATCGGAAAATACATCTGGAATGCCTATCAGCACCTATATTTGAAATGCCTATCGGACTCCACATCAGAAATGCCTATCGGCACCTATATCTGAAATGCCTTTCGGCATTTATATCTGAAATGCCTATCGACACCTATATTTGAATTGCCTATCGACACCTATATTTTAAATGCCTATCGGCAACTATATCTGATATGCCTATCGGCACCTATATCTGAAATGCCTATCGGCACCTATTTTTGAAATGCCTATCGGAAACTACATCTAAAATGCCTATCGGCACCTATTTTTAAAATGCCAATCTGCAACTATATCTGAAATGCCTATCGGCACCTATATCTGAAATGCCTATCGGCACCTATTTTTGAAATGCCTATCGGAAACTACATCTGAAATGCCTAGCAGCACCTATATTTAAAATGCCTATCGGCAACCATATTTGAAATGCCAATCGACACCTATAATTGAAATACCTATCGGCTTCTATATCTGAAATGCCTATCGGCACCTATTTTTAAAATGCAAATCGGCAACTATATCTGAAATGCCTATCGGCACCTATATCTGAAATGCCAATCGGCACCAATTTTTGAAATGCCTATCGGAAACTACATCTGAAATGCCTATCAGCACCTATATTTGAAATGCCTATCGGCAACCATATTTGGAATGCCTATCGGCACCTATATTTGAAATGCCTATCGGCTTCTATATCTGAAATGCCTATCGGCACCAATTTTAAAATGCCAATCGGCAACTATATCTGAAATGCCTATCGGCTACTATATCTAAAATGCCTATCGGCACCTATTTTTGAAATGTCTTTCAGAAACATCTGAAATGCCTATCTGCTCCTATATTTGAAATGCCTATCGGCAACCATATCTGAAATGCCTATCGACACCTATATTTAAAATACCTATCGGCTTCTATATCTGAAATGCCTATCGGCACCTGTTTTTAAAATGCCAATCGGCAACTATAACTGAAATGCCTATCGGCACCTATATCTGAAATTCCTATCGGCATCAATTTTTGAAATGCCTATCGGAAAATACATCTAAAATGCCTATCAGCACCTATATTTGAAATGCCTATCGGCAACCATATCTGGAATGCCTATCGGCACCTATATTTGAAATGCCTATCGGCTTCTATATCTGAAATGCCTATCGGCACCTATTTTTAAAATGCCAATTGGCAACTATATCTGAAATGCCTATCGGCACCTATATCTGAAATGCCTATCGGCTCCTATTTTTGAATTGCCTATCGGAAACTACATCTGAAATGCCTATCAGCACCTATATTTGAAATGCCTATCGGCAACTATATCTGGAATGCCTATCGACACCTATATTTGAAATGCCTATCGGCTTCTATATCTGAAATGCCTATCGGCACCTATTTTTAAAATGCCAATCGGCAACTATATCTGTAATACCTATCGGCTTCTATATCTGAAATGCCTATCGGCACCTATTTTTGAAATGCCTATCGGAAACTACATCTAAAATGCCTATTGGCACCTATTTTTAAAATGCCAATCGGCAACTATATCTGAAATGCCTATCAGCACCTATATCTGAAATGCTTATCGGCACCTATTTTTGAAATGCCTATCGGAAACTACATCTGAAATGCCTATCAGCACCTATATTTGAAATGCCTATCGGCAACCATATCTGGAATGCCTATTAGCACCTATATTTGAAATGCCTATCGGCTTCTATATCTGAAATGCCTATCGGCACCTATTTTTAAAATGCCAATCGGCAACTATATCTGTAATGCCTATCGGCACCTATATCTAAAATTCCTATCGGCACCTATTTTTGAAATGCATATCGGAAACTACATCTGAAATGCCTATCAGCACCAATATTTGAAATGCCTATCGGCAACCATATCTGGAATGCCTATCGACACCTATATTTGAAATACCTATCGGCTTCTATATCTGAAATGCCTATCGGCACCTATTTTTGAAATGCCTATCGAAAACTACATCTGAAGTGCCGATCAGCACCTATATTTGAAATGCCTATCAGCAACCACATCAGAAATGCCTATCGGCACCTATATCTGAAATGCCTTTCGGCATTTATATCTGAAATGCCTTCCGACACCTATATATGAAATGCCTATCGGCACCTATTTTTGAAATGCCTATCGGAAACTACATCTAAAATGCCTATCGGCACCTATTTTTAAAATGCCAATCGGCAACTATATCTGAAATGCCTATCGGCACCTATATCTGAAATGCCTATCAGCACCTATTTTTGAAATGCCTATCGGAAACTACATCTGAAATGCCTATCAGCACCTATATTTGAAATGCCTATCGGCAACCATATCTGAAATGCCTATCGACACCTATATTTGAAATACCTATCGGCTTCTATATCTGAAATGCCTATCGGCACCTATTTTTAAAATGCCAATCGGCAACTATATCTGAAATGCCTATCGGCACCTATATCTGAAATGCCTATCGGCACCAATTTTTGAAATGCCTATCGGAAACTACATCTGAAATGCCTATCAGCACCTATATTTGAAATGCCTATCGGCAACCATATCTGAAATGCCTATCGGCACCTATATCTGAAATGCCTATCGGCAACAATTTTTGAAATGCCTATCGGAAACTACATCTGAAATGCCTATCAGCACCTATATTTGAAATGCCTATCGGCAACCATATCTGAAATGCCTATAGATACCTATATTTGAAATACCTATCGGCTTCTATATCTGAAATGCCTATCGGCACCTATTTTTAAAATGCCAATCGGCAACTATATCTGAAATGCCTATCGGCACCTCTATCTGAAATGCCTATCGGCACCAATTTTTGAAATGCCTATCGGAAACTACATCTGAAATGCCTATCATCACCTATATTTGAAATGCCTATCGGCAAACATATCTGGAATGCCTATCGGCACCTATATTTGAAATGGCTATCGGCTTCTATATCTGAAATGCCTATCGGCACCTATTTTAAAAATGCCAATCGGCAACTATATCTGAAATGCCTATCAGGACCTATATCTGAAATGCCTATCGGCACTTATTTTTAAAATGCCAATCGGCAACTATATCTGAAATGCCTATCGGCACCTATATCTGAAATGCCTATCGGCACCTATTTTTGAAATGCCTATTGAAAACTACATCTAAAATGCCTATCAGCACCTATATTTGAAATGCCTATCGGCTACCATATCTGGAATGCCTATCGGCACCTGTATTTGAAATGCCTATCGGCTTCTATATCTGAAATGCCTATCGGCACCTATTTTTAAAATGCCAATCGGCAACTATATCTGAAATGCCTATCGGCACCTCTATCTGAAATGCCTATCGGCACCAATTTTTGAAATGCCTATCGGAAACTACATCTGAAATGCCTATCATCACCTATATTTGAAATGCCTATCGGCAAACATATCTTGAATGCCTATCGGCACCTATATTTGAAATGCCTATCGGCTTCTATATCTGAAATGCCTATCGGCACTTATTTTTAAAATGCCAATCGGCAACTATATCTGAAATGCCTATCGGCACCTATATCTGAAATGCCTATCGGCACCAATTTTTGAAATGCCTATCGGAAACTACATCTGAAATGCCTATCGGCACCTATATTTGAAATGCCTATCGGCAACCATATCTGAAATGCCTATCGATACCTATATTTGAAATACCTATCGGCTTCTATATCTGAAATGCCTATCGGCACCTATTTTTAAAATGCCAATCGGCAACTATATCTGAAATGCCTATCGGCACCTATATCTGAAATGCCTATCGGCACCAATTTTTGAAATGCCTATCGGAAACTACATCTGAAATGCCTATCAGCACCTATATTTGAAATGCCTATCGGCAACCATATCTGAAATGCCTATCGATACCTATATTTGAAATACCTATCGGCTTCTATATCTGAAATGCCTATCGGCACCTATTTTTAAAATGCCAATCGGCAACTATATCTGAAATGCCTATCGGCACCACTATCTGAAATGCCTATCGGCACCAATTTTTGAAATGCCTATCGGAAACTACATCTGAAATGCCTATCATCACCTATATTTGAAATGCCTATCGGCAAACATATCTGGAATGCCTATCGGCACCTATATTTGAAATGCCTATTGGAAACTACATCTGAAATGCCTATCAGCACATATATTTGAAATGCCTATCGGCTACCATATCTGGAATGCCTATCGGCACCTATATTTGAAATGCCTATCGGCACTTATTTTTAAAATGCCAATCGGCAACTATATCTGAAATGCCTATCGGCACCTATATCTGAAATGCCTATCGGCACCTATTTTTGAAATGCCTATAGGAAACTACATCTGAAATGCCTATCTGCTCCTATATTTAAAATGCCTATCGGCAACCATATCTGGAATGCCTATCGGCACCTATATTTGAAATGCCTATCGGCTTCTATATCTGAAATGCCTATCGACACATATTTTTAATATGCCAATTGGCAACTATATCTGAAATGCCTATCGGCACCTATATCTGAAATGCCTATCGGCACCTATTTTTAAAATGCCTATCGGAAACTACATCTGAAATGCCTATCAGCACCTATATTTGAAATGCCTATCGGCAACCATATCTGGAATGCCTATCGGCACCTATATTTGAAATGCCTATCGGCTTCTATATCTGAAATGCCTATCGGCACCTATATTTGAAATGCCTATCGGCTTCTATATCTGAAATGTATATAGACACCTATTTTTAAAATGCCAATCGGCAACTGTATCTGAAATGCCTATCGGCACCTATATCTGAAATGCCTATCGGCAACTATTTTTGAAATGCCTATCGGAAACTACATCTGAAATGCCTATCAGCACCTTTATTTGAAATGCCTATCGGCAACCATATCGGAAATGCCTATCGACACCTATATTTGAAATACCTATCGGCTTCTATATCTGAAATGCCTATCGGCACCTATTTTTAAAATGCCAATCGGCAACTATATCTGAAATGCCTATCGGCACCTATATCTGAAATGCCTATCGGTACCAATTTTTGAAATGCCTATCGGAAACTACATCTGAAATGCCTATCAGCCCCTATATTTGAAATGCCTATCGGCAACCATATCTGGAATGCCTATCGGCACCTATATTTGCAATGCCTATCGGCTTCTATATCTGAAATGCCTATCGGCACCTATTTTTAAAATGCCAATCGGCAACTATATCTGAAGTGCCTATCGGCACCTATATCTGAAATGCCTATCGGCACCTATTTTTGAAATGCTTATCGAAAACTACATCTGAAATGCCTATCAGCACATATATTTGAAATGCCTATCGGCAACCACATCAGAAATGCCTATCGGCACCTATATCTGAAATGCCTATCGGCACCTATTATTGAAATTCCTATCGGAATCTACATCTGCAATGCCTATCAGCACCTATATTTGAAATGCCTATCGGCAACCATACCTGAAATGCCTATCGACACCTATAATTGAAATACCTATCGGCTTCTATATCTGAAATGCCTATCGGCACCTATTTTTAAAATGCCAATCGGCAACTATATCTGAAATGCCAATCGGCACCTATATCTGAAATGCCTATCGGCACCAATTTTTGAAATGCCTATCGGAAACTACATCTGAAATGCCTATCAGCACCTATATTTAAAATGCCTACCGGCAAACATATCTGGAATGCCTATCGGCACCTATATTTGAAATGCCTATCGGCTTTTATATCTGAAATGCCTATCGACACCTATTTTTAAAATGCCAATTGGCAACTATATCTGAAATGCCTATCGGCACCTATATCTGAAATGCCTATCGGTACCTATTTTTGATATGCCTAATGGAAACTACATCTGAAATGCCTATCAGCACTTATATTTGAAATGCCTATCGGCAACCATATCTATATTGCCTATCGGCACCTATATTTGAAATGCCTATCGGCTTCTATATCTGAAATGCCTATCGGCACCTATTTTTAAAATGCCAATCGGCAACTATATCTGAAATGCCTATCGGCACCTATATCTGAAATGCCTATCGGCACCTATTTTTGAAATGCCTTTCGGAAACTACATCTGAAATGCCTATGTGCTCCTATATTTGAAATGCCTATCGGCAACCATATCTGAAATGCCTATCGACACCTATATTTGAAATACCTATCGGCTTCTATATCTGAAATGCCTATCGGCACCTGTTTTTAAAATGCCAATCGGCAACTATATCTGAAATGCCTATCGGCACCTATATCTGAAATGCCTATCGGCATCAATTTTTTAAATGCCTATCAGAAACTACATCTAAAATGCCTATCAGCACCTATATTTGAAATGCCTATCGGCAACCATATCTGGAATGCCTATCGGCACCTATATTTGAAATGCTTATCGGCTTCAATATCTGAAATGCCTATCGGCACCTATTTTTAAAATGCCAATTGGCAACTATATCTGAAATGCCTATCGGCACCTTTATCTGAAATGCCTATCGGCACCTATTTTTGAAATGCCTATCGGAAACTACATCTGGAATGCCTATCCGGACCTATATTTGAAATGCCTATCGGCAACCATATCTGGAATGCCTATCGGCACCTATATTTGAAATGCCTATCGGCTTCTTTTTCTGAAATGCCTATCGACACCTATTTTTAAAATGCCAATCGAAAACTATATCTGAAATGCCTGTCGGCATCAATTTTTTAAATGCCTATCAGAAACTACATCTAAAATGCCTATCAGCACCTATATTTGAAATGCCTATCGGGAACCATATCTGGAATGCCTATCGGCACCTATATTTGAAATGCTTATCGGCTTCTATATCTGAAATACCTATCGGCACCTATTTTTAAAATGCCAATTGGCAACTATATCTGAAATGCCTATCGGCACCTTTATCTGAAATGCCTATCGGCACCTATTTTTGAAATGCCTATCGGAAACTACATCTGAAATGCCTATCAGCACCTATATTTGAAATGCCTATCGGCAACCATATCTGAAATGCCTATCGACACCTATATTTAAAATACCTATCGGCTTCTATATCTGAAATGCCTATCGGCACCTATTTTTAAGATGCCAATCGGCATCTATATCTGAAATGCCTATCGGCACCTCTATCTGAAATGCCTATCGGCACCAATTTTTGAAATGCCTATCGGAAACTACATCTGAAATGCCTATCAGCACCTATATTTGAAATGCCTATCGGTAACAATATCTGGAATGCTTATCGGCACCTATATTTGAAATGCCTATCGGCTTCTATATCTGAAATGTATATCGTCACCTATTTTTAAAATGCCAATCGGCAACTATATCTGAAATGCCTATCGGCACCTATATCTGAAATGCCTATCGGCACCAATTTTTGAAATGCCTATCGGAAACTACATCTGAAATGCCTATCAGCACCTATATTTGAAATGCCTATCGGCAACCATATCTGAAATGCCTATAGATACCTATATTTGAAATACCTATCGGCTTCTATATCTGAAATGCCTATCGGCACCTATTTTTAAAATGCCAATCGGCAACTATATCTGAAATGCCTATCGGCACCTCTATCTGAAATGCCTATCGGCACCAATTTTTGAAATGCCTATCGGAAACTACATCTGAAATGCCTATCATCACCTATATTTGAAATGCCTATCGGCAAACATATCTGGAATGCCTATCGGCACCTATATTTGAAATGGCTATCGGCTTCTATATCTGAAATGCCTATCGGCACCTATTTTAAAAATGCCAATCGGCAACTATATCTGAAATGCCTATCAGGACCTATATCTGAAATGCCTATCGGCACTTATTTTTAAAATGCCAATCGGCAACTATATCTGAAATGCCTATCGGCACCTATATCTGAAATGCCTATCGGCACCTATTTTTGAAATGCCTATTGAAAACTACATCTGAAATGCCTATCAGCACCTATATTTGAAATGCCTATCGGCTACCATATCTGGAATGCCTATCGGCACCTGTATTTGAAATGCCTATCGGCTTCTATATCTGAAATGCCTATCGGCACCTATTTTTAAAATGCCAATCGGCAACTATATCTGAAATGCCTATCGGCACCTCTATCTGAAATGCCTATCGGCACCAATTTTTGAAATGCCTATCGGAAACTACATCTGAAATGCCTATCATCACCTATATTTGAAATGCCTATCGGCAAACATATCTTGAATGCCTATCGGCACCTATATTTGAAATGCCTATCGGCTTCTATATCTGAAATGCCTATCGGCACTTATTTTTAAAATGCCAATCGGCAACTATATCTGAAATGCCTATCGGCACCTATATCTGAAATGCCTATCGGCACCAATTTTTGAAATGCCTATCGGAAACTACATCTGAAATGCCTATCGGCACCTATATTTGAAATGCCTATCGGCAACCATATCTGAAATGCCTATCGATACCTATATTTGAAATACCTATCGGCTTCTATATCTGAAATGCCTATCGGCACCTATTTTTAAAATGCCAATCGGCAACTATATCTGAAATGCCTATCGGCACCAATATCTGAAATGCCTATCGGCACCTATTTTTGAAATGCCTATCAGAAACTACATCTGAAATGCCTATCATCACCTATATTTGAAATGCCTATCGGCAAACATATCTGGAATGCCTATCGGCACCTATATTTGAAATGCCTATCGGCTTCTATATCTGAAATGCCTATCGGCACCTATTTTAAAAATGCCAATCGGCAACTATATCTGAAATGCCTATCAGGACCTATATCTGAAATGCCTATCGGCACTTATTTTTAAAATGCCAATCGGCAACTATATCTGAAATGCCTATCGGCACCTATATCTGAAATGCCTATCGGCACCTATTTTTGAAATGCCTATTGGAAACTACATCTGAAATGCCTATCAGCACCTATATTTGAAATGCCTATCGGCTACCATATCTATATTGCCTATCGGCACCTATATTTGAAATGCCTATCGGCTTTTATATCTGAAATGCCTATCGGCACCTATTTTTAAAATGCCAATCGGTAACTATATCTGAAATGCCTATCGGCACCTATATCTGAAATGCCTATCGGCAACTATTTTTTAATTCCTTTTGGAAACTACATCTGAAATGCCTATTAGCACCTATATTTGAAATGCCTATCGGCAACCGTATCTGGAATGCTTATCGGCACCTATATTTGAAATGCCCATCGGCTTCTATATCTGAAATGCCTATCGGCACATATTTTTAAAATGCCAATCGACAACTATATCTGAAATGCCTATCGGCACCTATATCTGAAATGCCTACCGGCACCTATTTTTGAAATGCCTATCGGAAACTACATCTGAAATGCCTATCAGCACCTATATATGAAATGCCTATCGGCAATTATATCTGAAATGCCTATCGACACCTATATTTAAAATACCTATCGGCTTCTATATCTGAAATGCCTATCGGCACCTATTTTAAAAATGCCAATCGGCATCTATATCTGAAATGCCTATCGGCACCTCTATCTGAAATGCCTATCGGCACCAATTTTTGAAATGCCTATCGGAAACTACATCTGAAATGCCTATCAGCACCTATATTTGAAATGCCTATCGGCAACCATATCTGAAATGCCTATCGATACCTATATTTGAAATACCTATCGGCTTCTATATCTGAAATGCCTATCGGCACCTATTTTTAAAATGCCAATCGGCAACTATATCTGAAATGCCTATCGGCACCACTATCTGAAATGCCTATCGGCACCAATTTTTGAAATGCCTATCGGAAACTACATCTGAAATGCCTATCATCACCTATATTTGAAATGCCTATCGGCAAACATATCTGGAATGCCTATCGGCACCTATATTTGAAATGCCTATTGGAAACTACATCTGAAATGCCTATCAGCACCTATATTTGAAATGCCTATCGGCTACCATATCTGGAATGCCTATCGGCACCTATATTTGAAATGCCTATCGGCACTTATTTTTAAAATGCCAATCGGCAACTATATCTGAAATGCCTATCGGCACCTATATCTGAAATGCCTATCGGCACCTATTTTTGAAATGCCTATTGGAAACTACATCTGAAATGCCTATCAGCACCTATATTTGAAATGCCTATCGGCTACCATATCTGGAATGCCTATCGGCACCTATATTTGAAATGCCTATCGGCTTCTATATCTGAAATGCCTATCGGCACCTATTTTTAAAATGCCAATCGGCAACTATATCTGAAATGCCTATCGGCACCTCTATCTGAAATGCCTATCGGCACCAATTTTTGAAATGCCTATCGGAAACTACATCTGAAATGCCTATCATCACCTATATTTGAAATGCCTATCGGCAAACATATCTTGAATGCCTATCGGCACCTATATTTGAAATGCCTATCGGCTTCTATATCTGAAATGCCTATCGGCACTTATTTTTAAAATGCCAATCGGCAACTATATCTGAAATGCCTATCGGCACCTATATCTGAAATGCCTATCGGCACCTATTTTTGAAATGCCTATTGGAAACTACATCTGAAAAGCCTATCAGCACCTATATTTGAAATGCCTATCGGCAACCATATCTGGAATGTCTATCGGCACCTATATTTGAAATGCCTATCGGCTTCTATATCTGAAATGCCTATCGGCACATATTTTTAAAATGCCAATCGGCAACTATATCTGAAATGCCTATCGGCACCAATATCTGAAATGCCTATCGGCACCTATTATTGAAATGCCTATCGGAAACTACATCTGAAATGCCTATCAGCACCTATATTTGAAATGCCTATCGGCAACCATATCTGGAATGCTTATCGGCACCTATATTTGAAATGCCTGTCGGCTTCTATATCTGAAATGCCTATCGGCACCTATTTTAAAAATGTCAATCGGCAACTATATCTGAAATGCCTATCAGGACCTATATCTGAAATGCCTATCGGCACTTATTTTTAAAATGCCAATCGGCAACTATATCTGAAATGCCTATCGGCACCTATATCTGAAATGCCTATCGGCACCTATTTTTGAAATACCTTTTGGAAACTACATCTGAAATGCCTATCAGCACCTATATTTGAAATGCCTATCGGCTACCATATCTGGAATGCCTGTCGGCACCTATATTTGAAATGCCTATCGGCTTCTATATCTGAAATGCCTATCGGCACCTATTTTTAAAATGCCAATCGGCAACTATATCTGAAATGCCTATCGGCACCTATATCTGAAATGCCTATCGGCAACTATTTTTTAATTCCTTTTGGAAACTGCATCTGAAATGCCTATCAGCACCTATATTTGAAATGCCTATCGGCAACCATATCTGGAATGCCTATCGGCACCTATATTTGAAATGCCTATCGGCTTCTATATCTGAAATGCCTATCGGCACCCATTTTTAAAATGCCAATCGGCAACTATATCTGAAGTGCCTATCGGCACCTATATCTGAAATGCCTATCGGCACCTATTTTAGAAATGCTTATCGAAAACTACATCTAAAATGCCTATCAGCACCTATATTTGAAATGCCTATCGACAACCACATCGCAAATGCCTATCGGCACCTATATCTGAAATGCCTTTCTCCATTTATACCTGAAATGCCTATCGACACCTATATTTGAAATGCCTATCGGCACCTATATTTTAAATGCCTATCGGCAACTATATCTGATATGCCTATCGGCACCTATATCTGAAATGCCTATCGGCACCTATTTTTGAAATGCCAATCGGAAACTACATCTAAAATGCCTTTCGGCACCTATTTTTAAAATGCCAATCGGCAACTATATCTGAAATGCCTATCAGCACCTATATCTGAAATGCCTATCGGCACCTATTATTGAAATGCCTATCAGAAACTACATCTGAAATGCCTATCAGCACCTATATTTGAAATGCAAATCGGCAACCATATCTGGAATGCTTATCGGCACCTATATTTGAAATGCCTATCGGCTTCTATATCTGAAATGCCTATCGGCACCTATTTTTAAAATGCCAATCGGCAAATATATCTGAAATGCCTATCGGCACCTATATCTGAAGTGCCTATCGGCACCTATTTTTGAAATGCCTATCGGAAACTACATCTGAAATGGCTATCAGCACCTATATTTGAAATGCCTATCGGCAACCATATCTGGAATGCCTATCGGCTCCTATATTTGAAATGCCTATCGGCTTTTATATCTGAAATGCCTATCGGCACCTATTTTTAAAATGCCAATCGGCAACTATATCTGAAATGCCTATCGGCATCTATGTCTGAAATGCCTGTCGGCACCTATTTTTGAAATGCCTATCGGAAACTGCATCTGAAATGCCTATCAGCACCTATATTTGAAATGTCTATCGGCAACCATATCTGGAATGCCTATCGGCACCTATATTTGATATGCCTATCGGCTTCTATATCTGAAATGCCTATCGGCACCTATTTTTAAAATGCCAATCGGCAACTATATCTGTAATGCCTATCGGCACCTATATCTGAAATGCCTATCGGCACCTATTTTTGAAATGCCTATCGGAAACTACATCTGAAATTCCTATCAGCACCAATATTTGAAATGCCTATCGGCAACCATATCTGGAATGCCTATCGACACCTATATTTGAAATACCTATCGGCTTCTATATCTGAAATGCCTATCGGCACCTATTTTTGAAATGCCTATCGAAAACTACATCTGAAGTGTCTATCAGCACCTATATTTGAAATGCCTATCGGCAACCACATCAGAAATGCTTATCGGCACCTATATCTGAAATGCCTTACGGCATTTAGATCTGAAATGCCTATCGACACCTATATTTGAAATGCCTATCGGCACCTGTTATTGAAATGCCTATCGGAAACTACGTCTTAAATGCCTATCGGCACCTATTTTTAAAATGCCAATCGGCAACTATATCTGAAATGCCTATCGGCACCTATATTTGAAATACCTATCGGCTTCTATATCTGAAATGCCTATCGGCACCTATTTTTAAAATGCCAATCCGCAACTATATCTAAAATGCCTATCGGCACATATATCTGAAATGCCTATCGGCACCAATTTTTGAAATGCCTATCGGCACCTGTTATTGAAATGCCTATCGGAAACTACATCTAAAATGCCTATCGGCACCTATTTTTAAAATGCCAATCGGCAACTATATCTGAAATGCCTATCGTCACCTATATCTGGAATGCCCATCAGCACCTATATTTGAAATGCCTATCGGCAACCATATCTGGAATGCCTATCGGCACTTATATTTGAAATGCCTATTGGCTTCTAATTCTGAAATGCCTATCGGCACCTATTTTTAAAATGCCAATCGGCAACTATATCTGTAATGCCTATCGGCACCTATTTTTGAAATGCCTATCGGAAACCACATCTGAAATGCCTATCAGCACCAATATTTGAAATGCCTATCGGCAACCATATCTGAAATGCCTATAGACACCTATATTTGTAATACCTATTGGCTTCTATATCTGAAATGCCTATCGGCACCTATTTTCTAAATGCCAATCGGCAACTATATCTGAAATGCCTATCGGCACCAATTTTTGAAATGCCTATCGGAAACTACATCAGAAATACCTATCAGCACCTATATTTGAAATGCCTATCGGCAACTATATCTGGAATGCCTATCGGCACCTATATTTGAAATGCCTATCGGCTTCTATATCTGAAATGCCTATCGGCACCTATTTTTTAAATGCCAATCGGCAACTATATCTGAAATGCCTATCGGCACCTATTTTTGAAATGCCTATCGGAAACTACATCTGAAATGCCTATCAGCACCTATATTTGAAATGCCTATCGGCAACCATATCTGAAATGCCTATCGGCACCTATTTTTAAAATGCCAATCGGCAACTATATCTGAAATGCCTATCGGCATCAATTTTTGGAATGCCTATCGTAAACTACATCTGAAATGCCTATCAGCACCTATATTTGAAATGCCTATTGGCAACCATATCTGGAATGCCTATCGGCACCTATATTTGAAATGCCTATCGGCTTCTATATCTGAAATGCCTATCGGCACCTATTTTTAAAATGCCAATCGGCAGTAATATCTGAAATGCCTATCGGCACCAATATCTAAAATTCCTATTGGTACCTATTTTTGAAATGCCTATCGGAAACTACATCTGAAATGCCTATCATCACCTATATTTGAAATGCCTATCGGCAAACATATCTGGAATGCCTATCGGCACCTATATTTGAAATGCCTATCGGCTTCTATATCTAAAATGCCTATCGGCACCTATATCTGAAATGCCTATCGGCACCTATTTTTGAAATGCCTATCGGAAACTACATCTGAAATGCCTATCAGCACCTATATTTGAAATGCCTATCGGCAACCATATCTGGAATGCCTATCGGCACCTATATTTGAAATGCCTATCGGCTTCTATATCTGAAATGCCTATCGGCACCTGTTTTTAATATGCCAATCGGCAACTATATCTGAAATGCCTATCGGCACCTATATCTGAAATGCCTATCGGCACCTATTTTTGAAATGCCTATCGGAAACTACATCTGAAATGCCTATCAGCACCTATATTTGAAATGCCTATCGGCAACCATATCTGGAATGCCTATCGGCACCTATATTTGAAATGCCTATCGGATTCTATATCTGAAATGCCTATCGGCACCTATTTTTAAAATGCCAATCGGCAACTATATCTGAAGTGCCTATCGGCACCTATATTTGAAATGCCTATCGGCACCTATTTTTGAAATGCCTATCGAAAACTACATCTGAAATGCCTATCAGCACCTATATTTGAAATGCCTATCGGCAACCACATCAGAAATGCCTATCGGCACCTATATCTGAAATGCCTTTCTGCATTTATATCTGAAATGCCTATCGACACCTATATTTGAAATGCCTAACGACACCTATATTTTAAATGCCTATCGGCGACTATATCTGATATGCCTATCGGCACCTATATCTGAAATGCCTATCGGCACCTATTTTTGAAATGCCTATCGGAAACTACATCTAAAATGCCTATCGGCACCTATTTTTAAAATGCCAATCGGCAACTATATCTGAAATGCCTATCGGCACCTATATCTAAAATGCCTTTTGGCACCAATTTTTGAAATGCTTATCGGAAACTACATCTGAAATGCCTATCAGCACCTATATTTGAAATGCCTACCGACAAACATATCTGGAATGCCTATCGGCACCTATATTTGAAATGCCTATCGGCTTCTATATCTGAAATGCCTATCGACACCTATTTTTAAAATGCCAATTGGCAACTATATCTGAAATGCCTATCGGCACCTATATCTGAAATGCCTATCGGTACCTATTTTTGAAATGCCTATTGGAAACTACATCTGAAATGCCTATCAGCACCTATATTTGAAATGCCTATCGGCTACCATATCTGGAATGCCTATCGACACCTATATTTGAAATACCTATCGGCTTCTATATCTGAAGTGCCTATCGGCACCTATTTTTAAAATGCCAATCGGCAACTATATCTGAAATGCCTATCGGCACCTATATCTAAAATGCCTTTTGGCACCAATTTTTGAAATGCTTATCGGAAACTACATCTGAAATGCCTATCAGCACCTATATTTGAAATGCCTACCGACAAACATATCTGGAATGCCTATCGGCACCTATATTTGAAATGCCTATCGGCTTCTATATCTGAAATGCCTATCGACACCTATTTTTAAAATGCCAATTGGCAACTATATCTGAAATGCCTATCGGCACCTATATCTGAAATGCCTATCGGTACCTATTTTTGAAATGCCTATCGGAAACTACATCTGAAATGCCTATCAGCACTTATATTTGAAATGCCTATCGGCAACCATATCTGGAATGCCTATCGACACCTATATTTGAAATACCTATCGGCTTCTATATCTGAAATGCTTATCGGCTCCTGTTTTTAAAATGCCAATCGGCAACTATATCTGAAATGCCTATCGGCGCCTATATCTGAAATGCCTATCGGCATCAATTTTTTAAATGCCTATCGGAAACTACATCTAAAATGCCTATCGGCACCTATTTTTAAAATGCCAATCAGCAACTATATCTGAAATGCCTATCGGCACCTATATCTGAAGTGCCTATCGGCACCTATTATTTAAATGCCTATCGGAAACTACATCTGGAATGCCTATCAGCACCTATATTTGAAATGCCTATCGGCAACCATATCTGGAATGCCTATCGGCACCTATATTTGAAATGCCTATCGGCTTCTATATCTGAAATGCTCATCGGCACCTATTTTTAAAATGCCAATCGGCAACTATATCTGAAATGCCTATCGGCACCTATATCTGAAATGCCTATCGGCACCAATTTTTGAAATGCCTATCGGAAACTACATCGGAAATGCCTATCAACACCTATATTTGAAATGCCTATCGGCAACCATATCTGGAATGCTAATCGGCACCTATATTTGAAATGCCTATCGGCTTCTAAATCTGAAATGCCTATCGGTACCTATTTTATAAATGCCAATCGGCAACTATATCTGAAATGCCTATTGGCACCTATATCTGAAATGCCTATCGGCACCTATTTTTGAAATGCCTATCGGAAACTACATCTAAAATGTCTATCAGCACCTATATTTGAAATGCCTATCGGCAAACATATCTGGAATGCCTATCGGCACCTATATTTGAAATGCCTATCGGCTTCTTTATCTGAAATGCTATTCGGCACCTATTTTTAAAATGCCAATCGGCAACTATATCTGAAATGCCTATCGGCACCTATATCTGAAATGCCTATCGGCACCTATTTTTGAAATGCCTATCGGAAACTACATCTGAAATGCTTATCAGCACCTATATTTGAAATGCCTATCGGCAACCATATCTGGAATGCCTATCGGCACCTATATTTAAAATGCCTATCGGCTTCTATATCTGTAATGCCTATCGGCACCTATTTTTAAAATGCCAATTGGCAACTATATCTAAAATGCCTATCGGCACCTATATCTGAAATGCCTATCGGCACCTATTTTTGAAATGCCTTTCGGAAACTACATCTGAAATGCCTATCTGCTCCTATATTTGAAATGCCTATCGGCAACTATATCTGAAATGCCTATCGACACCTATATTTGAAATACCTATCGGCTTCTATATCTGAAATGCCTATCGGCACCTGTTTTTAAATGCCAATCGGCAACTATATCTGAAATGCCTATCGGCACCTATATCTGAAAAGCCTATCAGCATCAATTTTTGAAATGCCTATCGGAAACTACATCTAAAATGCCTATCAGCACCTATATTTGAAATGCCTATCGGCAACCATATCTGGAATGCTTATCGGCACCTATATTTGAAATGTCTATCGGCTTCTATATCTGAAATGCCTATCGGCACCTATTTTTAAAATGCCAAATGGCAACTATATCTGAAATGCCTATCGGCACCTATATCTGAAATGCCTATCGGCATCTATTTTTGAAATGCCTATCGGAAACTACATCTAAAATGCCTATCAGCACCTATATTTGAAATGCCTATCGGCAACAATATCTTAAATGCCTATCGGCACCTATATCTGAAATGCCTATCGGCACCTATTTTTGAAATACCTATCGGAAACTACATCTGAAATGCCTATCAGCACTTATATTTGAAATGCCTATCGGCAACCATATTTGAAATGCCTATCGACACCTATATTTGAAATACCTATCGGCTTCTATATCTGAAATGCCTATCGGCACCTATTTTTAAAATGCCAATCGGTAACGATATCTGAAATGCCTATCGGCACCTATATCTGAAATGCCTATCGGCACCTATATCTGAAAGGCCTATCGGCACCTATTTTTTAAATGCCTATCGGAAACTGCATCTGGAATGTCTATCAGCACCTACATTTGAAATGCCTATCGGCAACCATATCTGGAATGCCTATCGGCACCTATATTTGAAATGCCTATCGGCTTCTATATCTGAAATGCCTATCGGCACCTATTTTAAAAATGCCAATCGGCAACTATATCTGAAATGCCTATCGGCACCAATATCTGAAATGCCTATCGGCACCTATTTTTGAAATGCCTATCGGAAACTATATCTGAAATGCCTATCGGCAAACATATCTGGAATGCCTATCGGCACCTATATTTGAAATGCCTATCGGCTTCTATATCTGAAATGCATATCGACACCTATTTTTAAAATGCTAATCGGCAACTATATCTGAAATGCCTATCGGCACCTATATCTGAAATGCCTATCGGCATCTTTTTTTGAAATGCCTATCGGAAACTACATCTGAAATGCCTATCGGCAACCATATCTGGAATGCCTATCGGCACCTATATTTGAAATGCCTATCGGCAACTATATCTGAAATGCCTATCGACACCTATATTTGAAATACCTATCGGCTTCTATATCTGAAATGCCTATCGGCACCTGTTTTTAAATGCCAATCGGCACCTATATCTGAAAAGCCTATCAGCATCAATTTTTGAAATGCCTATCGGAAACTACATCTAAAATGCCTATCAGCACCTATATTTGAAATGCCTATCGGCAACCATATCTGAAATGCCTATCGACACCTATATTTAAAATACCTATCGGCTTCTATATCTGAAATGCTCATCGGCACCTATTTTTAAAATGCCAATCGGCAACTATATCTGAAATGCCTATCGGCACCTATATCTGAAATGCCTATCGGCACCAATTTTTGAAATGCCTATCGGAAACTACATCTGAAATGCCTATCAGCACCTATATTTGAAATGCCTATCGGCAACCATATCTGGAATGCTAATCGGCACCTATATTTGAAATGCCTATCGGCTTCTAAATCTGAAATGCCTATCGGCACCTATTTTATAAATGCCAATCGGCAACTATATCTGAAATGCCTATCGGCACTTTTATCTGAAATGCCTATCGGCACCTATTTTTGAAATGCCTATCGGAAACTACATCTGAAATGCCTATCAGCACCTATATTAGAAATGCCTATCGGCAACCATATCTGGAATACCTATCGGCACCTATATTTGAAATGCCTATCGGCTTCTTTATCTGAAATGCTATTCAGCACCTATTTTTAAAATGCCATTGGGCAACTATATCTGAAATGCCTATCGGCACCTATATCTGAAATGCCTATCGGCACCTATATCTGAAAAGCCTATCAGCATCAATTTTTGAAATGCCTATCGGAAACTACATCTAAAATGCCTATCAGCACCTATATTTGAAATGCCTATCGGCAACCATATCTGAAATGCCTATCGACACCTATATTTGAAATGCCTATCGGCTTCTAAATCTGAAATGCCTATCGGCACCTATTTTATAAATGCCAATCGGCAACTATATCTGAAATGCCTATCGGCACTTTTATCTGAAATGCCTATCGGCACCTATTTTTGAAATGCCTATCGGAAACTACATCTGAAATGCCTATCAGCACCTATATTTGAAATGCCAATCGGCAACTATATCTGGAATGCCTATCGGCACCTATATTTGAAATGCCTATCGGCTTCTATATCTGTAATGCCTATCGGCACCTATTTTTAAAATGCCGATTGGCAACTATATCTGAAATGCCTATCGGCACCTATATCTGAAATGCCTATCGGCACCTATTTTTGAAATGCCTTTCGGAAACTACATCTGAAATGCCTATCTGCTCCTATATTTGAAATGCCTATCGGCAACCATATCTGAAATGCCTATCGACACCTATATTTGAAATACCTATCGGTTTCTATATCTGAAATGCCTATCGGCACCTATATCTGAAAAGCCTATTAGCATCAATTTTTGAAATGCCTATCGGAAACTACATCTAAAATACCTATCAGCACCTATATTTGAAATGCCTATCGGCAACCATATCTGGAATGCTTATCGGCACCTATATTTGAAATGTCTATCGGCTTCTATATCTGAAATGCCTATCGGCACCTATTTTTAAAATGCCAATTGGCAACTATATCTGAAATGCCTATCGGCATCTATATCTGAAATGCCTATCGGCATCTTTTTTTGAAATGCCTATCGGAAACTACATCTGAAATGCCTATCAGCACCTATATTTGAAATGCCTATCGGCAACCATATCTGGAATGCCTATCGGCACCTATATTTGAAATGCCTATCGGCACCTATTTTTAAAATGCCAATCGGCAACTATATCTTAAATGCCTATCGGCACCTATATCTGAAATGCCTATCGGCACCTATTTTTGAAATGCCTATCGGAAACTACATCTGAAATGCCTATGAGCACCTATATTTGAAATGCCTATCGGCTACCATATCTGGAATGCCTATCGGCACCTATATTTGAAATGCCTATCGGCTTCTATATCTGAAATGCCTATCGGCACCTATTTTTTAAATGCCAATTGGCAACTATATCTGAAATGCCTATCGGCACCTATATCTGAAATGCCTATCGGCAACTATTTTTTAATTCCTTTTGGAAAATACATCTGAAATGCCTATCAGCACCTATATTTGAAATGCCTATCGGCAACCATATCTGGAATGCCTATCGGCACCTATATTTGAAATGCCTATCGGCTTCTATATCTGAAATGCCTATCGGCACCTATTTTTAAAATGCCAATCGGCAACTATATCTGAAGTGCCTATCGGCACCTATATCTGAAATGCCTATCGGCACATATTTTTAAAATGCTTATCGAAAACTACATCTAAAATGCCTATCAGCACCTATATTTGAAATGCCTATCGACAACCACATCAGAAATGCCTATCGGCACCTATATCTGAAATGCCTTTCTCCAGTTATACCTGAAATGCCTATCGACACCTATATTTGAAATGCCTATCGGCACCTATATTTTAAATGCCTATCGGCAACTATATCTGATATGCCTATCGGCACCTATATCTGAAATGCCTATCGGCACCTATTTTTGAAATGCCTATCGGAAACTACATCTAAAATGCCTATCGGCACCTATTTTCAAAATGCCAATCAGCAACTATATCTGAAATGCCTATCGGCACCTATATCTGAAATGCCTATCGGCACCTATTATTGAAATGCCTATCGGAAACTACATCTGAAATGCCTATCAGCACCTATATTTGAAATGCCTATCGGCAACCATATCTGGAGTGCCTATCGGCACCTATATTTGAAATGCCTATCGGCTTCTATATCTGAAATGCCTATCGGCACCTATTTTTAAAATGCCAATCGGCAACTATATCTGAAATGCCTATCGGCACCTATATCTGAAATGCCTATCGGCACCTATTTTTGAAATGCCTATCGGAAACTGCATCTGAAATGCCTATCAGCACCTATATTTGAAATGTCTATCGGCAACCATATCTGGAATGCTAATCGGCACCTATATTTGAAATGCCTATCGGCTTCTGTATCTGAAATGCCTATCGGCACCTATTTTTAAAATGCCAATCGGCAACTATATCTGTAATGCCTATCGGCACCTATATCTGAAATGCCTATCGGCACCTATTTTTGAAATGCCTATCGGAAACTACATCTGAAATTCCTATCAGCACTAATATTTGAAATGCCTATCGGCAACCATATCTGGAATGCCTATCGACACCTATATTTGAAATACCTATCGGCTTCTATATCTGAAATGCCTATCGGCACCTATTTTTGAAATGCCTATCGAAAACTACATCTGAAGTGTCTATCAGCACCTATATTTGAAATGCCTATCGGCAACCACATCAGAAATGCCTATCGGCACCTATATCTGAAATGCCTTACGGCATTTATATCTGAAATGCCTATCGACACCTATATTTGAAATGCCTATCGGCACCTGTTATTGAAATGCCTATCGGAAACTACATCTAAAATGCCAATCGGCACCTATTTTTAAAATGCCAATCGGCAACTATATCTGAAATGCCTATCGGCACCTATATCTGAAATGTCTATCGGCACCTATTTTTGAAATGCCTATCGGAAACTACATCTGAAATGCCTATCAGCACCTATATTTGAAATGCCTATTGGCAACCATATCTGAAATGCAAATCGACACCTATATTTGAAATACCTATCGGCTTCTATATCTGAAATGGCTATCGGCACCAATTTTTAAAATGCCAATCCGCAACTATAACTGAAATGCCTATCGGCACATATATCTGAAATGCCTATCGGCACCAATTTTTGGAATGCCTATTGGAAACTACATCTGAAATGCCTATCAGCACCTATATTTGAAATGCCTATCGGCAACCATATCTGGAATGCCTATCGACACCTATATTTGAAATGCCTATCGGCTTCTATATCTGAAATGCCTATCGACACCTATTTTTAAAATGCCAATTGGCAACTATATCTGAAATGCCTATCGGTACCTATTTTTGAAATGCCTATCGGAAACTACATCTGAAATGCCTATCAGAACTTATATTTGAAATGCCTATCGGCATCCATATCTGGAATGCCTATCGGCACCTATATTTGAAATGCCTATCGGCTTCTATATCTGAAATGCCTATCGGCACCTATTTTTAAAATGCCAATCGGCAACTATATCTGAAATGCTTATCGGCACCTATATCTGAAATGCCTATCGGCGACTATTTTTAAAATACCTTTCGGAAACTACATCTGAAATGCCTATCTGCTCCTATATTTGAAATGCCTATCGGCAACCAGATCTGAAATGCCAATCGACACCTATATTTGAAATACCTATCGGCTTCTATATCTGAAATGCCTATCGGCACCTGTTTTTAAAATGCCAATCGGCAAATATATCTAAAATGCCTATCGGCACCTATATCTGAAATGCCTATCGGCATCAATGTTTGAAATGCCTATCGGAAACTACATCTAAAATGCCTATCAGCACCTATTTTTGAAATGCCTATCGGCAACTAAAGGGTGATTTTTTAAGAGTGTCCGAACTTTAAATTCAAATTAAACAACAACCATATTAGATATCTCTAAACTATTTATTTTATGTGAAATAACATTTAATGGCATTAATGTTTGAAAATAATTTCGGTCAAATGTCCGCCGCGGCTTCTTCTAACAAAGCACAATCTGTCAATCCAATTTCCGACCACTTTTTCAAGCAATTGGGGACTTATGTCTGCAAATGTCCGCGTTATGTTGTGTTCCAATGCATCAATATTTGCCGGTTTATCGGCATAGACCTAAGATTTAACGTAACCCCACAGAAAATAATCCAATGGCGTTAAATCACACGACCTTGGGGGCCAGTTGACAGGTCCATTCCTCGAAATAATTTTCTCACCGAATTCTTCCCTCAATAAATCCAGTGTTGCGTTGGCTGTATGACATGTGGCTCCGTCCTGTTGGAATCACATCCCCTCCAAATCAATACCATTCAAATTTGGAATTAAATAATCATTAATCATTGCTCTGTAACGATCCCCATTAACTGTCACGCGGTTTCCAGCTTCATTTAAAAAAAAATACGGCTCAATAACGCCACCGGCGTATAATCCACACCATACCATGCATTTCTCTGGATGCAACGGCAATCGTTGAATCATTTTGAGATTATTTGCACTCCGAATGCGGCAATTCTGTTTATTGACGTAACCGTTTAACCAAAAATGAGCTTCGTCGCTGAACAAAATTTTGCGGTTAAATTCTGGATCAAATTGCAATTGACTAAGAGACCATTCAGCGAACGTACGACGCAAACGATGATCTTGCGGCTTAAGTTCTTGGGTAAGCTGGATCTTGTAAGGCACCAGACCAAGATCTTTAGTCAAAATTGTCCACATAGTCGCATAACAAAGCCCAACTTCTTGCGAACGTCTACGAATTGACAAATTTGGGTCTTCATCAACACTGGCAGCTACAGCGGCGACATTTTCTTGGGAACGCACAGTTTTTTGTCTGGTTATTGTTTTAATATCGAGTAATGTAAATTGCGTTCGAAATTTGTCTATAGTTCGGCGAATACATCGTTCGGTTGGGCGATTATGGGCACCATAGAATTCACGAAGTGCTCGATAAGTTTGGCGCACAGAACACTGGTTTTGATAATAAATTTGGACAATTTGCAAGCGTTGCTCTGGTGTTATTCTTTCCATAATGATTTGCCAGACTATACTGAATAATTCTGACACTACAAGTGCGAAAAGTGACAGTTCATTTCACAGCCTTCTCGGATAGAAGTTCGGACACTCTTAAAAAATCACCCTTTATATCTGGAATGCCTATCGGCACCTATATTTGAAATGCCTATCGGCTTCTATATCTGAAATGCCTATCGGCACCAATTTTTAAAATGCCAATTGGCAACTATATCTGAAATGCCTATCAACACCTATATCTGAAATGCCTATCGGCACCTATTTTTGAAATGCCTATCGGAAACCACATCTGAAATGCCTATCAGCACCAATATTTGAAATGCCTATCGGCAACCATATCTGAAATGCCTATCGACACCTATATTTGAAATACCTATCGGCTTCTATATCTGAAATGCCTATCGCCACCTATTTTTAAAATGCCAATCGGCAACTATATCTGAAATGCCTATCGGCACCTATATCTGAAATGCCTATCGGCACCAATTTTTGAAATGCCTATCGGAAACTACATCTGAAATGACTATCAGCACCTATATTTAAAATGCCTATCGGCAACCATATCTGGAATGCTTATCGGCACCTATATTTGAAATGTCTATCGGCGTCTATATCTGAAATGCCTATCGGCACCTATTTTTAAAATGCCAATTGGCAACTATATCTGAAATGCCTATCGGCACCTATATCTGAAATGCCTATCGGCATCTATTTTTGAAATGCCTATCGGAAACTACATCTGAAATGCCTATCAGCACCTATATTTGAAATGCTTATCGGCAACCATATCTGGAATGCCTATCGGCACCTATATTTGAAATGCCTACGGCTTCTATATCTGAAATGCCTATCGGCACCTATTTTTAAAATGCCAATCGGCAACTATATCTTAAATGCCTATCGGCACCTATATCTGAAATGCCTATCGGCACCTATTTTTGAAATGCCTATCGGAAACTACATCTGAAATGCCTATCAGCACCTATATTTGAAATGCCTATCGGCAACCATATCTGAAATGCCTATCGACACCTATATTTGAAATACCTATCGGCTTCTATATCTGAAATGCCTATCGGCACCTATTTTTAAAATGCCAATCGGTAACGATATCTGAAATACCTATCGGCACCTATATCTGAAAGGCCTATCGGCACCAATTTTTGAAATGCCTATCGGAAACTACATCTGGAATGCCTATCAGCACCTATATTTGAAATGCCTATCGGCAACCATATCTGGAATGCCTATCGGCACCTATATTTGAAATGCCTATCGGCTTCTATATCTGAAATGCCTATCGACTCCTATTTTTAAAATGCCAATCGGCAACTATATCTGAAATGCCTATCTGCACCTATATCTGAAATGCCTATCGGCACCAATTTTTGAAATGCCTATCGGAAACTGCATCTGAAATGCCTAGCAGCACCTATATTTGAAATGCCTATCGGCAACCATATCTGGAATGCCTATCGGCACCTATATTTGTAATGCCTATCGGCTTCTATATCTGAAATGCCTATCGACACCTATTTTTAAAATGCCAATCGGCAACTATTTCTGAAATGCTTATCGGCACCTATATCTGAAATGCCTATCGGTACATATTTTTGAAATGCCTATCGGAAACTACATCTGAAATGCCTATCAGCACTTATATTTGAAATGCCTGTCGGCATCCATATCTGGAATGCCTATCGGCACCTATATTTGAAATGCCTATCGGCTTCTATATCTGAAATGCCTATCGGCACCTATTTTTAAAATGCCAATCGGTAACTATTTCTGAAATGCTTATCGGCACCTATATCTGAAATGCCTATCAGCACCTATTTTTGAAATGCCTTTCGGAAACTACATCTGAAATTCCTATCTGCTCCTATATTTGAAATGCCTATCGGCAACCATATCTGAAATGCCTATCGGCAACCATATCTGAAATGCCTATCGACACTTATATTTGAAATACCTATCGGCTTCTATATCTGAAATGCCTATCGGCATCTGTTTTTAAAATGCCAATCGGCAACTATATCTGAAATGCCTATCGGCACCTATATCTGAAATGCCTATCGGCATCAATTTTTGAAATGCCTACCGGAAACTACATCTAAAATGCCTATCAGCACCTATTTTTGAAATGTCTATCGGCTTCTATATCTGAAATGCCTATCGGCACCTATTTTTAAAATGCCAATTGGAACTTTATCTGAAATGCCTAAGAGCACCTATTTTTGAAATGCCTATCGGAAACTACATCTGAAATGCCTATCAGCACCTATATTTGAAATGCCTATCGGCAACTATATCTGGAATGCCTATCGGCACCTATATTTGAAATGCCTATCGGCTTCTATATCTGAAATGCCTATCGGCACCTATTTTTAAAATGCCAATCGGCAACTATATCTGAAATGCCTATCGGCACCTATATCTGAAATGCCTTTCGGCATCTATTTTTAAAATGCCTATCGGAAACTACATCTGAAATGCCTATCAACACCTATATTTGAAATGCCTATTGGCAACCATATCTGAAATGCCTATCGACACCTATATTTGAAATACCTATCGGCTTCTATATCTGAAATGATAATCGGCACCTATTTTTAAAATGCAAATCGGTAACTATATCTGAAATGCCTATCGGCACTTATATCTGAAATGCCTATCGGCACCAATTTTTGAAATGCCTATCGGAAACTACATCTAAAATGCCTATCAGCACCTATATTTGAAATGCCTATCGGCAACCATATCTGGAATGCCCATCGGCACCTATATTTGAAATGCCTATCGGCTTCTATATCTGAAATGCCTAACGGCACCTATTTTTAAAATGCCAATCGGCAACTATATCTGAAATGCCTATCGGCACCTATATCTGAAATGCCTATCGGCACCTATTTTTGAAATGCCTATCGGAAACTACATCTGAAATGCCTATCAGCACCTATATTTGAAATGCCTATCGGCAACCATATCTGAAATGCCTATCGGCACCTATATTTGAAATGCCTATCGGCTTCTATATCTGAAATGCCTATCGGCACCTATTTTTAAAATGCCAATCGGCAACTATATCTGAAATGCCTATCGGCACCTATATCTGAAATGCCTATCGGCACCTATTTTTGAAATGGCTATCGAAAACTACATCTGAAATGCCTATCAGCACCTATATTTGAAATGCCTATCGGCAACCACATCAGAAATGCCTATCGGCACCTATATATGAAATGCCTTTGGGCATTTATATCTGAAATGCCTATCGACACCTATATTTGAATAGCCTATCGGCACCTATATTTTAAATGCCTATCGGCAACTATATCTTATATGCCTACCAGCACCTATATCTGAAATGCCTATCGGCATCAATTTTTGAAATGCCTATCGGAAACTACATCTAAAATGCCTATCAGCACCTATTTTTAAAATGCCTATCGGCAACCATATCTGGAATGCCTATCGGCAACCATTTCTGGAATGCCTATCGGCACCTATATTTGAAATGCCTATCGGCTTCTATATCTAAAATGCCTATCTACACCAATTTTTAAAATGCCAATTCGCAACTATATCTGAAATGCCTATCGGCACCTATATCTGAAATGCCTATCGGCACCTATTTTTGAAATGCCTATCGGAAACTACATCTAAAATGCCTATCAGCACCTATATTTGAAATGCCTATCGGCAACCATATCTGGAATGCCTATCGGCACCTATATTTGAAATGCCTATCGGCTTCTATATCTGAAATGCCTATCGGCACCTATTTTTAAAATTCCAATCGGCAACTATATCTGAAATGCCTATCGGCACCTATATCTGAAATGCCTATCGGCACCTATTTTTAAAATGCCTATCGGAAACTACATCTGAAATGCCTATCAGCACCTATATTTGAAATGCCTATCGGCAACCATATCTGAAATGCCTATCGACACCTATATTTGAAAAAAAAATCGGCTTCTATATCTGAAATGATAATCGGACCTATTTTTAAAATGCCAATCGGTAACTATATCTGAAATGCCCATCGGCACCTATATCTGAAATGCCTATCTGCACCAATTTTTGAAATGCCTATTGGAAACTACATCTGGAATGCCTATCAGCACCTATATTTGAAATGCCTATCGGCAACCATATCTGGAATGCCTATCGGCACCTATATTTGAAATGCCTATCGGCTTCTATATCTGAAATGCCTATCGACACCTATTTTTAAAATGCCAATCGGCAACGATATCTGAAATGCCTATCGGCACCTATATCTGAAATGCCTATCGGTATCTATTTTTGAAATGCCTATCGGAAACTACATCTGAAATGCCTATCAGCACCTATATTTGAAATGCCTATCGGCAACAATAACTGAAATGCCTATCGACACCTATATTTGAAATACCTATCGGCTTCTATATCTGAAATGCCTATCGGCACCTATTTTTAAAATGCCAATCGGCAACTATATCTGAAATGCCTATCGGCACCTATATCTGAAATGCCTATCGGCACCTATTTTTGAAATGCCTATCGGAAACTACATCTAAAATGCCTATCAGCACCTATATTTGAAATGCCTATCGGCAACCATATCTAGAATGCCTATCGGCATCTATATTTGAAATGCCTATCGGCTTCTGTATCTAAAATGCCTAACGGCACCTATTTTTAAAATGCCAATCGGCAACTATATCTGAAATGCCTATCGGCACCTATATCTGAAATGCCTTTCGGCACCTATTTTTGAAATGCCTATCGGAAACTAAATCTGAAATGCCTATCAGCACCTATATTTGAAATGCCTATCGACAACCATATCTGGAATGCCTATCGGCGCCTATATTTTAAATGCCTATCGGCTTCTATATCTGAAATGCCTATCGGCACCTATTTTTAAAATGCCAATCGGCAACTATATCTGAAATGCTTATCGGCACCTATATCTGAAATGCTTACGGCACCTATTTTTGAAATGCCTTTCGGAAACTACATCTGAAATGCCTATCAGCACCAATATTTGAAATGCCTATCGGCAACCATATCTGAAATGCCTATCGACACCTATATTTGAAATGCCTATCGGCTTCTATATCTGAAATGCCTATCGACACCTATTTTTAAAATGCCAATCGGCAACTATATCTGAAATGCCTATCGGCACCTATATCTGAAATGCCTATCGTCACCTATTTTTGAAATGCCTATCGGAAACTACATCTGAAATGCCTATCATCACCTATATTTGAAATGCCTTATAGCAAACATATCTGGAATGCCTATCGGCACCTATATTTAAAATGCCTATCGGCTTCTATATCTGAAATGCCTATCGGCACATATATCTGAAATGCCTATCGGCACCTATTTTTGAAATGCCTATCGGCTTCTATATCTGAAATGCCTATCGGCACCTATTTTTAAAATGCCAATCGGCAACTATATCTGAAATGCCTATCGGCACCAATATCTAAAATGCCTATTGGCACCTATTTTTGAAATGCCTATCGGAAACTACATCTGAAATGCCTATCATCCCATATATTTGAAATGCCTTATAGCAAACATATCTGGAATGCCTATCGGCACCTATATTTAAAATGCCTTTCGGCACCTATATCTGAAATGCCTTTCTGCATTTATATCTGAAATGCCTATCGACACCTATATTTGAAATGCCTATCGGCACCTATATTTTAAATGCCTATCGGCAACTGTATCTGATATGCCTATCGGCACCTATATCTGAAATGCCTATCGGCACCTATTTTTGAAATGCCTATCGGAAACTACATCTAAAATGCCTATCGGAAACTACATCGAAAATGCCTATCGGCACCTATTTTTAAAATGCCAATCGGCAACTATATCTGAAATGCCTATCGGCACCTATATCTGAAGTGCCTATCGGCACCTATTATTTAAATGCCTATCGGAAACTACATCTGAAATGCCTATCAGCACCTATATTTGAAATGCCTATCGGCAAACATATCTGGAGTGCCTATCGACACCTATATTTGAAATACCTATCGGCTTCTATATCTGAAATGCCTATCGGCACCTATTTTTAAAATGCCAATCGGCAACTATATCTGAAATGCCTATCGGCACCTATATCTGAAATGCCTTTCTGCATTTATATCTGAAATGCCTATCGACACCTATATTTGAAATGCCTATAGGCACCTATATTTTAAATGCCTATCGGCAACTGTATCTGATATGCCTATCGGCACCTATATCTGAAATGCCTATCGGCACCTATTTTTGAAATGCCGATCGGAAACTACATCTAAAATGCCTATCGGAAACTACATCTAAAATGCCTATCGGCACCTATTTTTAAAATGCCAATCGGCAACTATATCTGAAATGCCTATCGGCACCTATATCTGAAGTGCCTATCGGCACCTAATATTTAAATGCCTATCGGAAACTACATCTGAAATGCCTATCAGCACCTATATTTGAAATGCCTATCGGCAACCATATCTGAAGTGCCTATCGACACCTATATTTGAAATACCTATCGGCTTCTATATCGAAAATGCCTATCGGCACCTATTTTTAAAATGCCAATCGGCAACTATATCTGAAATGCCTATCGGCACCTATATCTGAAATGCCTTTTGGCACCAATTTTTGAAATGCTTAACGGAAACTACATCTGAAATGCCTATCAGCACCTATATTTGAAATGCCTACCGGCAACCATATCTGGAATGCCTATCGGCACCTATATTTGAAATGCCTATCGGCTTCTATATCTGAAATGCCTATCGACACCTATTTTTAAAATGCCAATTGGCAACTATAACTGAAATGCCTATCGGCACCTATATCTGAAATGCCTATCGGTACCTATTTTTGAAATGCCTATCGGAAACTACATCTGAAATGCCTATCAGCACTTATATTTGAAATGCTTATCGGCAACCATATCTGGAATGCCTATCGGCACCTATATTTAAATGCCTATCGGCTTCTATATCTGAAATGCCTATCGGCACCTATTTTTAAAATGCCAATCGGCAACTATATCTGAAATGCCTATCGGCACCTATATCTGAAATGCCTATCGGCACCTATTTTTGAAATGCCTTTCGGAAACTACATCTGAAATGCCTATCTGCTCCTATATTTGAAATGCCTATCGGCAACCATATCTGAAATGCCTATCGACACCTATATTTGAAATACCTATCGGCTTCTATATCTGAAATGCCTATCGGCACCTGTTTTTAAAATGCCAATCGGCAACTATATCTGAAATGCCTATCGGCGCCTATATCTGAAATGCCTATCGGCATCAATTTTTTAAATGCCTATCGGAAACTACATCTAAAATGCCTATCAGCACCTATATTTGAAATGCCTATCGGCAACCATATCTGGAATGCCTATCGGCACCTATATTTGAAATGCCTATCGGCTTCTATATCTGTAATGCCTATCGGCACCTATTTTTAAAATGCCAATTGGCAACTATATCTGAAATGCCTATCGGCACCAATATCTGAAATGCCTATCGGCACCTATTTTTGAAATGCCTATCGGAAACTACATCTGGAATGCCTATCAGCACCTATATTTGAAATGCCTATCGGCAACCATATCTGGAATGCCTATCGGCACCTATATTTGAAATGCCTATCGGCTTCTATATCTGAAATGCATATCGACACCTATTTTTAAAATGCTAATCGTCAACTATATCTGAAATGCCTATCGGCACCTATATCTGAAATGCCTATCGGCACCTGTTTTTAAAATGCCAATCGGCAACTATATCTGAAATGCCTATCGGCACCTATAACTGAAATGCCTATCGGCATCAATTTTTGAAATGCCTATCGGAAACTACATCTAAAATGCCTATCAGCACCTATATTTGAAATGCCTATCGGCAACCATATCTGGAATGCTTATCGGCACCTATATTTGAAATGTCTATCGGCTTCTATATCTGAAATGCCTATCGGCACCTATTTTTAAAATGCCAATTGGCAACTATATCTGAAATGCCTATCGGCACCTATATCTGAAATGAATATCGGCATCTATTTTTGAAATGCCTATCGGAAACTACATCTGAAATGCCTATAAGCACCTATATTTGAAATGCTTATCGGCAACCATATCTGGAATGCCTATCGGCACCTATATTTGAAATGCCTACGGCTTCTATATCTGAAATGCCTATCGGCACCTATTTTTAAAATGCCAATCGGCAACTATATCTTAAATGCCTATCGGCACCTATATCTGAAATGCCTATCGGCACCTATTTTTGAAATGCCTATCGGAAACTACATCTGAAATGCCTATCAGCACCTATATTTGAAATGCCTCTCGGCAACCATATCTGAAATGCCTATCGACACCTATATTTGAAATACCTATCGGCTTCTATATTTGAAATGCCTATCGGCACCTATTTTTAAAATGCCAATCGGTAACGACATCTGAAATACCTATCGGCACCTATGTCTGAAAGGCCTATCGGCACCAATTTTTGAAATGCCTATCGGAAACTACATCTGGAATGCCTATCAGCACCTATATTTGAAATGCCTATCGGCAACCATATCTGGAATGCCTATCGGCACCTATATTTGAAATGCCTATCGGCTTCTATATCTGAAATGCCTATCGACACCTATTTTTAAAATGCCAATCGGCAACTATATCTGAAATGCCTATCGGCACCTATATCTGAAATGCCTATCGGCACCTATTTTTGAAATGCTTATCGGAAACTACATCTGAAATGCCTCTCAGCACCTATATTTGAAATGCCTATCGGCAACCATATCTGAAATGCCTATCGACACCTACATTTAAAATACCTATCGGCTTCTATATCTGAAATGCCTATCGTCACCTATTTTTAAAATGCAAATCGGTAACGACATCTGAAATACCTATCGGCACCTATATCTGAAAGGCCTATCGGCACCAATTTTTGAAATGCCTATCGGAAACTACATCTGGAATGCCTATCAGCACCTATATTTGAAATGCCTATCGGCAACCATATCTGGAATGCCTATCGGCACCTATATTTGAAATGCCTATCGGCTTCTATATCTGAAATGCCTATCGACACCTATTTTTAAAATGCCAATCGGCAACTATATCTGAAATGCCTATCGGCACCTATATCTGAAATGCCTATCGGCACCTATTTTTGAAATGCTTATCGGAAACTACATCTGAAATGCCTCTCAGCACCTATATTTGAAATGCCTATCGGCAACCATATCTGAAATGCCTATCGACACCTACATTTAAAATACCTATCGGCTTCTATATCTGAAATGCCTATCGTCACCTATTTTTAAAATGCCAATCGGCAACTATATCTGAAATGCCTATCTGCACCTATATCTGAAATGCCTATCGGCACCAATTTTTGAAATGCCTATCGGAAACTACATCTGAAATGCCTAGCAGCACCTATATTTGAAATGCCTATCGGCAACCATATCTGGAATGCCTATCAGCACCTATATTTGAAATGCCTATCGGCAACCATATCTGGAATGCCTATCGGCACCTATATTTGAAATGCCTATCGGCTTCTATATCTGAAATGCCTATCGGCACCTATTTTTAAAATTCCAATCGGCAACTATATCTGAAATGCCTATCGGCACCTATATCTGAAATGCCTATCGGCACCTATTTTTAAAATGCCTATCGGAAACTACATCTGAAATGCCTATCAGCACCTATATTTGAAATGCCTATCGGCAACCATATCTGAAATGCCTATCGACACCTATATTTGAAAAAAAAATCGGCTTCTATATCTGAAATGATAATCGGACCTATTTTTAAAATGCCAATCGGTAACTATATCTGAAATGCCCATCGGCACCTATATCTGAAATGCCTATCTGCACCAATTTTTGAAATGCCTATTGGAAACTAAATCTGGAATGCCTATCAGCACCTATATTTGAAATGCCTATCGGCAACCATATCTGGAATGCCTATCGGCACCTATATTTGAAATGCCTATCGGCTTCTATATCTGAAATGCCTATCGACACCTATTTTTAAAATGCCAATCGGCAACGATATCTGAAATGCCTATCGGCACCTATATCTGAAATGCCTATCGGTATCTATTTTTGAAATGCCTATCGGAAACTAAATCTGAAATGCCTATCAGCACCTATATTTGAAATGCCTATCGGCAACAATAACTGAAATGCCTATCGACACCTATATTTGAAATACCTATCGGCTTCTATATCTGAAATGCCTATCGGCACCTATTTTTAAAATGCCAATCGGCAACTATATCTGAAATGCCTATCGGCACCTATATCTGAAATGCCTATCGGCACCTATTTTTGAAATGCCTATCGGAAACTACATCTAAAATGCCTATCAGCACCTATATTTGAAATGCCTATCGGCAACCATATCTAGAATGCCTATCGGCATCTATATTTGAAATGCCTATCGGCTTCTGTATCTAAAATGCCTAACGGCACCTATTTTTAAAATGCCAATCGGCAACTATATCTGAAATGCCTAACGGCACCTATATCTGAAATGCCTTTCGGCACCTATTTTTGAAATGCCTATCGGAAACTAAATCTGAAATGCCTATCAGCACCTATATTTGAAATGCCTATCGACAACCATATCTGGAATGCCTATCGGCGCCTATATTTTAAATTCCTATCGGCTTCTATATCTGAAATGCCTATCGGCACCTATTTTTAAAATGCCAATCGGCAACTATATCTGAAATGCTTATCGGCACCTATATCTGAAATGCTTACGGCACCTATTTTTGAAATGCCTTTCGGAAACTACATCTGAAATGCCTATCAGCACCAATATTTGAAATGCCTATCGGCAACCATATCTGAAATGCCTATCGTCACCTATATTTGAAATGCCTATCGGCTTCTATATCTGAAATGCCTATCGACACCTATTTTTAAAATGCCAATCGGCAACTATATCTGAAATGCCTATCGGCACCTATATCTGAAATGCCTATCGTCACCTATTTTTGAAATGCCTATCGGAAACTACATCTGAAATGCCTATCATCACCTATATTTGAAATGCTTTATAGCAAACATATCTGGAATGCCTATCGGCACCTATATTTAAAATGCCTATCGGCTTCTATATCTGAAATGCCTATCGGCACATATATCTGAAATGCCTATCGGCACCTATTTTTGAAATGCCTATCGGCTTCTATATCTGAAATGCCTATCGGCACCTATTTTTAAAATGCCAATCGGCAACTATATCTGAAATGCCTATCGGCACCAATATCTAAAATGCCTATTGGCACCTATTTTTGAAATGCCTATCGGAAACTACATCTGAAATGCCTATCATCCCATATATTTGAAATGCCCTATAGCAAACATATCTGGAATGCCTATCGGCACCTATATTTAAAATGCCTATCGGCTTCTATATCTGAAATGCCTATCGGCACATATATCTGAAATGCCTATCGGCACCTATTCTTGAAATGCCTATCGGAAACTACATCTGAAATGCCTATCAGCACCTATATTTGAAATGCCTATCGGCAACCATATCTGGAATGCCTATCGGCACCTATATTTGAAATGCCTATCGGCTTCTATATCTGAAATGCCTATCGGCACCTGTTTTTAAAATGCCAATCGGCAACTATATCTGAAATGCCTATCGGCACCTATATCTGAAATGCCTATCGGCACCTATTTTTGAAATGCCTATCGGAAACTACATCTGCAATGCCTATCAGCACCTATATTTGAAATGCCTATCGGCAACCACATCAGAAATGCCTTTCGGCACCTATATCTGAAATGCCTTTCTGCATTTATATCTGAAATGCCTATCGACACCTATATTTGAAATGCCTATCGGCACCTATATTTTAAATGCCTATCGGCAACTGTATCTGATATGCCTATCGGCACCTATATCTGAAATGCCTATCGGCACCTATTTTTGAAATGCCGATCGGAAACTACATCTAAAATGCCTATCGGAAACAACATCTAAAATGCCTATCGGCACCTATTTTTAAAATGCCAATCGGCAACTATATCTGAAATGCCTATCGGCACCTATATCTGAAGTGCCTATCGGCACCTAATATTTAAATGCCTATCGGAAACTACATCTGAAATGCCTATCAGCACCTATATTTGAAATGCCTATCGGCAACCATATCTGGAATGCCTATCGGCACCTATATTTGAAATGCCTATCGGCTTCTATATCTGAAATGCCTATCGGCACCTGTTTTTAAAATGCCAATCGGCAACTATATCTGAAATGCCTATCGGCACCTATATCTGAAATGCCTATCGGCACCTATTTTTGAAATGCCTATCGGAAACTACATCTGCAATGCCTATCAGCACCTATATTTGAAATGCCTATCGGCAACCACATCACAAATGCCTTTCGGCACCTATATCTGAAATGCCTTTCTGCATTTATATCTGAAATGCCTATCGACACCTATATTTGAAATGCCTATCGGCACCTATATTTTAAATGCCTATCGGCAACTGTATCTGATATGCCTATCGGCACCTATATCTGAAATGCCTATCGGCACCTATTTTTGAAATGCCGATCGGAAACTACATCTAAAATGCCTATCGGAAACAAAATCTAAAATGCCTATCGGCACCTATTTTTAAAATGCCAATCGGCAACTATATCTGAAATGCCTATCGGCACCTATATCTGAAGTGCCTATCGGCACCTAATATTTAAATGCCTATCGGAAACTACATCTGAAATGCCTATCAGCACCTATATTTGAAATGCCTATCGGCAACTATATCTGAAGTGCCTATCGACACCTATATTTGAAATACCTATCGGCTTCTATATCTGAAATGCCTATCGGCACCTATTTTTAAAATGCCAATCGGTAACTATATCTGAAATGCCCATCGGCACCTATATCTGAAATGCCTATCTGCACCAATTTTTGAAATGCCTATTGGAAACTACATCTGGAATGCCTATCAGCACCTATATTTGAAATGCCTATTGGCAACCATATCTGAAATGCAAATCGACACCTATATTTGAAATACCTATCGGCTTCTATATCTGAAATGGCTATCGGCACCAATTTTTAAAATGTCAATCCGCAACTATATCTGAAATGCCTATCGGCACATATATCTGAAATGCCTATCGGCACCAATTTTTGGAATGCCTATTGGAAACTACATCTGAAATGCCTATCAGCACCTATATTTGAAATGCCTATCGGCAACCATATCTGGAATGCCTATCGACACCTATATTTGAAATGCCTATCGGCTTCTATATCTGAAATGCCTATCGACACCTATTTTTAAAATGCCAATTGGCAACTATATCTGAAATGCCTATCGGCACCTATATCTGAAATGCCTATCGGTACCTATTTTTGAAATGCCTATCGGAAACTACATCTGAAATGCCTATCAGAACTTATATTTGAAATGCCTATCGGCATCCATATCTGGAATGCCTATCGGCACCTATATTTGAAATGCCTATCGGCTTCTATATCTGAAATGCCTATCGGCACCTATTTTTAAAATGCCAATCGGCAACTATATCTGAAATGCTTATCGGCACCTATATCTGAAATGCCTATCGGCGACTATTTTTGAAATACCTTTCGGAAACTACATCTGAAATGCCTATCTGCTCCTATATTTGAAATGCCTATCGGCAACCAGATCTGAAATGCCAATCGACACCTATATTTGAAATACCTATCGGCTTCTATATCTGAAATGCCTATCGGCACCTGTTTTTAAAATGCCAATCGGCAAATATATCTAAAATGCCTATCGGCACCTATATCTGAAATGCCTATCGGCATCAATGTTTGAAATGCCTATCGGAAACTACATCTAAAATGCCTATCAGCACCTATTTTTGAAATGCCTATCGGCAACTATATCTGGAATGCCTATCGGCACCTATATTTGAAATGCCTATCGGCTTCTATATCTGAAATGCCTATCGGCACCAATTTTTAAAATGCCAATTGGCAACTATATCTGAAATGCCTATCAACACCTATATCTGAAATGCCTATCGGCACCTATTTTTGAAATGCCTATCGGAAACTACATCTGAAATGCCTATCAGCACCAATATTTGAAATGCCTATCGGCAACCATATCTGAAATGCCTATCGCCACCTATTTTTAAAATGCCAATCGGCAACTATATCTGAAATGCCTATCGGCACCTATATCTGAAATGCCTATCGGCACCAATTTTTGAAATGCCTATCGGAAACTACATCTGAAATGACTATCAGCACCTATATTTGAAATGCCTATCGGCAACCATATCTGGAATGCTTATCGGCACCTATATTTGAAATGTCTATCGGCGTCTATATCTGAAATGCCTATCGGCACCTATTTTTAAAATGCCAATTGGCAACTATATCTGAAATGCCTATCGGCACCTATATCTGAAATGCCTATCGGCATCTATTTTTGGAATGCCTATCGGAAACTACATCTGAAATGCCTATCAGCACCTATATTTGAAATGCTTATCGGCAACCATATCTGGAATGCCTATCGGCACCTATATTTGAAATGCCTACGGCTTCTATATCTGAAATGCCTATCGGCACCTATTTTTAAAATGCCAATCGGCAACTATATCTTAAATGCCTATCGGCACCTATATCTGAAATGCCTACCGGCACCTATTTTTGAAATGCCTATCGGAAACTACATCTGAAATGCCTATCAGCACCTATATTTGAAATGCCTATCGGCAACCATATCTGAAATGCCTATCGACACCTATATTTGAAATACCTATCGGCTTCTATATCTGAAATGCCTATCGGCACCTATTTTTAAAATGCCAATCGGTAACGATATCTGAAATACCTATCGGCACCTATATCTGAAAGGCCTATCGGCACCAATTTTTGAAATGCCTATCGGAAACTACATCTGGAATGCCTATCAGCACCTATATTTGAAATGCCTATCGGCAACCATATCTGGAATGCCTATCGGCACCTATATTTGAAATGCCTATCGGCTTCTATATCTGAAATGCCTATCGACTCCTATTTTTAAAATGCCAATCGGCAACTATATCTGAAATGCCTATCTGCACCTATATCTGAAATGCCTATCGGCACCAATTTTTGAAATGCCTATCGGAAACTGCATCTGAAATGCCTAGCAGCACCTATATTTGAAATGCCTATCGGCAACCATATCTGGAATGCCTATCGGCACCTATATTTGTAATGCCTATCGGCTTCTATATCTGAAATGCCTATCGACACCTATTTTTAAAATGCCAATTGGCAACTATATCTGAAATGCCTATCGGCACCTATTTCTGAAATGCCTATCGGTACATATTTTTGAAATGCCTATCGGAAACTACATCTGAAATGCCTATCAGCACTTATATTTGAAATGCCTGTCGGCATCCATATCTGGAATGCCTATCGGCACCTATATTTGAAATGCCTATCGGCTTCTATATCTGAAATGCCTATCGGCACCTATTTTTAAAATGCCAATCGGCAACTATTTCTGAAATGCTTATCGGCACCTATATCTGAAATGCCTATCAGCACCTATTTTTTAAATGCCTTTCGGAAACTACATCTGAAATTCCTATCTGCTCCTATATTTGAAATGCCTATCGGCAACCATATCTGAAATGCCTATCGGCAACCATATCTGAAATGCCTATCGACACTTATATTTGAAATACCTATCGGCTTCTATATCTGAAATGCCTATCGGCATCTGTTTTTAAAATGCCAATCGGCAACTATATCTGAAATGCCTATCGGCACCTATATCTGAAATGCCTATCGGCATCAATTTTTGAAATGCCTACCGGAAACTACATCTAAAATGCCTATCAGCACCTATTTTTGAAATGTCTATCGGCTTCTATATCTGAAATGCCTATCGGCACCTATTTTTAAAATGCCAATTGGAACTTTATCTGAAATGCCTAAGAGCACCTATTTTTGAAATGCCTATCGGAAACTACATCTGAAATGCCTATCAGCACCTATATTTGAAATGCCTATCGGCAACTATATCTGGAATGCCTATCGGCACCTATATTTGAAATGCCTATCGGCTTCTATATCTGAAATGCCTATCAACACCTATATTTGAAATGCCTATTGGCAACCATATCTGAAATGCCTATCGACACCTATATTTGAAATACCTATCGGCTTCTATATCTGAAATGATAATCGGCACCTATTTTTAAAATGCAAATCGGTAACTATATCTGAAATGCCTATCGGCACTTATATCTGAAATGCCTATCGGCACCAATTTTTGAAATGCCTATCGGAAACTACATCTAAAATGCCTATCAGCACCTATATTTGAAATGCCTATCGGCAACCATATCTGGAATGCCCATCGGCACCTATATTTGAAATGCCTATCGGCTTCTATATCTGAAATGCCTAACGGCACCTATTTTTAAAATGCCAATCGGCAACTATATCTGAAATGCCTATCGGCACCTATATCTGAAATGCCTATCGGCACCTATTTTTGAAATGCCTATCGGAAACTACATCTGAAATGCCTATCAGCACCTATATTTGAAATGCCTATCGGCAACCATATCTGAAATGCCTATCGGCACCTATATTTGAAATGCCTATCGGCTTCTATATCTGAAATGCCTATCGGCACCTATTTTTAAAATGCCAATCGGCAACTATATCTGAAATGCCTATCGGCACCTATATCTGAAATGCCTATCGGCACCTATTTTTGAAATGGCTATCGAAAACTACATCTGAAATGCCTATCAGCACCTATATTTGAAATGCCTATCGGCAACCACATCAGAAATGCCTATCGGCACCTATATATGAAATGCCTTTGGGCATTTATATCTGAAATGCCTATCGACACCTATATTTGAATAGCCTATCGGCACCTATATTTTAAATGCCTATCGGCAACTATATCTTATATGCCTACCAGCACCTATATCTGAAATGCCTATCGGCATCAATTTTTGAAATGCCTATCGGAAACTACATCTAAAATGCCTATCAGCACCTATTTTTAAAATGCCTATCGGCAACCATATCTGGAATGCCTATCGGCAACCATTTCTGGAATGCCTATCGGCACCTATATTTGAAATGCCTATCGGCTTCTATATCTGAAATGCCTATCTACACCAATTTTTAAAATGCCAATTCGCAACTATATCTGAAATGCCTATCGGCACCTATATCTGAAATGCCTATCGGCACCTATTTTTGAAATGCCTATCGGAAACTACATCTAAAATGCCTATCAGCACCTATATTTGAAATGCCTATCGGCAACCATATCTGGAATGCCTATCGGCACCTATATTTGAAATGCCTATCGGCTTCTATATCTGAAATGCCTATCGGCACCTATTTTTAAAATTCCAATCGGCAACTATATCTGAAATGCCTATCGGCACCTATATCTGAAATGCCTATCGGCACCTATTTTTAAAATGCCTATCGGAAACTACATCTGAAATGCCTATCAGCACCTATATTTGAAATGCCTATCGGCAACCATATCTGAAATGCCTATCGACACCTATATTTGAAAAAAAAAATCGGCTTCTATATCTGAAATGATAATCGGACCTATTTTTAAAATGCCAATCAGTAACTATATCTGAAATGCCCATCGGCACCTATATCTGAAATGCCTATCTGCACCAATTTTTGAAATGCCTATTGGAAACTACATCTGGAATGCCTATCAGCACCTATATTTGAAATGCCTATCGGCAACCATATCTGGAATGCCTATCGGCACCTATATTTGAAATGCCTATCGGCTTCTATATCTGAAATGCCTATCGCCACCTATTTTTAAAATGCCAATCGGCAACGATATCTGAAATGCCTATCGGCACCTATATCTGAAATGCCTATCGGTATCTATTTTTGAAATGCCTATCGGAAACTACATCTGAAATGCCTATCAGCACCTATATTTGAAATGCCTATCGACAACCATATCTGGAATGCCTATCGGCGCCTATATTTTAAATGCCTATCGGCTTCTATATCTGAAATGCCTATCGGCACCTATTTTTAAAATGCCAATCGGCAACTATATCTGAAATGCTTATCGGCACCTATATCTGAAATGCTTACGGCACCTATTTTTGAAATGCCTTTCGGAAACTACATCTGAAATGCCTATCAGCACCAATATTTGAAATGCCTATCGGCAACCATATCTGAAATGCCTATCGACACCTATATTTGAAATGCCTATCGGCTTCTATATCTGAAATGCCTATCGACACCTATTTTTAAAATGCCAATCGGCAACTATATCTGAAATGCCTATCGGCACCTATATCTGAAATGCCTATCGTCACCTATTTTTGAAATGCCTATCGGAAACTACATCTGAAATGCCTATCATCACCTATATTTGAAATGCCTTATAGCAAACATATCTGGAATGCCTATCGGCACCTATATTTAAAATGCCTATTGGCACCTATTTTTGAAATGCCTATCGGAAACTACATCTGAAATGCCTATCATCCCTTATATTTGAAATGCCTTATAGCAAACATATCTGGAATGCCTATCGGCACCTATATTTTAAAATGCCTATCGGCTTCTATATCTGAAATGCCTATCGGCACATATATCTGAAATGCCTATCGGCACCTATTATGAAATGCCTATCGGAAACTACATCTGAAATGCCTATCAGCACCTATATTTGAAATGCCTATCGGCAACCATATCTGGAATGCCTATCGGCACCTATATTTGAAATGCCTATCGGCTTCTATATCTGAAATGCCTATCGGCACCTGTTTTTAAAATGCCAATCGGCAACTATATCTGAAATGCCTATCGGCACCTATATCTGAAATGCCTATCGGCACCTATTTTTGAAATGCCTATCGGAAACTACATCTGAAATGCCTATCAGCACTTATATTTGAAATGCCTATCGGCATCCATATCTGGAATGCCTATCGGCACCTATATTTGAAATGCCTATCGGCTTCTATATCTGAAATGCCTATCGGCACCTATTTTTAAAATGCCAATCGGCAACTATATTTAAAATGCATATCGGCACCTATATCTGAAATGCCTATCGGCACCTATTTTTGAAATGCCTATCGAAAACTACATCTGAAAAGCCTATCAGAACCTATATTTGAAATGCCTATCGGCAACCACATCAGAAATGCCTTTCGGCACCTATATCTGAAATGCCTTTCAGCATTAATATCTGAAATGCCTATCGGCAACCATATCTAAAATGCCTATCGACACCTATATTTGAAATACCTATCGGCTTCTATATCTGAAATGCCTCTCGGCACCTGTTTTTAAAATGCCAATCGGCAACTATATCTGAAATGCCTATCGGTGCCTATATCCGAAATGCCTATCGGCATCAATTTTTGAAATGCCTATCGGAAACTACATCTGAAATGCCTATCAGCACCTATATTTGAAATGCCTATCGGCAACCATATCTGGAATGCCTATCGGCACCTATATTTGAAATGCCTATCGGCTTCTATATCTGTAATGCCTATCGGCACCTATTTTTAAAATGCCAATTGGCAACTATATCTGAAATGCCTATCGGCACCAATATCTGAAATGCCTATCGGCACCTATTTTTGAAATGCCTATCGGAAACTACATCTGGAATGCCTATCAGCACCTATATTTGAAATGCCTATCGGCAACCATATCTGGAATGCCTATCGGCACCTATTTTCTAAATGCCAATCGGCAACTATATCTGAAATGCCTATCGGCACCTATATCTGAAATGCCTATCAGCACCAATTTTTGAAATGCCTATCGGAAACTACATCTGAAATGCCTATCAGCACCTATATTTGAAATGCCTATCGGCAACTATATCTGGAATGCCTATCGGCACCTCTATTTGAAATGCCTATCGGCTTCTATATCTTAAATGCCTATCGGCACCTATTTTTTAAATGCCAATCGGCAACTATATCTGAAATGCCTATCGGCACCTATATCTGAAATGCCTATCGGCACCTATTTTTGAAATGCCTATCGGAAACTACATCTGAAATGCCTGTCAGCACCTATATTTGAAATGCCTATCGGCAACCATATCTGAAATGCCTATCGGCACCTATTTTTAAAATGCCAATCGGCAACTATATCTGAAATGCCTATCGGCACCTATATCTGAAATGCCTATCGTAAACTACATCTGAAATGCCTATCAGCACCTATATTTGAAATGCCTATTGGCAACCATATCTGGAATGCCTATCGGCACCTATATTTGAAATGCCTATCGGCTTCTATATCTGAAATGCCTATCGGCACCTATTTTTAAAATGCCAATCGGCAACTATATCTGAAATGCCTATCGGCACCAATATCTAAAATGCCTATTGGCACCTATTTTTGAAATGCCTATCGGAAACTACATCTGAAATGCCTATCATCACCTATATTTGAAATGCCTTATAGCAACCATATCTGGAATGCCTATCGGCACCTATATTTAAAATGCCTATCGGCTTCTATATCTGAAATGCCTATCGGCACATATATCTGAAATGCCTATCGGCACCTATTTTTGAAATGCCTATCGGAAACTACATCTGAAATGCCTATCAGCACCTATATTTGAAATGCCTATCGGCAACCATATCTGGAATGCCTATCGGCACCTATATTTGAAATGCCTATCGGCTTCTATATCTGAAATGCCTATCGGCACCTGTTTTTAAAATGCTAATCGGCAACTATATCTGAAATGCCTATCGGCACCTATATCTGAAATGCCTATCGGCACCTATTTTTGAAATGCCTATCGGAAACTACATCTGAAATGCATATCAGCACTTATATTTGAAATGCCTATCGGCATCCATATCTGGAATGCCTATCGGCACCTATATTTGAAATGCCTATCGGCTTCTATATCTGAAATGCCTTTCGGCACCTATTTTTAAAATGCCAATCGGCAACTATATTTAAAATGCATATCGGCACCTATATCTGAAATGCCTATCGGCACCTATTTTTGAAATGCCTATCGAAAACTACATCTGAAATGCCTATCAGCACCTATATTTGAAATGCCTATCGGCAACCACATCAGAAATGCCTATCGGCACCTATATCTGAAATGCCTTTCTGCATTTATATCTGAAATGCCTATCGACACCTATATTTGAAATGCCTATCGGCACCTATATTTTAAATGCCTATCGGCAACTGTATCTGATATGCCTATCGGCACCTATATCTAAAATGCCTATCGGCACCTATTTTTGAAATGCCGATCGGAAACTACATCTAAAATGCCTATCGGAAACTACATCTAAAATGCCTATCGGCACCTATTTTTAAAATGCCAATCGGCAACTATATCTGAAATGCCTATCGGCACCTATATCTGAAGTGCCTATCGGCACCTAATATTTAAATGCCTATCGGAAACTACATCTGAAATGCCTATCAGCACCTATATTTGAAATGCCTATCGGCAACCATATCTGAAGTGCCTATCGACACCTATATTTGAAATACCTATCGGCTTCTATATCTGAAATGCCTATCGGCACCTATTTTTAAAATGCCAATCGGCAACTATATCTGAAATGCCTATCGGCACCTATATCTGAAATGCGTTTTGGCACCAATTTTTGAAATGCTTAACGGAAACTACATCTGAAATGCCTATCAGCACCTATATTTGAAATGCCTACCGGCAACCATATCTGGAATGCCTATCGGCACCTATATTTGAAATGCCTATCGGCTTCTATATCTGAAATGCCTATCGACACCTATTTTTAAAATGCCAATTGGCAACTATAACTGAAATGCCTATCGGCACCAATATCTGAAATGCCTATCGGTACCTATTTTTGAAATGCCTATCGGAAACTACATCTGAAATGCCTATCAGCACTTATATTTGAAATGTTATCGGCAACCATATCTGGAATGCCTATCGGCACCTATATTTGAAATGCCTATCCGCTTCTATATCTGAAATGCCTATCGGCACCTATTTTTAAAATGCCAATCGGCAACTATATCTGAAATGCCTATCGGCACCTATATCTGAAATGCCTATCGGCACCTATTTTTGAAATGCCTTTCGGAAACTACATCTGAAATGCCTATCTGCTCCTATATTTGAAATGCCTATCGGCAACCATATCTGAAATGCCTATCGACACCTATATTTGAAATACCTATCGGCTTCTATATCTGAAATGCCTATCGGCACCTGTTTTTAAAATGCCAATCGGCAACTATATCTGAAATGCCTATCGGCGCCTATATCTGAAATGCCTATCGGCATCAATTTTTTAAATGCCTATCGGAAACTACATCTAAAATGCCTATCAGCACCTATATTTGAAATGCCTATCGGCAACCATATCTGGAATGCCTATCGGCACCTATATTTGAAATGCCTATCGGCTTCTATATCTGTAATGCCTATCGGCACCTATTTTTAAAATGCCAATTGGCAACTATATCTGAAATGCCTATCGGCACCAATATCTGAAATGCCTATCGGCACCTATTTTTGAAATGCCTATCGGAAACTACATCTGGAATGCCTATCAGCACCTATATTTGAAATGCCTATCGGCAACCATATCTGGAATGCTTATCGGCACCTATATTTGAAATGCCTATCGGCTTCTATATCTGAAATGCATATCGACACCTATTTTTAAAATGCTAATCGTCAACTATATCTGAAATGCCTATCGGCACCTATATCTGAAATGCCTATCGGCACCTATTTTTGAAATGCCTATCGGAAACTACATCTAAAATGCCTATCAGCACCTATATTTGAAATGCCTATCGGCAACCATATCTGAAATGCCTATCGACACCTATATTTAAAATACCTATCGGCTTCTATATCTGAAATGCCTATCGGCACCTGTTTTTAAAATGCCAATCGGCAACTATATCTGAAATGCCTATCGGCACCTATAACTGAAATGCCTATCGGCATCAATTTTTGAAATGCCTATCGGAAACTACATCTAAAATGCCTATCAGCACCTATATTTGAAATGCCTATCGGCAACCATATCTGGAATGCTTATCGGCACCTATATTTGAAATGTCTATCGGCTTCTATATCTGAAATGCCTATCGGCACCTATTTTTAAAATGCCAATTGGCAACTATATCTGAAATGCCTATCGGCACCTATATCTGAAATGAATATCGGCATCTATTTTTGAAATGCCTATCGGAAACTACATCTGAAATGCCTATAAGCACCTATATTTGAAATGCTTATCGGCAACCATATCTGGAATGCCTATCGGCACCTATATTTGAAATGCCTACGGCTTCTATATCTAAAATGCCTATCGGCACCTATTTTTAAAATGCCAATCGGCAACTATATCTTAAATGCCTATCGGCACCTATATCTGAAATGCCTATCGGCACCTATTTTTGAAATGCCTATCGGAAACTACATCTGAAATGCCTATCAGCACCTATATTTGAAATGCCTATCGGCAACCATATCTGAAATGCCTATCGACACCTATATTTGAAATACCTATCGGCTTCTATATTTGAAATGCCTATCGGCACCTATTTTTAAAATGCCAATCGGTAACGACATCTGAAATACCTATCGGCACCTATATCTGAAAGGCCTATCGGCACCAATTTTTGAAATGCCTATCGGAAACTACATCTGGAATGCCTGTCAGCACCTATATTTGAAATGCCTATCGGCAACCATATCTGGAATGCCTATCGGCACCTATATTTGAAATGCCTATCGGCTTCTATATCTGAAATGCCTATCGACACCTATTTTTAAAATGCCAATCGGCAACTATATCTGAAATGCCTATCGGCACCTATATCTGAAATGCCTATCGGCACCTATTTTTGAAATGCTTATCGGAAACTACATCTGAAATGCCTCTCAGCACCTATATTTGAAATGCCTATCGGCAACCATATCTGAAATGCCTATCGACACCTACATTTAAAATACCTATCGGCTTCTATATCTGAAATGCCTATCGTCACCTATTTTTAAAATGCCAATCGGCAACTATATCTGAAATGCCTATCTGCACCTATATCTGAAATGCCTATCGGCACCAATTTTTGAAATGCCTATCGGAAACTACATCTGAAATGCCTAGCAGCACCTATATTTGAAATGCCTATCGGCAACCATATCTGGAATGCCTATCAGCACCTATATTTGAAATGCCTATCGGCAACCATATCTGGAATGCCTATCGGCACCTATATTTGAAATGCCTATCGGCTTCTATATCTGAAATGCCTATCGGCACCTATTTTTAAAATTCCAATCGGCAACTATATCTGAAATGCCTATCGGCACCTATATCTGAAATGCCTATCGGCACCTATTTTTAAAATGCCTATCGGAAACTACATCTGAAATGCCTATCAGCACCTATATTTGAAATGCCTATCGGCAACCATATCTGAAATGCCTATCGACACCTATATTTGAAAAAAAAATCGGCTTCTATATCTGAAATGATAATCGGACCTATTTTTAAAATGCCAATCGGTAACTATATCTGAAATGCCCATCGGCACCTATATCTGAAATGCCTATCTGCACCAATTTTTGAAATGCCTATTGGAAACTACATCTGGAATGCCTATCAGCACCTATATTTGAAATGCCTATCGGCAACCATATCTGGAATGCCTATCGGCACCTATATTTGAAATGCCTATCGGCTTCTATATCTGAAATGCCTATCGACACCTATTTTTAAAATGCCAATCGGCAACGATATCTGAAATGCCTATCGGCACCTATATCTGAAATGCCTATCGGTATCTATTTTTGAAATGCCTATCGGAAACTACATCTGAAATGCCTATCAGCACCTATATTTGAAATGCCTATCGGCAACAATAACTGAAATGCCTATCGACACCTATATTTGAAATACCTATCGGCTTCTATATCTGAAATGCCTATCGGCACCTATTTTTAAAATGCCAATCGGCAACTATATCTGAAATGCCTATCGGCACCTATATCTGAAATGCCTATCGGCACCTATTTTTGAAATGCCTATCGGAAACTACATCTAAAATGCCTATCAGCACCTATATTTGAAATGCCTATCGGCAACCATATCTAGAATGCCTATCGGCATCTATATTTGAAATGCCTATCGGCTTCTGTATCTAAAATGCCTAACGGCACCTATTTTTAAAATGCCAATCGGCAACTATATCTGAAATGCCTATCGGCACCTATATCTGAAATGCCTTTCGGCACCTATTTTTGAATTGCCTATCGGAAACTAAATCTGAAATGCCTATCAGCACCTATATTTGAAATGCCTATCGACAACCATATCTGGAATGCCTATCGGCGCCTATATTTTAAATGCCTATCGGCTTCTATATCTGAAATGCCTATCGGCACATATTTTTAAAATGCCAATCGGCAACTATATCTGAAATGCTTATCGGCACCTATATCTGAAATGCTTACGGCACCTATTTTTGAAATGCCTTTCGGAAACTACATCTGAAATGCCTATCAGCACCAATATTTGAAATGCCTATCGGCAACCATATCTGAAATGCCTATCGACACCTATATTTGAAATGCCTATCGGCTTCTATATCTGAAATGCCTATCGACACCTATTTTTAAAATGCCAATCGGCAACTATATCTGAAATGCCTATCGGCACCTATATCTGAAATGCCTATCGTCACCTATTTTTGAAATGCCTATCGGAAACTACATCTGAAATGCCTATCATCACCTATATTTGAAATGCCTTATAGCAAACATATCTGGAATGCCTATCGGCACCTATATTTAAAATGCCTATCGGCTTCTATATCTGAAATGCCTATCGGCACATATATCTGAAATGCCTATCGGCACCTATTTTTGAAATGCCTATCGGCTTCTATATCTGAAATGCCTATCGGCACCTATTTTTAAAATGCCAATCGGCAACTATATCTGAAATGCCTATCGGCACCAATATCTAAAATGCCTATTGGCACCTATTTTTGAAATGCCTATCGGAAACTACATCTGAAATGCCTATCATCCCATATATTTGAAATGCCTTATAGCAAACATATCTGGAATGCCTATCGGCACCTATATTTAAAATGCCTTTCGGCACCTATATCTGAAATGCCTTTCTGCATTTATATCTGAAATGCCTATCGACACCTATATTTGAAATGCCTATCGGCACCTATATTTTAAATGCCTATCGGCAACTGTATCTGATATGCCTATCGGCACCTATATCTGAAATGCCTATCGGCACCTATTTTTGAAATGCCTATCGGAAACTACATCTAAAATGCCTATCGGAAACTACATCGAAAATGCCTATCGGCACCTATTTTTAAATTGCCAATCGGCAACTATATCTGAAATGCCTATCGGCACCTATATCTGAAGTGCCTATCGGCACCTATTATTTAAATGCCTATCGGAAACTACATCTGAAATGCCTATCAGCACCTATATTTGAAATGCTTATCGGCAAACATATCTGGAGTGCCTATCGACACCTATATTTGAAATACCTATCGGCTTCTATATCTGAAATGCCTATCGGCACCTATTTTTAAAATGCCAATCGGCAACTATATCTGAAATGCCTATCGGCACCTATATCTGAAATGCCTTTCTGCATTTATATCTGAAATGCCTATCGACACCTATATTTGAAATGCCTATAGGCACCTATATTTTAAATGCCTATCGGCAACTGTATCTGATATGCCTATCGGCACCTATATCTGAAATGCCTATCGGCACCTATTTTTGAAATGCCGATCGGAAACTACATCTAAAATGCCTATCGGAAACTACATCTAAAATGCCTATCGGCACCTATTTTTAAAATGCCAATCGGCAACTATATCTGAAATGCCTATCGGCACCTATATCTGAAGTGCCTATCGGCACCTAATATTTAAATGCCTATCGGAAACTACATCTGAAATGCCTATCAGCACCTATATTTGAAATGCCTATCGGCAACCATATCTGAAGTGCCTATCGACACCTATTTTTGAAATACCTATCGGCTTCTATATCGAAAATGCCTATCGGCACCTATTTTTAAAATGCCAATCGGCAACTATATCTGAAATGCCTATCGGCACCTATATCTGAAATGCCTTTTGGCACCAATTTGTGAAATGCTTAACGGAAACTACATCTGAAATGCCTATCAGCACCTATATTTGAAATGCCTACCGGCAACCATATCTGGAATGCCTATCGGCACCTATATTTGAAATGCCTATCGGCTTCTATATCTGAAATGCCTATCGGCACCTATTTTTAAAATGCCAATCGGCAACTATATCTGAAATGCCTATCGGCACCAATATCTGAAATGCCTATCGGCACCTATTTTTGAAATGCCTATCGGAAACTACATCTGAAATGCCTATCATCACCTATATTTGAAATGCCTATCGGCAAACATATCTGGAATGCCTATCGGCACCTATATTTGAAATGCCTATCGGCTTCTATATCTGAAATGCCTATCGGCACCTATATCTGAAATGCCTATCGGCACCTATTTTTGAAATGCCTATTTGAAAATACATCTTAAATGCCTATCAGCACCTATATTTGAAATGCCTATCGGCAACTATATCTGGAATGCCTATCGGCACCTATATTTGAAATGCCTATCGGCTTCTATATCTGAAATGCCTATCGGCACTTATTTTTAAAATGCCAATCGGCAGCTATATCTGAAATGCCTATCGGCACCTATATCTGAAATGCCTATCGGCACCTATTTTTGAAATGCCTATCGGAAACTAAATCTGAAATGCCTATCAGCACCTATATTTGAAATGCCTATCGGAAACCATATCTGGAATGCCTATCGGCACCTATTATTGAAATGCCTATCGGAAACTACATCTGAAATGCCTATCAGCACTTATATTTGAAATGCCTATCGGCAACCATATCTTAAATCCCTATCGACACCTATATTTGAAATACCTGTCGGCTTCTATATCTGAAATGCCTATCGGCTCCTATTTTTAAAATGCCAATCGGCGACTATATCTGAAATGCCTATCGGCGCCTATATCTGAAATGCCTATCGGCACCAATTTTTGAAATGCTAATCGGAAACTACATCTGAAATGCCTATCAGCACCTATATTTGAAATGCCTACCGGCAACCATATCTGGAATGCCTATCGGCACCTATATTTGAAATGCCTATCGGCTTCTATATCTGAAAAGCCTATCGACACCTATTTTTAAAATGCCAATTGGCAACTATATCTGAAATACCTATCGGCACCTATATCTGAAATGCCAATCGGTACCTATTTTTGAAATGCCTATCGGAAACTACATCTGAAATGCCTATCAGCACTTATATTTCAAATGCCTATCGGCAACCATATCTGGAATGCCTATCGGCACCTATATTTGAAATGCCTATCGGCTTCCATATCTGAAATGCCTATCGGCACATATTTTTAAAATGCCAATCGGCAACTATATCTGAAATGCCTATCGGCACCCTATATCTGAAATGCCTATCGGCACCTATTTTTGAAATGCCTTTCGGAAACTACATCTGAAATGCCTATCTGCTCCTATATTTGAAATGTCTATCGGCAACCATATCTGAAATGCCTATCGACACATATATTTGAAATACCTATCGGCTTCTATATCTGAAATGCCTATCGGCACCTGTTTTTAAAATGCCAATCGGCAACTATATCTGAAATGCCTATCGGCGCCTATATCTGAAATGCCTATTGGCATCAATTTTTTAAATGCCTATCGGAAACTACATCTAAAATGCCTATCAGCACCTATATTTGAAATGCCTATCGGCAACCATATCTGGGATGCCTATCGGCACCTATATTTGAAATGCCTATCGGCTTCTATATCTGTAATGCCTATCGGCACCTATTTTTAAATTGCCAATTGGCAACTATATCTGAAATCCCTATCGGCACCTATATCTGAAATGCATATCGGCACCTATTTTTGAAATGCCTATCGGAAACTACATCTGGAATGCCTATCGGCACCTATATTTGAAATGCCTATCGGCAACCATATCTGGAATGCCTATCGGCACCTATATTTGAAATGCCTATCGGCTTCTATATCTGAAATGCATATCAACACCTATTTTTAAAATGCAAATCGGCAACTATATCTGAAATGCCTATCGGCACCTATATCTGAAATGCCTATCGGCACCTATTTTTGAAATGCCTATCGGAAACTGCATCTAAAATGCCTATCAGCACCTATTTTTGAAATGCCTATCGGTAACCATATCTGGAATGCCTATCGGCACCTATATTTGAAATGACTATCGGCTTCTATATCTGAAATGCCTATCGGCACCAATTTTTAAAATGCCAATTGGCAACTATATCTGAAATGCCTATCAACACCTATATCTGAAATGCCTATCGGCACCTATTTTTAAAATGCCAAACGGCACCTATATCGGAAATGCCTATCGGCACCTATTTTTGAAATGCCTATTGGAAACTACATCTGAAATGCCTATCAGCACTTATATTTGAAATGCCTATCGGCAACCATATCTGGAATGCCAATCGGCACCTATATTTGAAATGCCTATCGGCTTCTATATCTGAAATGCCTATCGGCACCTATTTTTAAAATGCCAATCGGCAACTATATCTGTAATGCCTATCGGCACCTATTTTTGAAATGCCTATCGGAAACCACATCTAAAAAGTCTATCAGCACCAATATTTGAAATGCCTATCGGCAACCATATCTGAAATGCCTATCGGCACCTATATTTGAAATACCTATCGGCTTCTATATCTGAAATGCCTATCGGCACCTATTTTCTAAATGCCAATCGGCAACTATATCTGAAATGCCTATCGGCACCTATATCTGAAATGCCTATCGGCACCAATTTTTTAAATGCCTATCGGAAACTACATCTGAAATGCCTATCAGCACCTATATTTGAAATGCCTATCGGCAACTATATCTGGAATGCCTATCGGCACCTATATTTGAAATGCCTATCGGCTTCTATATCTGAAATGCCTATCGGCACCTATTTTTTAAATGCCAATTGGCAACTATATCTGAAATGCCTATCGGCACCTATATCTGAAATGCCTATCGGCACCTATTTTTGAAATGCCTATCGGAAACTACATCTGAAATGCCTATCAGCACCTATAAATGAAATGCCTATCGGCAACCATATCTGAAATGCCTATCGGCACCTATTTTTAAAATGCCAATCGGCAACTATATCTGAAATGCCTATCGGCACCTATATGTGAAATGCCTATCGGCATCAATTTTTGAAATGCCTATCGGAAACTACATCTGAAATGCCTATCAGCACCTATATTTGAAATGCGTATTGGCAACCATATCTGGAATGCCTATCGGCACCTATATTTAAAATGCCTATCAACTTCTATATCTGAAATGCCTATCGGCAGCTATTTTTAAAATGCCAATCGCCAACTTTATCTGAAATGCCTTTTGGCACCAATATCTGAAATGCCTATCGGCACCTATTTTTGAAATGCCTATCGGAAACTACATCTGAAATGCCTATCATCACCTATATTTGAAATGCCTATCGGCAAACATATCTGGAATGCCTATCGGCACCTATATTTGAAATGCCTATCGGCTTCTATATCTGAAATGCCTATCGGCACCTATTTTTAAGATGCCAATCGGCAACTATATCTGAAATGCCTATCGGCACCTATATCTGAAATGCCTATCGGCACCTATTTTTGAAATGCCTATCGGAAACTACATCTGAAATGCCTATCAGTACCTATATTTGAAATGCCTATCGGCTTCTATATCTGAAGTGCCTATCGGCACCTATATTTGAAATGCCTATCGGCACCTATTTTTGAAATGCCTATCGAAAACTACATCTAAAATGCCTATCAGCACCTATATTTGAAATGCCTATCGGCTTCTATATCTGAAGTGCCTATCGGCACCTATATTTGAAATGCCTATCGGCACCTATTTTTGAAATGCCTATCGAAAACTACATCTGAAATGCCTATCAGCACCTATATTTGAAATGCCTATCGGCAACCACATCAGAAATGCCTATCGACACCTATATCTGAAATGCCTTTCTGCATTTATATCTGAAATGCCTATCGACACCTATATTTGAAATGCCTATCGGCACCTATATTTTAAATGCCTATCGGCAACTATATCTGATCTGCTTATCGGCACCTATATCTGAAATGCCTATCGGCACCTATTTTTGAAATGCCTATCGGAAACTACATCTAAAATGCCTATCGGCACCTATTGTTAAAATGCCAATCGGCAACTATATCTGAAATGCCTAGCGGCACATATATCTGAAGTGCCTATCGGCACCCATTATTGAAATGCCTATCGGAAACTACATCTGAAATGCCTATCAGCACCTATATTTGAAATGCCTATCGGCAACCATATCTGAAATGCCTATCGACACCTATATTTGAAATACCTGTCGGCTTCTATATCTGAAATGCCTATCGGCACCCATTTTTAAAATGCCAAATGGCAACTATATCTGAAATGCCTATCGGCACCTATATCTGAAATGCCTATCGGCACCAATTTTTGAAATGCTTATCGGAAACTACATCTGAAATGCCTATCAGCACCTATATTTGAAATGCCTACCGGCAACCATATCTGGAATGCCTATCGGCACCTATATTTGAAATGCCTATCGGCTTCTATATCTGAAATGCCAATCGACACCTATTTTTAAAATGCCAATTGGCAACTATATCAGAAATGCCTATCGGCACCTATATCTGAAATGCCTATCGGTACCTATTTTTGAAATGCCTATCGGAAACTACATCTGAGATGCCTATTAGCACTTATATTTGAAATGCCTATCGGCAACCATATCTGGAATGCCTATCGGCACCTATATTTAAATGCCTATCGGCTTCTTTATCTGAAATGCCTATCGGCACCTATTTTTAAAATGATAATCGGCAACTATATCTGAAATGCCTATCGGCACCTATATCTGAAATGCCTATCGGCACCTATTTTTGAAATGGCTATCGGAAACTACATCTGAAATGCCTATCAGCACCAATAATTTAAATGCCTATCGGCAACCATATCAGAAATGCCTATCGACACCTATATTTAAAATACCTATCGGTTTCTATATCTGAAATGCCTATCGGCACCTATATCTGAAATGCCTATCGGCACCTATTTTTGAAATGCCTATCGGAAACTACATCTGAAATGCCTATCAGCACTTATATTTGAAATGCCTATCGGCAAACATATCTGGAATGCCTATCGGCACCTATATTTGAAATACCTGTTGGCTTCTATATCTGAAATGCCTATCGGCACCTATTTTTAAAATGCCAATCGGCAACTATATCTGAAATGCCTATCGGCACCTATATCTGAAATGCATATCGGCACCAATTTTTGAAATGCTTATCGGAAACTACATCTGAAATGCCTATCAGCACCTATATTTGAAATGCCTACCGGCAACCATATCTGGAATGCCTATCGGCACCTATATTTGAAATGCTTATCGGCTTCTATATCTGAAATGCCTATCGACACCTATTTTTAAAATGCCAATTGGCAACTATATCAGAAATGCCTATCGGCACCTATATCTGAAATGCCTATCGGTACCTATTTTTGATATGCCTATCGGAAACTACATCTAAAATGCCTATTAGCACTTATATTTGAAATGCCTATCGGCAACCATATCTGGAATGCCTATCGGCACCTATATTTGAAATGCCTATCGGCTTCTATATCTGAAATGCCTATCGGCACCTATTTTTAAAATGATAATCGGCAACTATATCTGAAATGCCTATCGGCACCTATATCTGAAATGCCTATCGGCACCTATTTTTGAAATGCCTTTCGGAAACTACATCTGAAATGCCTATCTGCTCCTATATTTGAAATGCCTATCGGCAACCATATCTTAAATGCCTATCGATATTTCAAATACCTATCGGCTTCTATATCTGAAATGCCTATCGGCACCTGTTTTTAAAATGCCAATCGGCAACTATATCTGAAATGCCTATCGGCACCTATATCTGAAATGCCTATCGGCACCTATTTTTGAAATGCCTATCGGAAACTAAATCTGAAATGCCTATCAGTACCTATATTTGAAATGCCTATCGGCTTCTATATCTGAAGTGCCTATCGGCACCTATATTTGAAATGCCTATCGGCACCTATTTTTGAAATGCCTATCGAAAGCTACATCTGAAATGCCTATCAGCACCTATATTTGAAATGCCTATCGGCTTCTATATCTGAAGTGCCTATCGGCACCTATATTTGAAATGCCTATCGGCACCTATTTTTGAAATGCCTATCGAAAACTACATCTGAAATGCCTATCAGCACCTATATTTGAAAAGCCTATCGGCAACCACATCAGAAATGCCTATCGGCACCTATATCTGAAATGCCTTTCTGCATTTATATCTGAAATGCCTATCGACACCTATATTTGAAATGCCTATCGGCACCTATATTTTAAATGCCTATCGGCAACTATATCTGATCTGCTTATCGGCACCTATATCTGAAATGCCTATCGGCACCTATTTTTGAAATGCCTATCGGAAACTACATCTAAAATGCCTATCGGCACCTATTGTTAAAATGCCAATCGGCAACTATATCTGAAATGCCTAGCGGCACATATATCTGAAGTGCCTATCGGCACCCATTATTGAAATGCCTATCGGAAACTACATCTGAAATGCCTATCAGCACCTATATTTGAAATGCCTATCGGCAACCATATCTGAAATGCCTATCGACACCTATATTTGAAATACCTGTCGGCTTCTATATCTGAAATGCCTATCGGCACCCATTTTTAAAATGCCAAATGGCAACTATATCTGAAATGCCTATCGGCACCTATATCTGAAATGCCTATCGGCACCAATTTTTGAAATGCTTATCGGAAACTACATCTGAAATGCCTATCAGCACCTATATTTGAAATGCCTACCGGCAACCATATCTGGAATGCCTATCGGCACCTATATTTGAAATGCCTATCGGCTTCTATATCTGAAATGCCAATCGACACCTATTTTTAAAATGCCAATTGGCAACTATATCAGAAATGCCTATCGGCACCTATATCTGAAATGCCTATCGGTACCTATTTTTGAAATGCCTATCGGAAACTACATCTGAGATGCCTATTAGCACTTATATTTGAAATGCCTATCGGCAACCATATCTGGAATGCCTATCGGCACCTATATTTAAATGCCTATCGGCTTCTTTATCTGAAATGCCTATCGGCACCTATTTTTAAAATGATAATCGGCAACTATATCTGAAATGCCTATCGGCACCTATATCTGAAATGCCTATCGGCACCTATTTTTGAAATGGCTATCGGAAACTACATCTGAAATGCCTATCAGCACCAATAATTTAAATGCCTATCGGCAACCATATCAGAAATGCCTATCGACACCTATATTTAAAATACCTATCGGTTTCTATATCTGAAATGCCTATCGGCACCTATATCTGAAATGCCTATCGGCACCTATTTTTGAAATGCCTATCGGAAACTACATCTGAAATGCCTATCAGCACTTATATTTGAAATGCCTATCGGCAAACATATCTGGAATGCCTATCGGCACCTATATTTGAAATACCTGTTGGCTTCTATATCTGAAATGCCTATCGGCACCTATTTTTAAAATGCCAATCGGCAACTATATCTGAAATGCCTATCGGCACCTATATCTGAAATGCATATCGGCACCAATTTTTGAAATGCTTATCGGAAACTACATCTGAAATGCCTATCAGCACCTATATTTGAAATGCCTACCGGCAACCATATCTGGAATGCCTATCGGCACCTATATTTGAAATGCCTATCGGCTTCTATATCTGAAATGCCTATCGACACCTATTTTTAAAATGCCAATTGGCAACTATATCAGAAATGCCTATCGGCACCTATATCTGAAATGCCTATCGGTACCTATTTTTGATATGCCTATCGGAAACTACATCTAAAATGCCTATTAGCACTTATATTTGAAATGCCTATCGGCAACCATATCTGGAATGCCTATCGGCACCTATATTTGAAATGCCTATCGGCTTCTATATCTGAAATGCCTATCGGCACCTATTTTTAAAATGATAATCGGCAACTATATCTGAAATGCCTATCGGCACCTATATCTGAAATGCCTATCGGCACCTATTTTTGAAATGCCTTTCGGAAACTACATCTGAAATGCCTATCTGCTCCTATATTTGAAATGCCTATCGGCAACCATATCTTAAATGCCTATCGATATTTCAAATACCTATCGGCTTCTATATCTGAAATGCCTATCGGCACCTGTTTTTAAAATGCCAATCGGCAACTATATCTGAAATGCCTATCGGCACCTATATCTGAAATGCCTATCGGCACCTATTTTTGAAATGCCTATCGGAAACTAAATCTGAAATGCCTATCAGTACCTATATTTGAAATGCCTATCGGCTTCTATATCTGAAGTGCCTATCGGCACCTATATTTGAAATGCCTATCGGCACCTATTTTTGAAATGCCTATCGAAAGCTACATCTGAAATGCCTATCAGCACCTATATTTGAAATGCCTATCGGCTTCTATATCTGAAGTGCCTATCGGCACCTATATTTGAAATGCCTATCGGCACCTATTTTTGAAATGCCTATCGAAAACTACATCTGAAATGCCTATCAGCACCTATATTTGAAAAGCCTATCGGCAACCACATCAGAAATGCCTATCGGCACCTATATCTGAAATGCCTTTCTGCATTTATATCTGAAATGCCTATCGACACCTATATTTGAAATGCCTATCGGCACCTATATTTTAAATGCCTATCGGCAACTATATCTGATCTGCTTATCGGCACCTATATCTGAAATGCCTATCGGCACCTATTTTTGAAATGCCTATCGGAAACTACATCTAAAATGCCTATCGGCACCTATTGTTAAAATGCCAATCGGCAACTATATCTGAAATGCCTAGCGGCACATATATCTGAAGTGCCTATCGGCACCCATTATTGAAATGCCTATCGGAAACTACATCTGAAATGCCTATCAGCACCTATATTTGAAATGCCTATCGGCAACCATATCTGAAATGCCTATCGACACCTATATTTGAAATACCTGTCGGCTTCTATATCTGAAATGCCTATCGGCACCTATTTTTAAAATGCCAATCGGCAACTATATCTGAAATGCCTATCGGCACCTATATCTGAAATGCCTATCAACACCTATTTTTGAAATGCCTATCGGAAACTACATCTGAAATGCCTATCAGCACCTATATTTGAAATGCCTATCGGCAACCATATCTGGAATGCCTATCGGCACCTATATTTGAAATGCCTATCGGCTTCTAATTCTGAAATGCCTATCGGCACCTATTTTTAAATGTCAATCGGCAACTATATCTGTAATGCCTATCGGCACCTATTTTTGAAATGCCTATCGGAAACCACATCTGAAATGCCTATCAGCACCAATATTTGAAATGCCTATCGGCAACCATATCTGAAATGCCTATCGACACCTATATTTGAAATACCTATCGGCTTCTATATCTGAAATGCCTATCGGCACCTATATCTGAAATGCCTATCGGCACCTATTTTTGAAATGCCTATCGGAAACTACATCTGAAATGTCTATCAGCACCTATATTTGAAATGCCTATCGGCAACCATATCTGAAATGCCTATCGGCACCTATATCTGAAATGCCTATCGGCATCAATTTTTGAAATGCCTATCGGAAACTACATCTGAAATGCCTATCAGCACCTATATTTGAAATGCCTATTGGCAACCATATCTGGAATGCCTATCGGCACCTATATTTGAAATGCCTATCGGCTTCTATATCTGAAATGCCTATCGGCACCTATTTTTAAAATGCCAATCGGCAACTATATCTGAAATGCCTATCGGCACCAATATCTGAAATGCCTATCGGCACCTATTTTTGAAATGCCTATCGGAAACTACATCTGAAATGCCTATCATCACCTATATTTGAAATGCCTATCGGCAAACATATCTGGAATGCCTATCGGCACCTATATTTGAAATGCCTATCGGCTTCTATATCTGAAATGCCTATCGGCACCTATATCTGAAATGCCTATCGGCACCTATTTTTGAAATGCCTATTTGAAAATACATCTTAAATGCCTATCAGCACCTATATTTGAAATGCCTATCGGCAACTATATCTGGAATGCCTATCGGCACCTATATTTGAAATGCCTATCGGCTTCTATATCTGAAATGCCTATCGGCACTTATTTTTAAAATGCCAATCGGCAGCTATATCTGAAATGCCTATCGGCACCTATATCTGAAATGCCTATCGGCACCTATTTTTGAAATGCCTATCGGAAACTAAATCTGAAATGCCTATCAGCACCTATATTTGAAATGCCTATCGGAAACCATATCTGGAATGCCTATCGGCACCTATTATTGAAATGCCTATCGGAAACTACATCTGAAATGCCTATCAGCACCTATATTTGAAATGCCTATCGGCAACCATATCTTAAATCCCTATCGACACCTATATTTGAAATACCTGTCGGCTTCTATATCTGAAATGCCTATCGGCTCCTATTTTTAAAATGCCAATCGGCGACTATATCTGAAATGCCTATCGGCGCCTATATCTGAAATGCCTATCGGCACCAATTTTTGAAATGCTAATCGGAAACTACATCTGAAATGCCTATCAGCACCTATATTTGAAATGCCTACCGGCAACCATATCTGGAATGCCTATCGGCACCTATATTTGAAATGCCTATCGGCTTCTATATCTGAAAAGCCTATCGACACCTATTTTTAAAATGCCAATTGGCAACTATATCTGAAATACCTATCGGCACCTATATCTGAAATGCCTATCGGTACCTATTTTTGAAATGCCTATCGGAAACTACATCTGAAATGCCTATCAGCACTTATATTTCAAATGCCTATCGGCAACCATATCTGGAATGCCTATCGGCACCTATATTTGAAATGCCTATCGGCTTCCATATCTGAAATGCCTATCGGCACATATTTTTAAAATGCCAATCGGCAACTATATCTGAAATGCCTATCGGCACCCTATATCTGAAATGCCTATCGGCACCTATTTTTGAAATGCCTTTCGGAAACTACATCTGAAATGCCTATCTGCTCCTATATTTGAAATGTCTATCGGCAACCATATCTGAAATGCCTATCGACACATATATTTGAAATACCTATCGGCTTCTATATCTGAAATGCCTATCGGCACCTGTTTTTAAAATGCCAATCGGCAACTATATCTGAAATGCCTATCGGCGCCTATATCTGAAATGCCTATTGGCATCAATTTTTTAAATGCCTATCGGAAACTACATCTAAAATGCCTATCAGCACCTATATTTGAAATGCCTATCGGCAACCATATCTGGAATGCCTATCGGCACCTATATTTGAAATGCCTATCGGCTTCTATATCTGTAATGCCTATCGGCACCTATTTTTAAATTGCCAATTGGCAACTATATCTGAAATCCCTATCGGCACCTATATCTGAAATGCATATCGGCACCTATTTTTGAAATGCCTATCGGAAACTACATCTGGAATGCCTATCGGCACCTATATTTGAAATGCCTATCGGCAACCATATCTGGAATGCCTATCGGCACCTATATTTGAAATGCCTATCGGCTTCTATATCTGAAATGCATATCAACACCTATTTTTAAAATGCAAATCGGCAACTATATCTGAAATGCCTATCGGCACCTATATCTGAAATGCCTATCGGCACCTATTTTTGAAATGCCTATCGGAAACTGCATCTAAAATGCCTATCAGCACCTATTTTTGAAATGCCTATCGGAAACCATATCTGGAATGCCTATCGGCACCTATATTTGAAATGACTATCGGCTTCTATATCTGAAATGCCTATCGGCACCAATTTTTAAAATGCCAATTGGCAACTATATCTGAAATGCCTATCAACACCTATATCTGAAATGCCTATCGGCACCTATTTTTAAAATGCCAAACGGCACCTATATCGGAAATGCCTATCGGCACCTATTTTTGAAATGCCTATCGGAAACTACATCTGAAATGCCTATCAGCACTTATATTTGAAATGCCTATCGGCAACCATATCTGGAATGCCAATCGGCACCTATATTTCAAATGCCTATCGACTTCTATATCTGAAATGCCTATCGGCACCTATTTTTAAAATGCCAATCGGCAACTATATCTGTAATGCCTATCGGCACCTATTTTTGAAATGCCTATCGGAAACCACATCTAAAAAGTCTATAAGCACCAATATTTGAAATGCCTATCGGCAACCATATCTGAAATGCCTATCGGCACCTATATTTGAAATACCTATCGGCTTCTATATCTGAAATGCCTATCGGCACCTATTTTCTAAATGCCAATCGGCAACTATATCTGAAATGCCTATCGGCACCTATATCTGAAATGCCTATCGGCACCAATTTTTTAAATGCCTATCGGAAACTACATCTGAAATGCCTATCAGCACCTATATTTGAAATGCCTATCGGCAACTATATCTGGAATGCCTATCGGCACCTATATTTGAAATGCCTATCGGCTTCTATATCTGAAATGCCTATCGGCACCTATTTTTTAAATGCCAATTGGCAACTATATCTGAAATGCCTATCGGCACCTATATCTGAAATGCCTATCGGCACCTATTTTTGAAATGCCTATCGGAAACTACATCTGAAATGCCTATCAGCACCTATAAATGAAATGCCTATCGGCAACCATATCTGAAATGCCTATCGGCACCTATTTTTAAAATGCCAATCGGCAACTATATCTGAAATGCCTATCGGCACCTATATGTGAAATGCCTATCGGCATCAATTTTTGAAATGCCTATCGGAAACTACATCTGAAATGCCTATCAGCACCTATATTTGAAATGCGTATTGGCAACCATATCTGGAATGCCTATCGGCACCTATATTTAAAATGCCTATCAACTTCTATATCTGAAATGCCTATCGGCAGCTATTTTTAAAATGCCAATCGCCAACTTTATCTGAAATGCCTTTTGGCACCTTTATCTGAAATGCCTATCGGCACCTATTTTTGAAATGCCTATCGGAAACTACATCTGAAATGCCTATCATCACCTATATTTGAAATGCCTATCGGCAAACATATCTGGAATGCCTATCGGCACCTATATTTGAAATGCCTATCGGCTTCTATATCTGAAATGCCTATCGGCACCTATTTTTAAGATGCCAATCGGCAACTATATCTGAAATGCCTATCGGCACCTATATCTGAAATGCCTATCGGCACCTATTTTTGAAATGCCTATCGGAAACTACATCTGAAATGCCTATCAGTACCTATATTTGAAATGCCTATCGGCTTCTATATCTGAAGTGCCTATCGGCACCTATATTTGAAATGCCTATCGGCACCTATTTTTGAAATGCCTATCGAAAACTACATCTAAAATGCCTATCAGCACCTATATTTGAAATGCCTATCGGCTTCTATATCTGAAGTGCCTATCGGCACCTATATTTGAAATGCCTATCGGCACCTATTTTTGAAATGCCTATCGAAAACTACATCTGAAATGCCTATCAGCACCTATATTTGAAATGCCTATCGGCAACCACATCAGAAATGCCTATCGGCACCTATATCTGAAATGCCTTTCTGCATTTATATCTGAAATGCCTATCGACACCTATATTTGAAATGCCTATCGGCACCTATATTTTAAATGCCTATCGGCAACTATATCTGATCTGCTTATCGGCACCTATATCTGAAATGCCTATCGGCACCTATTTTTGAAATGCCTATCGGAAACTACATCTATAATGCCTATCGGCACCTATTGTTAAAATGCCAATCGGCAACTATATCTGAAATGCCTAGCGGCACATATATCTGAAGTGCCTATCGGCACCCATTATTGAAATGCCTATCGGAAACTACATCTGAAATGCCTATCAGCACCTATATTTGAAATGCCTATCGGCAACCATATCTGAAATGCCTATCGACACCTTTATTTGAAATACCTGTCGGCTTCTATATCTGAAATGCCTATCGGCACCCATTTTTAAAATGCCAAATGGCAACTATATCTGAAATGCCTATCGGCACCTATATCTGAAATGCCTATCGGCACCAATTTTTGAAATGCTTATCGGAAACTACATCTGAAATGCCTATCAGCACCTATATTTGAAATGCCTACCGGCAACCATGTCTGGAATGCCTATCGGCACCTATATTTGAAATGCCTATCGGCTTCTATATCTGAAATGCCTATCGACACCTATTTTTAAAATGCCAATTGGCAACTATATCAGAAATGCCTATCGGCACCTATATCTGAAATGCCTATCGGTACCTATTTTTGAAATGCCTATCGGAAACTACATCTGAGATGCCTATTAGCACTTATATTTGAAATGCCTATCGGCAACCATATCTGGAATGCCTATCGGCACCTATATTTAAATGCCTATCGGCTTCTTTATCTGAAATGCCTATCGGCACCTATTTTTAAAATGATAATCGGCAACTATATCTGAAATGCCTATCGGCACCTATATCTGAAATGCCTATCGGCACCTATTTTTGAAATGGCTATCGGAAACTACATCTGAAATGCCTATCAGCACCAATAATTTAAATGCCTATCGGCAACCATATCAGAAATGCCTATCGACACCTATATTTAAAATACCTATCGGTTTCTATATCTGAAATGCCTATCGGCACCTATATCTGAAATGCCTATCGGCACCTATTTTTGAAATGCCTATCGGAAACTACATCTGAAATGCCTATCAGCACTTATATTTGAAATGCCTATCGGCAACCATATCTGGAATGCCTATCGGCACCTATATTTGAAATACCTGTTGGCTTCTATATCTGAAATGCCTATCGGCACCTATTTTTAAAATGCCAATCGGCAACTATATCTGAAATGCCTATCGGCACCTATATCTGAAATGCATATCGGCACCAATTTTTGAAATGCTTATCGGAAACTACATCTGAAATGCCTATCAGCACCTATATTTGAAATGCCTACCGGCAACCATATCTGGAATGCCTATCGGCACCTATATTTGAAATGCCTATCGGCTTCTATATCTGAAATGCCTATCGACACCTATTTTTAAAATGCCAATTGGCAACTATATCAGAAATGCCTATCGGCACCTATATCTGAAATGCCTATCGGTACCTATTTTTGAAATGCCTATCGGAAACTACATCTAAAATGCCTATTAGCACTTATATTTGAAATGCCTATCGGCAACCATATCTGGAATGCCTATCGGCACCTATATTTGAAATGCCTATCGGCTTCTATATCTGAAATGCCTATCGGCACCTATTTTTAAAATGATAATCGGCAACTATATCTGAAATGCCTATCGGCACCTATATCTGAAATGCCTATCGGCACCTATTTTTGAAATGCCTTTCGGAAACTACATCTGAAATGCCTATCTGCTCCTATATTTGAAATGCCTATCGGCAACCATATCTTAAATGCCTATCGATATTTCAAATACCTATCGGCTTCTATATCTGAAATGCCTATCGGCACCTGTTTTTAAAATGCCAATCGGCAACTATATCTGAAATGCCTATCGGCACCTATATCTGAAATGCCTATCGGCACCTATTTTTGAAATGCCTATCGGAAACTAAATCTGAAATGCCTATCAGCACCTATATTTGAAATGCCTATCGGAAACCATATCTGGAATGCCTATCGGCACCTATTATTGAAATGCCTATCGGAAACTACATCTGAAATGCCTATCAGCACCTATATTTGAAATGCCTATCGGCAACCATATCTGGAATGCCTATCGGCACCTATATTTGAAATGCCTATCGGCTTCTATATCTGAAATGCCTATCGGCACCTATTTTTAAAATGCCAATCGGCAACTATATCTGAAATGCCTATCGGCACCTATATCTGAAATGCCTATCGGCACCTATTTTGAAATGCCTATCGGAAACTACATCTGAAATGCCTATCAGTACCTATATTTGAAATGCCTATCGGCTTCTATATCTGAAGTGCCTATCGGCACCTATATTTGAAATGCCTATCGGCACCTATTTTTGAAATGCCTATCGAAAACTACATCTGAAATGCCTATCAGCACCTATATTTGAAATGCCTATCGGCTTCCATATCTGAAGTGCCTATCGGCACCTATATTTGAAATGCCTATCGGCACCTATTTTTGAAATGCCTATCGAAAACTACATCTGAAATGCCTATCAGCACCTATATTTGAAAAGCCTATCGGCAACCACATCAGAAATGCCTATCGGCACCTATATCTGAAATGCCTTTCTGCATTTATATCTGAAATGCCTATCGACACCTATATTTGAAATGCCTATCGGCACCTATATTTTAAATGCCTATCGGCAACTATATCTGATCTGCTTATCGGCACCTATATCTGAAATGCCTATCGGCACCTATTTTTGAAATGCCTATCGGAAACTACATCTAAAATGCCTATCGGCACCTATTGTTAAAATGCCAATCGGCAACTATATCTGAAATGCCTAGCGGCACATATATCTGAAGTGCCTATCGGCACCCATTATTGAAATGCCTATCGGAAACTACATCTGAAATGCCTATCAGCACCTATATTTGAAATGCCTATCGGCAACCATATCTGAAATGCCTATCGACACCTATATTTGAAATACCTGTCGGCTTCTATATCTGAAATGCCTATCGGCACCTATTTTTAAAATGCCAATCGGCAACTATATCTGAAATGCCTATCGGCACCTATATCTGAAATGCCTATCGGCACCAATTTTTGAAATGCTTATCGGAAACTACATCTGAAATGCCTATCAGCACCTATATTTGAAATGCCTACCGGCAACCATATCTGGAATGCCTATCGGCACCTATATTTGAAATGCCTATCGGCTTCTATATCTGAAATGCCTATCGACACCTATTTTTAAAATGCCAATTGGCAACTATATCAGAAATGCCTATCGGCACCTATATCTGAAATGCCTATCGGTACCTATTTTTAAAATGCCTATCGGAAACTACATCTGAGATGCCTATTAGCACTTATATTTGAAATGCCTATCGGCAACCATATCTGGAATGCCTATCGGCACCTATATTTAAATGCCTATCGGCTTCTATATCTGAAATGCCTATCGGCACCTATTTTTAAAATGATAATCGGCAACTATATCTGAAATGCCTATCGGCACCTATATCTGAAATGCCTATCGGCACCTATTTTTGAAATGCCTTTCGGAAACAACATCTGAAATGCCTATCTGCTCCTATATTTGAAATGCCTATCGGCAACCATATCTGAAATGCCTATCGATATTTGAAATACCTATCGGCTTCTATATCTGAAATGCCTATCGGCACCTGTTTTTACAATGCCAATCGGCAACTATATCTGAAATGCCTATCGGCGCCTATATCTGAAATGCCTATCGGCATCAATTTTTTAAATGCCTATCGGAAACTACATCTAAAATGCCTATCAGCACCTATATTTGAAATGCCTATCGGCAGCCATATCTGGAATGTCTATCGGCACCTATATTTGAAATGCCTATCGGCTTCTAAATCTGGAATGCCTATCGGCGCCTATTTTTAAAATGCCAATTGGCAACTATATCTGAATGCCTATCGGCACCTATATCTGAAATGCCTATCGGCACCTATTTTTGAAATGCCTATCGGAAACTACATCTGGAATGCCTATCGGCACCTATATTTGAAATGCCTATCGGCAACCATATCTGGAATGCCTATCGGCACCTATATTTGAAATGCCTATCGGCAACCATATCTGAAATGCCTATCGACACCTATATTTGAAATACCTATCAGCTTCTATATCTGAAATGCCTATCGGCACCTATTTTTAAAATGCCAATCGGCAACTATATCTGAAATACCTATCGGCACCTATATCTGAAATGCCTATCGGCACAAATTTTTGAAATGCCTATCGGAAACTACATCTGAAATGCCTATCAGCACCTATATTTGAAATGCCTATCGGCAACCATATCTGGAATGCTAATCGGCCCCTATATTTGAAATGCCTATCGGCTTCTATATCTGAAATGCCTATCGGCACCTATTTTATAAATGCTAATCGGCAACTATATCTGAAATGCCTATCGGCACCTATATCTGAAATGCCTATCGGCACCTATTTTTGAAATGCCTATCGGAAACTATATCTGAAATGTTTATGAGCACCTATATTTGAAATGCCTATCGGCAACTATATCTGGAATGCCTATCGGCACCTATATTTGAAATGCCTATCGGCTTCTATATCTGAAATGCCTTTCGGCACCTATTTTTAAAATGCTAATCGGCAACTATATCTGAAATGCCTGTCGGCACCTATATCTAAAATGCCTATCGGCACCTATTTTTGAAATGCCTATCGGAAACTACATCTGAAATGCCTATCAGCACTTATATTTGAAATGCCTATCGGCAACCATATCTGGAATGCCTATCGGCACCTATATTTGAAATGCCTATCGGCTTCTATATCTGAAATGCCTATCGGCACCTATTTTTAAAATGCCAATCGGCAACTATATCTGAAATGCCTATCGGCACCTATATCTGAAATGCCTATCGGCACCAATTTTTGAAATGCCTATCGGAAACTACATCTGAAATGCCTATCTTCTCCTATATTTGAAATGCCTATCGGCAACCATATCTAAATTGCATATCGACACCTACATTTGAAATACCTATCGGCTTCTATATCTGAAATTCCTATCGGCACCTTTTTTAAAATGCCAATCGGCAACTATATCTGAAATGCCTATCGGCACCTATATCTGAAATGCCTATCGGCATCAATTTTTTAAATGCCTATCGGAAACTTCATCTAAAATGCCTATCAGCACCTATATTTGAAATGCCTATCGGCTTCTACATCTGAAATGCCTATCGGCACCTATTTTTAAAATGCCAATTGGCAACTATATCTGAAATGCCTATCGGCACCTATATCTGAAATGCCTATCGGCACCTATTTTTGAAATGCCTATCGGAAACTACATCTGGAATGCCTATCAGCACCTATATTTGAAATGCCTATCGGCAACCATATCTGGAATGCTTATCGGCACCTATATTTGAAATGCCTATCGGCTTCTATATCTGAAATGCCTATCGGCACCTATTTTTAAAATGCCAATCGGCAACTATATCTGAAATGCCTATCGGCACCTATATCTGAAATGCCAATCGGCACCTATTTTTGAAATGCCAATCGGCAACCATATCTGAAATGCCTATCGGCACCTATATCTGAAATGCCTATCGGCACCTATTTTTGAAATGCCTATCGGAAACTACATCTAAAATGCCTATCAGCACCTATATTTGAAATGCCTATCGGCAACCATATCTGAAATGCCTATCGACACCTATATTTGAAATACCTACCGGCTTCTATATCTGAAATGCCTATCGGCACCTATTTTTAAAATGCCAATCGGCAACTATATCTAAAATGCCTATCGGCACCTATATCTGAAATGCCTATCGGCACCAATTTTTGAAATGCCTATCGGAAACTACATCTGAAATGCCTATCAGCACCTATATTTGAAATGCCTATCGGCAACCATATCTGGAATGCTTATCGGCACCTATATTTGAAATGCCTATCGGCTTCTATATCTGAAATGCCTATCGGCACCTATTTTTAAAATGCCAATCGGCAACTATATCTGAAATGCCTATCGGCACCTATATCTGAAATGCCTATCGGCACCTATTTTTGATATGCCTATCGGAAACTACATCTGAAATGCCTATCAGCACCTATATTTGAAATGCCTATCGGCAACCATATCTGAAATGCCTATCGACACCTATATTTGAAATACCTATCGGCTTCTATATCTGAAATGCCTATCGGCACCTATTTTTAAAATGCCAATCGGCAACTATATCTGAAATGCCTATCGGCACCTCTATCTGAAATGCCTATCGGCACCAATTTTTGAAATGCCTATCGGAAACTACATCTGAAATGCCTATCAGCACCTATATTTGAAATGCCTATCGGCAACCATATCTGGAATGCTTATCGGCACCTATATTTGAAATGCCTATCGGCTTCTATATCTGAAATGTATATCGACACCTATTTTTAAAATGCCAATCGGCAACTATATCTGAAATGCCTATCGGCACCTATATCTGAAATGCCTATCCGCACCTATTTTTGAAATGCCTATCGGAAACTACATCTGAAATGCCTATCAGCACCTATATTTGAAATGCCTATCGGCAACCATATCTGAAATGCCTATCGACACCTATATTTGAAATACCTATCGGCTTCTATATCGGAAATGCCTATCGGCACCTATTTTTAAAATGCCAATCGGCAAATATACCTGAAATGCCTATCGGCACCTCTATCTGAAATGCCTATCGGCACCAATTTTTGAAGTGCCTATCGGAAACATCATCTGGAATGCCTATCAGCACCTATATTTAAAATGCCTATCGGCAACCATATCTGGAATGCCTATCGGCACCTATATTTGAAATGCCTATCCGCTTCTATATCTGAAATGCCTATCGACACCTATTTTTAAATGCCAATCGGCAACTATATCTGAAATGCCTATCGGCACCTATATCTGAAATGCCTATCGGCACCTATTTTTGAAATGCCTATCGGAAACTACATCTAAAATGCCTATCGGGCACCTATTTTTATAATGCCAATCGGCAACTATATCTGAAATGCCTATCGGCACCTATATCTGAAATGCCTATCGGCACCTATTTTTGAAATGCCTATCGGAAACTACATCTGGAATGCCTATCAGCACCTATATTTGAAATGCCTATCGGCAGCAATATCTGAAATGCCTATCGACACCTATATTTGAAATACCTATCGGCTTCTATATCTGAAATGCCTATCGACACCTATTTTTAAAATGCCAATCGGCAACTATATCTGAAATGCCTATCGGCACCTCTATCTGAAATGCCTATCGGCACCAATTTTTGAAATGACTATCGGAAACTACATCTGAAATGCCTATCAGCACCTATATTTGAAATGCCTATCGGCAACCATATCTGAAATGCCTATCGACACCTATATTTGGAATACCTATTGGCTTCTATATCTGAAATGTCTATCGGCACCTATTTTAAAATGCCAATCGGCAACTATATCTGAAATGCCTATTGGCACCAATTTTTGAAATGCCTATCGGAAACTACATCTGAAATGCCTATCAGCACCTATATTTGAAATGCCTATCGGCAACCATATCTGAAATGCCTATCGACATCTATATTTGAAATACCTATCGGCTTCTATATCTGAAATGCATATCGGCACCTATTTTTAAAATGCCAATCGGCAACTATATCTGAAATGCCTATCGGCACCTCTATCTGAAATGCCTATCGGCACCAATTTTTGAAATGCCTATCGGAAACTACATCTGGAATGCCCATCAGCACCTAAATTTAAAATGACTATCGGCAGCCATATCTGGAATGCCTATCGGCACCTATATTTGAAATGCCTATCCGCTTCTATATCTGAAATGCCTATCGACACCTATTTTTAAAATGCCAATCGGCAACTATATCTGAAATGCCTATCGGCACCTATATCTGAAATGCCTATCGGCACCTATTTTTAAAATGCCAATCGGCAACTATATCTGAAAAGCCTATCGGCACCTATATCTGAAATGCCTATCGGCACAAATTTTTGAAATGCCTATCGGAAAATAAATCTGAAATGCCTATCAGCACCTATATTTGAAATGCCTATGGGCAACCATATCTGGAATGCTTATCGGCACCTATATTTGAAATACCTATCGGCTTCTATATCTGAAATGCCTATCGGCACCTATTTTTAAAATGCCAATCGGCAACTATATCTGAAATGCCTATCGGCACTTATATCTGAAATGCCTATCGGCACCTATTTTTGAAATGCCTATCGGAAACTACATCTGAAATGCCTATCAGCACCTATATTTGAAATGCCTATCGGCAACCATATCTGGAATGCCTATCGGCACCTATATTTGAAATGCCTGTCGGCTCTATATCTAAAATGCCTATCGGCACCTATTTTTGAAATGCCTATCGAAAACTACATCTGAAATGCCTATCAGCACCTATATTTGAAATGCCTATCGGCAACCATATCTGGAATGCTTATCGGCACCTATATTTGAAATGCCTATCGGCTTCTATATCTGAAATGCCTATCGGCACCTATTTTTAAAATGACAATCGGCAACTATATCTGAAATGCCTATCGGCACTTATATCTGAAATGCCTATCGGCTCCTATTTTTGAAATGCCTATCGGAAACTACATCTGAAATGCCTATCAGCACCTATATTTGAAATGCCTATCGGCAACCATATCTGGAATGCCTATCGGCACCTATATTTGAAATGCCTATCGGCTTCTATATCTGAAATGCCTATCGGCACCTATTTTTAAAATGCCAATCGGCAACTATATCTGAAATGACTATAGGCACCTATAACTGAAATGCCTATCGGCACCTATTTTTGAAATGCCTATCCAAAACTGCATCTGAAATGCCTATCAGCACCTATATTTGAAATGTCTATCGGCAACCATATCTGGAATGCTTATCGGCACCTATATTTGAAATGCCTATCGGCTTCTATATCTGAAATGCCTATCGGCACCTATTTTTAAAATGTCAATCGGCAACTATATCTGTAATGCCTATCGGCACCTATATCTGAAATGCCTATCGGCACCTATTTTTGAAATGCCTATCGAAAACTACATTTGAAATTCCTATCAGCACCGATATTTGAAATGCCTATCGGCAACCATATCTGGAATGCCTATCGACACCTATATTTGATATACCTATCGGCTTCTATATCTGAAATGCCTATCGGCACCTATTTTTGAAATGCCTATCGAAAACTACATCTGAAGTGCCTATCAGCACCTATATTTTAAATGCCTATCGGCAACCATATCTGAAATGCCTATCGACACCTATATTTGAAATACCTGTCGGCTTCTATATCTGAAATGCCTATCGGCACCTATTTTTAAAATGCCAATCGGCAACCACATCAGAAATGCCTATCGGATCCTATATCTGAAATGCCTTACGGCATTTATATCTGAAATGCCTATCGACACCTTTATTTGAAATGCCTATCGGCACCTATTTTTGAAATGCCTATCGGAAACTACATCTGAAATGCCTATCAGCACCTATATTTTAAATGCCTATCGGCAACCATATCTGAAATGCCTATCGACACCTATATTTGAAATACCTGTCGGCTTCTATATCTGAAATGCCTATCGGCACCTATTTTTAAAATGCCAATCGGCAACTATATCTGAAATGCCTATCGGCACCTATATCTGAAATGCCTATCGGCACCAATTTTTGAAATGCCTATCGGAAACTACATCTGAAATGCCTATCAGCACCTATATTTGAAATGCCTATCGGCAAACATATCTGGAATGCCTATCGACACCTATATTTGAAATGCCTATCGGCTTCTATATCTGAAATGCCTATCGACACCTATTTTTAAAATGCTAATTGGCAACTATATCTGAAATGCCTATCGGCACCTATATCTGAAATGCCTATCGGTACCTATTTTTGAAATGCCTATCGGAAACTACATCTGAAATGCCTATCAGCACTTATATTTGAAATGCCTATCGGCATCCATATCTGGAATGCCTATCGGCACCTATATTTGAAATGCCTATCGGCTTCTATATATGAAATGCCTATCGGCACCTATTTTTAAAATGCCAATCGGCAACTTCTACTGAAATGCTTATCGGCACCTATATCTGAAATGCCTATCGGCACCTATTTTTGAAATGCTTATCGGAAACTACATCTGAAATGACTATCAGCACCTATATTTGAAATGCCTGTCGGCAACCATATCTGGAATGCTTATCGGCACCTATAATTGAAATGTCTATCGGCCTCTATATCTGAAATGCCTATCGGCACCTATTTTTAAAATGCCAATCGGCAACTATATCTAAAATGCCTATCGGCACCTATATCTGAAATGCCTATCAGCACCTATTTTTGAAATGCTTATCGGAAACTACATCTGAAATGACTATCAGTACCTATATTTGAAATGCCTGTCGGCAACCATATCTGGAATGCTTATCGGCACCTATAATTGAAATGTCTATCGGCCTCTATATCTGAAATGCCTATCGGCACCTATTTTTAAAATGCCAATCGGCAACTATATCTGAAATGCCTATCGGCACCTATATCTGAAATGCCTATCGGCACCTATTTTTGAAATGCCTATCTGAAACTACATCTGAAATGCCTATCAGAACCTATATTTGAAATGCCTATCGGCAACCATATCTGGAATGCCTATCGGCACCTATATTTGAAATGCCTATAGGCTTATATATCTGAAATTCCTATCGGCACGTATTTTTAAAATGCCAATCGGCAACTATATCTGAAATGCCTATCGGCACCTATATCTGAAATGCCTATCGGCACCTATATCTGAAATGCCTATCGGCACCAATTTTTGAAATGCCTATCGGAAACTACATCTGGAATGCCTATCAGCACCTATATTTGAAATGCCTATCGGCAACCATATCTGGAATGCCTATCGGCACCTATATTTGAAATGCCTATCCGCTTCCATATCTGAAATGCCTATCGACACCTATTTTTAAAATGCCAATCGGCAACTATATCTGAGATGCCTATCGGTCATTATATCTGAAATGCCTATCGGCACCTATTTTTGAAATGCCTATCGGAAACTACATCTGAAATGCCTCTCAGCACCTATATTTGAAATGCCTATCGGCAACCATATCTGAAATGCCTATCGACACCTATATTTGAAATACCGATCGGCTTCTATATCTGAAATGCCTATCGGCACCTATTTTTAAAATGCCAATCGGCAACTATATCTGAAATGCCTATCGGCACCTATATCTGAAATGCCTATCGGCACCAATTTTTGAAATGCCTATCGGAAACTACATCTGAAATGCCTATCAGCACCTATATTTGAAATGCCTATCGGCAACCATATCTGGAATGATTATCGGCACCTATATTTGAAATGCCTATCGGCTTCTATATCTGAAATGCCTATCGGCACATATTTTTAAAATGCCAATCGGCAACTATATCTGAAATGCCTATCGGCACCTATATCTGAAATGCCTATCGGCACCTATTTTTTAAATGCCTATCGGAAACTACATCTGAAATGCCTCTCAGCACCTATATTTGAAATGCCTATCGGCAACCATATCTGAATTGCCTATCGACACCTATATTTAAAATACCGATCGGCTTCTATATCTGAAATGCCTATCGGCACCTATTTTAAAAATGCCAATCGGCAACTATATCTGAAATGCCTATCGGCACCTATATCTGAAATGCCTATCGGCACCTATTTTTGAAATGCCTATCGGAAACTACATCTGAAATGCCCATCAGCACCTATGTTTGAAATGTCTATCGGCAACCATATCTGGAATGCCTATCGGCACCTATATTTGAAATGCCTATCGGCTTCTATATCTGAAATGCCTAACGGCACCTATTTTTAAAATGCCAATCGGCAACTATATCTGAAATGCCTATCGGCACCTTTATCTGAAATGCCCATCGGCACCTATTTTTGAAATGCCTATTGGAAACTACATCTGAAATGCCTATCAGCACCTATATTTGAAATTTCTATCGGCAACCATATCTGGAATGCCTATCGGCACCTATATTTGAAATGCCTATCGGCTTCTATATCTGAAATGCCTATCGGCACCAATTTTTGAAATGCCTATCGGAAACTACATCTGAAATGCCTATTAGCACCTATATTTGAAATGCCTATCGGCAACCATATCTGGAATGCCTATCGGCATCTATATTTGAAATGCCTATCGGCTTCTATATCTGAAATGCCTAACGGCACCTATTTTTAAAATGCCAATCGGCAACTATATCTGAAATGCCTATCGGCACAATATCTGAAATGATTATCGGCACCTATTATTTAAATGCCTATCGGAAACTACATCTGAAATGCATATCAGCACCTATATTTGAAATGCCTATCGGCAACCATATCTGGAATGCCTATCGGCACCTATATTTGAAATGCCTATCGGCTTCTATATCTGAAATGCCTATCGGCACCTTTTTTTAAAATGCCAATCGGCAACTATATCTGTAATGCCTATCGGCACCTATATCTGAAATGCCTATCGGCACCTATTTTTGAAATGCCTATCGGAAACTACATCTGAAATGCCTATCAGCACCAATCTTTGAAATGCCTATCGGCAACCATATCTGAAATGCCTATCGACACCTATATTTGAAATACCTATCGGCTTCTATATCTGAAATGCCTATCGGCACCTATTTTTAAAATGCCAATCGGCAACTATATCTGAAATGCCTATCGGCACTTATATCTGAAATGCCTATCGGCACCAATTTTTGAAATGCCTATCGGAAACTACATCTAAAATGCCTATCAGCACCTATATTTGAGATGCCTATCGGTAACCATATCCGGAATGCCTATCGGCACCTATATTTGAAATGCCTATCGGCTTCTATATCTGAAATGCCTATCGGCACCTATTTTTAAAATGCCAATCGGCAACTATATCTGAAATGCCTATCGGCACCTAAATCTGAAATGCCTGTCGGCACCAATTTTTGAAATGCCTATCGGAAACTACATCTGAAATGCCTATCAGCACCTATATTTAAAATGCCTATCGGCAACCATATCTGGCATGCCTATCGGCACCTATATTTGAAATGCCTATCGGCTTCTATATCTGAAATGCCTATCGACACTTATTTTTAAAATGACAATTGGAAACTATATCTGAAATGCCAATCGGCATCTATATCTGAAATGCCTATCTGTACCTATTTTTGAAATGCCTATCGGAAACTAGATCTGAAATGCCTATCAGCACTTATATTTGAAATGCCTATCGGCAACCATATCTGGAATGCCTATCGGCACCTATATTTGAAATGCTTATCGGCTTCTATATCTGAAATGCCTATCGGCACCTATTTTTAAAATGCCAATCGGCTACTATATCTGAAAAGCCTATCGGCACCTCTATCTAAAATGCCTATCGGCACCTATTTTTGAAATGCCTTTCGGAAACTACATCTGAAATGCCTATCTGCTCCTATATTTGAAATGCCTTTTGGCAACCATATCTGAAATGCCTATCGACACCTATATTTGAAATACCTATCGGCTTCTATATCTGAAATGCCTATCGGCACCTGTTTTTAAACTGCCAATCGGCAACTATATCTGAAATGCCTATCGGCACCTATATCTGAAATGCCTATCGGCATCAATTTTTGAAATGCCTATCGGAAACTACATCTAAAATGCCTATCAGCACCTATATTTGAAATGCCTATCGGCAACCATATCTGGAATGCCTATCGGGACCTATATTTGAAATGCCTATCGGCTTCTATATCTGAAATGCCTATCGGCACCTATTTTTAAAATGCTAATTGGCACTATGTCTGAAATGCCTATCGGTACCTATATCTAAAAATGCCTATCGGCACCTATTTTTGAAGTGCCTATCGGAAACTACATCTGAAATGCCTATCAGCACCTATATTTGAAATGCCTATCGGCAATAATATCTGGAATGCCTATCGGCACCTATATTTGAAATGCCTATCGGCTTCTATATCTGAAATGCCTATCGGCACCTATTTTTAAAATGCCAATCGGCAACTATATCTGAAATGCCTATCGGCACCTATATCTGAAATGCCTATCGGCACCTATTTTTAAAATGCTTTTCAAAAACTACATCTGAAATATCTATCTGCTCCTATATTTGAAATGCCTATAAATAACCATATCTGAAATGCCTTACGACACCTATATTTGAAATACCTATCGGCTTCTATATCTGAAATGCCTATCGGCACCTATTTTTAAAATGCCAATCGGTAACTATATCTGAAATGCCTATCGGCACCTATATCTGAAATGCCTATCGGCACCAATTTTTGAAATGCCTATCGTAAACTACGTCTGGAATGCCTATCAGCACCTATATTTGAAATGCCTATCGGCACCTATATCTGAAATGCCTATCGACACCTATTTTTGAAATGCCTATCGGAAACTACATCTGAAATGCCTATCTGCTCCTATATTTGAAATGCCTATCGGCAACCATATCTGGAATGCCTATCGGCACCTATATTTGAAATGCCTATCGGCAAACATATCTGGAATGCCTATCGGCACCTATATTTGAAATGCCTATAGGCTTCTATATCTGAAATGCCTATCGGCACCTATATCTGAAATGCCTATCGGCACCTATTTTTGAAATGCCTATCGGAAACTACATCTGAAATGCCTATCAGCACCTATATTTAAAATGCCTATCGGCAACCATATCTGGAATGCCTATCGGCACCTATATTTGAAATGCCTATCGGCTTCTATATCTGAAATGCCTATCGACACCTATTTTTAAAATGCCAATTGGCAACTATATCTGAAATGCCTATCGGCACCTGTATCTGAAATGCCTATCGGTACCTATTTTTGAAATGCCTATCGGAAACTACATCTGAAATGCCTATCAGTACTTATATTTGAAATGCCTATCGGCAACCATATCTGGAATGCCTATCGGCACTATATTGGAAATGCCTATCGGCTTCTATATCTGAAATGCCTATCGGCACCTAGTTTTAAAATGCCAATCGGCAACTATATCTGAAATGCCTATCGGCACCTATATCTGAAATGCCTATCGGCACCTATTTTTGAAATGCCTTTCGGAAACTACATCTGGAATGCCTATCAGCACTTATATTTGAAATGCCTATCGGCAACCATATCTGGAATGCCTATCGGCACCTATATTTGGAATGCCTATCGGTTTCTATATCTGAAATGCCTATCGACACCTATTTTTAAAATGCCAATCGGCAACTATATCTGAAATGCCTGTCGGCACCTATATCTGAAATGCCTATCGGCATCAATTTTTTAAATGCCTATCGGAAACTTCATTCAAAATGCCTATCAGCACCTATATTTGAAATGCCTATCGGCAACCATATCTGGAATGCCTATCGGCACCTATATTTGAAATGCCAATCGGCTTCTATATCTGAAATGCCTATCGGCACCTATTTTTAAAATGCCAATCGGCAACTATATCTGAAATGCCTATCGGCACCTATATCTGAAATGCCTATCGGTACCTATTTTTGAAATGCCTATCGGAAACTAAATCTGAAATGCCTATGAGCACCTATATTTGAAATGCCTATCGGCAACCATATCTGGAATGCCTATCGGCACCTATATTTGAAATGCCTATCGGCTTCTATATCTGAAATGCCTATCGGCACCTTTTTTAAAATGCCAATCGGCAACTATATCTGAAATGCCTATCGGCACCTATATCTGAAATGCCTATCGGCATCAACTTTTTAAATGCCTATCGGAAACTTCATCTAAAATGCCTATCAGCACCTATATTTGAAATGCCTATCGGCAACCATATCTGGAATACCTATCGGCACCTATATTTGAAATGCCTATCGGCTTCTACATCTGAAATGCCTATCGGCACCTATTTATAAAATGCCAATTGGCAACTATATCTGAAATGCCTATCGGCACGTATATCTGAAATGCCTATCGGCACCTATTTTTGAAATGCCTATCGGAAACTACATCTGGAATGCCTTTCAGCACCTATATTTGAAATGCCTATCGGCAACCATATCTGGAATGCTTATCGGCACCTATATTTGAAATGCCTATCGGCTTCTATATCTGAAATGCCTATCGGCACCTATTTTTAAAATGCCAATCGGCAACTATATCTGAAACGCCTATCGGCACCTATATCTGAAATGCCTATCAGCACCTATTTTTGAAATGCCAATCGGCAACCATATCTGAAATGCCTATCGGCACCTATATCTGAAATGCCTATCGGCACCTATTTTTGAAATGCCTATCGGAAACTACATCTAAAATGCCTATCAGCACCTATATTTGAAATGCCTATCGGCTACCATATCTGAAATGCCTATCGACACCTATATTTGAAATACCTACCGGCTTCTATATCTTAAATGCCTATCGGCACCTATTTTTAAAATGCCAATCGGCAACTATATCAAAAATGCCTATCGGCACCTATATCTGAAATGCCTATCGGCACCAATTTTTGAAATGCCTATCGGAAACTACATCTGAAATGCCTATTAGCACCTATATTTGAAATGCCTATCGGCAACCATATCTGGATTGCTTATCGGCACCTATATTTGAAATGCCTATCGGCTTCTATATCTGAAATGCCTATCGGCACCTATTTTTAAAATGCCAATCGGCAACTATATCTGAAATGCCTATCGGCACATATATCTGAAATGCCTATCGGCACCTATTTTTGAAATGCCTATCGGAAACTACATCTGAAATGCCTATCAGCACCTATATTTGAAATGCCTATCGGCAACCATATCTGAAATGCCTATCGACACCTATATTTGAAATACCTATCGGCTTCTATATCTGAAATGCCTATCGGCACCTATTTTTAAAATGCCAATCGGCAACTATATCTGAAGTGCCTATCGGCACCTCTATCTGAAATGCCTATCGGCACCAATTTTTGAAATGCCTATAGGAAACTACATCTGAAATGCCTATCAGCACCTATATTTGAAATGCCTATCGGCAACCATATCTGGAATGCTAATCGGCACCTATATTTGAAATGCCTATCGGCTTCTATACCTGGAATGTATATCGACACCTATTTTTAAAATGCCAATCGGCAACAATACTGAAATGCCTATCGGCACCTATATCTGAAATGCCTATCCGCACCTATTTTTGAAATGCCTATCGGAAACTACATCTGAAATGCCTATCAGCACCTATATTTGAAATGCCTATCGGCAACCATATCTGAAATGCCTATCGACACCTATATTTGAAATACCTATCGGCTTCTATATCTGAAATGCCTATCGGCACCTATTTTTAAAATGCCAATCGGCAAATATATCTGAAATGCCTATCGGCACCTCTATCTGAAATGCCTGTCGGCACCAATTTTTGAAATGCCTATCGGAAACTACATCTGGAATGCCTATCAGCACCTATATTTAAAATGCCTATCGGCAACCATATCTGGAATGCCTATCGGCACCTATATTTGAAATGCCTATCCGCTTCTATATCTGAAATGCCTATCGACACCTATTTTTAAAATGCCAATCGGCAACTATATCTGAAATGCCTATCGGCACCTATATCTGAAATGCCTATCGGCACCTATTTTGGAAATGCCTATCGGAAACTACATCTAAAATGCCTATCGGGCACCTATTTTTATAATGCCAATCGGCAACTATATCTGAAATGCCTATCGGCACCTATATCTGAAATGCCTATCGGCACCTATTTTTGAAATGCCTATCGGAAACTACATCTGAAATGCCTATCAGCACCTATATTTGAAATGCCTATCGGCAACAATATCTGAAATGCCTATCGACACCTCTATTTGAAATACCTATCGGCTTCTATATCTGAAATGCCTATCGACACCTATTTTTAAAATGCCAATCGGCAACTATATCTGAAATGCCTATCGGCACCTCTATCTGAAATGCCTATCGGCACCAATTTTTGAAATGCCTATCGGAAACTACATCTGAAATGCCTATCAGCACCTATATTTGAAATGCCTATCGGCAACCATATCTGAAATGCCTATCGACACCTATATTTGAAATACCTATTGGATTCTATATCTGAAATGCCTATCGGCACCTATTTTTAAAATGCCAATCGGCAACTATATCTGAAATGCCTATTGGCACCAATTTTTGAAATGCCTATCGGAAACTACATCTGAAATGCCTATCAGCACCTATATTTGAAATGCCTATCGGCAACCATATCTGGAATGCTTATCGGCACCCATATTTGAAATGCCTATCGGCTTCTATATCTGAAATGTATATCGACACCTATTTTTAAAATGCCAATCGGCAACTATATCTCAAATGCCTATCGGCACCTATATCTGAAATGCCTATCGGCACCTATTTTTGAAATGCCTATCGGAAACTACATCTGAAATGCCTATCAGCACATATATTTGAAATGCCTATCGGCAACCATATCTGAAATGCCTATCGACATCTATATTTGAAATACCTATCGGCTTCTATATCTGAAATGCCTATCGGCACCTATTTTTAAAATGCCAATCGGCAACTATATCTGAAATGCCTATCGGCACCTCTATCTGAAATGCCTATCGGCACCAATTTTTGAAATGCCTATCGGAAACTACATCTGGAATGCCCATCAGCACCTAAATTTAAAATGCCTATCGGCAACCATATCTGGAATGCCTATCGGCACCTATATTTGAAATGCCTATCCGCTTCTATATCTGAAATGCCTATCGACACCTATTTTTAAAATGCCAATCGGCAACTATATCTGAAATGCCTATCGGCACTTATATCTGAAATGCCTATCGGCACCTATTTTTGAAATGCCTATCGGAAACTACATCTGAAATGCCTATCAGCACCTATATTTGAAATGCCTATCGGCAACCATATCTGGAATGCCTATCGGCACCTATATTTGAAATGCCTGTCGGCTCTATATCTGAAAGGCCTATCGGCACCTATTTTTGAAATGCCTATCGAAAACTACATCTGAAATGCCTTTCAGCACCTATATTTGAAATGCCTATCGGCAACAATATCTGGAATGCTTATCGGCACCTATATTTGAAATGCCTATCGGCTTCTATATCTGAAATGCCTATCGGCACCTATTTTTAAAATGCCAATCGGCAACTATATCTGAAATGCCTATCGGCACATATATCTGAAATGCCTATCGGCACCTATTTTTGAAAAGCCTATCGGAAACTACATCTGAAATGCCTATCAGCACCTATATTTGAAATGCCTATCGGCAACCATATCTGGAATGCCTATCGGCACCTATATTTGAAATGCCTATCGGCTTCTATATCTGAAATGCCTATCGGCACCTATTTTTAAAATGCCAATCGGCAACTATATCTGTAATGCCTATCGGCACCTATATCTGAAATGCCTATCGGCACCTATTTTTGAAATGCCTATCGAAAACTACATTTGAAATTCCTATCAGCACCAATATTTAAAATGCCTATCGGCAACCATATCTGGAATGCCTATCGACACCTATATTTGATATACCTATCGGCTTCTATATCTGAAAAGCCTATCGGCATCTATTTTTGAAATGCCTATCGGAAACTACATCTAAAATGCCTATCGGCACCTATTTTTAAAATGCCAATCGGCAACTATATCTGAAATGCCTATCGACACCTATATTTGAAATACCTGTCGGCTTCTATATCTGAAATGCCTATCGGCACCTATTTTTAAAATGCCAATCGGCAACTATATCTGAAATGCCTATCGGCACCTATATCTGAAATGCCTATCGGCACCTATATCTGAAATGTCTATCGGCACCTATTTTTGAAATGCCTATCGGAAACTACATCTGAAATGCCTATCAGCACCTATATTTTAAATGCCTATCGGCAACCATATCTGGAATGCCTATCGACACCTATATTTGATATACCTATCGGCTTCTATATCTGAAACGCCTATCGGCATCTATTTTTGAAATGCCTATCGAAAACTACATCTGAAGTGCCTATCAGCACCTATATATGAAATGCCTATCGGCAACCACATCAGAAATGCCTATCGGATCCTATATCTGAAATGCCTTACGGCATTTATATCTGAAATGCCTATCGACATCTTTATTTAAATTGCCTATCGGCACCTGTTATTGAAATGCCTATCGGAAACTACATCTAAAATGCCTATCGGCACGTATTTTTAAAATGCCAATCGGCAACTATATCTGAAATGCCTATCGACACCTATATTTGAAATACCTGTCGGCTTCTATATCTGAAATGCCTATCGGCACCTATTTTTAAAATGCCAATCGGCAACTATATCTGAAATGCCTATCGGCACCTATATCTGAAATGCCTATCGGCACCTATATCTGAAATGTCTATCGGCACCTATTTTTGAAATGCCTATCGGAAACTACATCTGAAATGCCTATCAGCACCTATATTTTAAATGCCTATCGGCAACCATATCTGAAATGCCTATCGACACCCATATTTGAAATACCTGTCGGCTTCTATATCTGAAATGCCTATCGGCACCTATTTTTTAAATGCCTATCGGCAACTATATCTGAAATGCCTATCGGCACCTATATCTGAAATGCCTATCGGCACCAATTTTTGAAATGCCTATCGGAAACTACATCTGAAATGCCTATCAGCACCTATATTTGAAATGCCTATCGGCAAACATATCTGAAATGCCTATCGACACCTATATTTGAAATGCCTATCGGCTTCTATATCAGAAATGCCTATCGACACCTATTTTTAAAATGCTAATTGGCAACTATATCTGAAATGCCTATCGGCACCTATATCTGAAATGCCTATCGGTACCGATTTTTGAAATGCCTATCGGAAACTACATCTGAAATGCCTATCAGCACTTATATTTGAAATGCCTATCGGCATCCATATCTGGAATGCCTATCGGCACCTATATTTGAAATGCCTATCGGCTTCTATATCTGAAATGTCTATCGGCACCTATTTTTAAAATGCCAATCGGCAACATCTACTGAAATGCTAATCGGCACCTATATCTGAAATGCCTATCGGCACCTATTTTAGAAATGCCTTTTGGAAACTACATCTAAAATGCCTATCTGCTCCTATATTTGAAATGCTAATCGGCAATCATATCTGAAATGCCTATCGACCCCTATATTTGAAATACCTATCGGCATCTATATCTGAAATGCCTATCGGCACCTGTTTTTAAAATGCCAATCGGCAAATATATCTGAAATGCCTATCGGCACCTATATCTGAAATGCCTATCGGCATCAATTTTTGAAATGCCTTTCGGAAACTACATCTAAAATGCCTATCAGCACTTATTTTTGAAATGCCTATCGGCAAACATATCTGGAATGCCTATCGGCACCTATAATTGAAATTCCTATCGGCTTCTATATCTGAAATGCCTATCAACACCTATATCTGAAATGCCTACCGGCACCTATTTTTGAAATGCTTATCGGAAACTACATCTGAAATGCCTATCAGCACCTATATTTGAAATGCCTATCGGCAACCATATCTGAAATGCCTATCGACACCTATATTTGAAATACCTATCGGCTCCTATATCTGAAATGCCTATCGGCACCTATTTTTAAAATGCCAATCGGCAACTATATCTGAAATGCCTATCGGCACCTATATCTGAAATGCCTATCGGCACCAATTTTTGAAATGCTTATCGGAAACTACATCTGAAATGACTATCAGCACCTATATTTGAAATGCCTATCGGCAACCATATCTGGAATGCTTATCGGCACCTATAATTGAAATGTCTATCGGCCTCTATATCTGAAATGCCTATCGGCACCTATTTTTAAAATGCCAATCGGCAACTATATCTGAAATGCCTATCGGCACCTATATCTGAAATGCCTATCGGCACCTATTTTTGAAATGCCTATCGGAAACTACATCTGAAATGCCTATCAGCACTTATATTTGAAATGCCTATCGGCAACCATATCTGGAATGCCTATTGGCACCTATATTTGAAATGCCTATCGGCTTCTATATCTGAAATGCCTATCGGCACCTATTTTTAAAATGCCTATCGGCAACTATATCTGAAATGCCTATCGGCACCTATATCTGAAATGCCTATCGGCACCTATTTTTGAAATGCCTATCGGAAACTACATCTGAAATGCCTATCAGCACCTATATTTGAAATGCCTATCGGCAACCATATCTGGAATGCCTATCGGCACCTATATTTGAAATGCCTATCGGCACCTATTTTTAAAATGTCAATCGGCAACTATATCTGTAATGCCTATCGGCACCTATTTTTGAAATGCCTATCGGAAACCACATCTGAAATGCCTATCAGCACCAATATTTGAAATGCCTATCGGCAACCATATCTGAAATGCCTATCGACACCTATATTTGAAATACCTATCGGCTTCTATATCTGAAATGCCTATAGGCGCCTATTTTCTAAATGCCAATCGGCAACTATATCTGAAATGCCTATCGGCACCTATATCTAAAATGCCTATCGGCACCTATTTTTGAAATGCCTATCGGAAACTACATCTGAAATGTCTATCAGCACCTATATTTGAAATGCCTATCGGCAACCATATCTGAAATGCCTATCGGCACCTATATCTGAAATGCCTATCGGCATCAATTTTTGAAATGCCTATCGGAAACTACATCTGAAATGCCTATCAGCACCTATATTTGAAATGCCTATTGGCAACCATATCTGGAATGCCTATCGGCACCTATATTTGAAATGCCTATCGGCTTCTATATCTGAAATGCCTATCGGCCCCTATTTTTAAAATGCCAATCGGCAACTATATCTGAAATGCCTATCGGCACCAATATCTGAAATGCCTGTCGGCACCTATTTTTGAAATGCCTATCGGAAACTACATCTGAAATGCCTATCATCACCTATATTTGAAATGCCTATCGGCAAACATATCTGGAATGCCTATCGGCACCTATATTTGAAATGCCTATCGGCTTCTATATCTGAAATGCCTATCGGCACCTATATCTGAAATGCCTATCGGCACCTATTTTTGAAATGCCTATTTGAAAATACATCTTAAATGCCTATCAGCACCTATATTTGAAATGCCTATCGGCAACTATATCTGGAATGCCTATCGGCACCTATATTTGAAATGCCTATCGGCTTTTATATCTTAAATGCCTATCGGCACTTATTTTTAAAATGCCAATCGGCAACTATATCTGAAATGCCTATCGGCACCTATATCTGAAATGCCTATCGGCACCTATTTTTGAAATGCCTATCGGAAACTAAATCTGAAATGCCTATCAGCACCTATATTTGAAATGCCTATCGGAAACCATATCTGGAATGCCTATCGGCACCTATTATTGAAATGCCTATCGGAAACTACATCTGAAATGCCTATCAGCACCTATATTTGAAATGCCTATCGGCAACCATATCTGAAATCCCTATCGACACCTATATTTGAAATACCTGTCGGCTTCTATATCTGAAATGCCTATCGGCTCCTATTTTTAAAATGCCAATCGGCGACTATATCTGAAATGCCTATCGGCGCCTATATCTGAAATGCCTATCGGCACCAATTTTTGAAATGCTAATCGGAAACTACATCTGAAATGCCTATCAGCACCTATAGTTGAAATGCCTACCGGCAACCATATCTGGAATGCCTATCGGCACCTATATTTGAAATGCCTATCGGCTTCTATATCTGAAAAGCCTATCGACACCTATTTTTAAAATGCCAATTGGCAGCTATATCTGAAATACCTATCGGCACCTATATCTGAAATGCCTATCGGTACCTATTTTTGAAATGCCTATCGGAAACTACATCTGAAATGCCTATCAGCACTTATATTTCAAATGCCTATCGGCAACCATATCTGGAATGCCTATCGGCACATATTTTTAAAATGCCAATCGGCAACTATATCTGAAATGCCTATCGGCACCCTATATCTGAAATGCCTATCGGCACCTATTTTTGAAATGCCTTTCGGAAACTACATCTGAAATGCCTATCTGCTCCTATATTTGAAATGTCTATCGGCAACCATATCTGAAATGCCTATCGACACATATATTTGAAATACCTATCGGCTTCTATATCTGAAATGCCTATCGGCACCTGTTTTTAAAATGCCAATCGGCAACTATATCTGAAATGCCTATCGGCGCCTATATCTGAAATGCCTATTGGCATCAATTTTTTAAATGCCTATCGGAAACTACATCTAAAATGCCTATCAGCACCTATATTTGAAATGCCTATCGGCAACCATATCTGGAATGCCTATCGGCACTTATATTTGAAATGCCTATCGGCTTCTATATCTGTAATGCCTATCGGCACCTATTTTTAAATTGCCAATTGGCAACTATATCTGAAATCCCTATCGGCACCTATATCTGAAATGCATATCGGCACCTATTTTTGAAATGCCTATCGGCAACCATATCTGGAATGCCTATCGGCACTTATATTTGAAATGCCTATCGGCTTCTATATCTGTAATGCCTATCGGCACCTATTTTTAAATTGCCAATTGGCAACTATATCTGAAATCCCTATCGGCACCTATATCTGAAATGCATATCGGCAACTATATCTGAAATGCCTATCGGCACCTATATCTGAAATGCCTATCGGCACCTATTTTTGAAATGCCTATCGGAAACTGCATCTAAAATGCCTATCAGCACCTATTTTTGAAATGCCTATCGGAAACCATATCTGGAATGCCTATCGGCACCTATATTTGAAATGACTATCGGCTTCTATATCTGAAATGCCTATCGGCACCAATTTTTAAAATGCCAATTGGCAACTATATCTGAAATGCCTATCAACACCTATATCTGAAATGCCTATCGGCACCTATTTTTAAAATGCCAAACGGCACCTATATCGGAAATGCCTATCGGCACCTATTTTTGAAATGCCTATCGGAAACTACATCTGAAATGCCTATCAGCACTTATATTTGAAATGCCTATCGGCAACCATATCTGGAATGCCTATCGGCACCTATATTTGAAATGCCTATCGGCTTCTATATCTGAAATGCCTATCGGCACCTATTTTTAAAATGCCAATCGGCAACTATATCTGAAATGCCTATCGGCACCTATATCTGAAATGCCTATCGGCACCTATTTTTGAAATGCCTATCGGAAACTACATCTGATATGCCTATCAGCACCTATATTTGAAATGCCTATCGGCAACCATATCTGGAATGCCTATCGGCACCTATATTTGAAATGCCTATCGGCTTCTAATTCTGAAATGCCTATCGGCTTCTAATTCTGAAATGCCTATCGGCACCTATTTTTAAAATGCCAATCGGCAACTATATCTGTAATGCCTATCGGCACCTATTTTTGAAATGCCTATCGGAAACCACATCTAAAAAGTCTATCAGCACCAATATTTGAAATGCCTATCGGCAACCATATCTGAAATGCCTATCGACACCTATATTTGAAATACCTATCGGCTTCTATATCTGAAATGCCTATCGGCACCTATTTTCTAAATGCCAATCGGCAACTATATCTGAAATGCCTATCGGCACCTATATCTGAAATGCCTATCGGCACCAATTTTTTAAATGCCTATCGGAAACTACATCTGAAATGCCTATCAGCACCTATATTTGAAATGCCTATCGGCAACTATATCTGGAATGCCTATCGGCACCTATATTTGAAATGCCTATCGGCTTCTATATCTGAAATGCCTATCGGCACCTATTTTTTAAATGCCAATTGGCAACTATATCTGAAATGCCTATCGGCACCTATATCTGAAATGCCTATCGGCACATTTTTTGAAATGCCTATCGGAAACTACATCTGAAATGCCTATCAGCACCTATAAATGAAATGCCTATCGGCAACCATATCTGAAAAGCCTATCGGCACCTATTTTTAAAATGCCAATCGGCAACTATATCTGAAATGCCTATCGGCACCTATATGTGAAATGCCTATCGGCATCAATTTTTGAAATGCCTATCGGCATCAATTTTTGAAATGCCTATCGGAAACTACATCTGAAATGCCTATCAGCACCTATATTTGAAATGCGTATTGGCAACCATATCTGCAATGCCTATCGGCACCTATATTTAAAATGCCTATCAACTTCTATATCTGAAATGCCTATCGGCAGCTATTTTTAAAATGCCAATCGCCAACTTTATCTGAAATGCCTTTTGGCACCAATATCTGAAATGCCTATCGGCACCTATTTTTGAAATGCCTATCGGAAACTACATCTGAAATGCCTATCATCACCTATATTTGAAATGCCTATCGGCAAACATATCTGGAATGCCTATCGGCACCTATATTTGAAATGCCTATCGGCTTCTATATCTGAAATGCCTATCGGCACCTATTTTTAAGATGCCAATCGGCAACTATATCTGAAATGCCTATCGGCACCTATATCTGAAATGCCTATCGGCACCTATTTTTGAAATGCCTATCGGAAACTACATCTGAAATGCCTATCAGTACCTATATTTGAAATGCCTATCGGCTTCTATATCTGAAGTGCCTATCGGCACCTATATTTGAAATGCCTATCGGCACCTATTTTTGAAATGCCTATCGAAAACTACATCTAAAATGCCTATCAGCACCTATATTTGAAATGCCTATCGGCTTCTATATCTGAAGTGCCTATCGGCACCTATATTTGAAATGCCTATCGGCACCTATTTTTGAAATGCCTATCGAAAACTACATCTGAAATGCCTATCAGCACCTATATTTGAAATGCCTATCGGCAACCACATCAGAAATGCCTATCGGCACCTATATCTGAAATGCCTTTCTGCATTTATATCTGAAATGCCTATCGACACCTATATTTGAAATGCCTATCGGCACCTATATTTTAAATGCCTATCGGCAACTATATCTGATCTGCTTATCGGCACCTATATCTGAAATGCCTATCGGCACCTATTTTTGAAATGCCTATCGGAAACTACATCTAAAATGCCTATCGGCACCTATTGTTAAAATGCCAATCGGCAACTATATCTGAAATGCCTAGCGGCACATATATCTGAAGTGCCTATCGGCACCCATTATTGAAATGCCTGTCGGAAACTACATCTGAGATGCCTATTAGCACTTATATTTGAAATGCCTATCGGCAACCATATCTGGAATGCCTATCGGCACCTATATTTAAATGCCTATCGGCTTCTTTATCTGAAATGCCTATCGGCACCTATTTTTAAAATGATAATCGGCAACTATATCTGAAATGCCTATCGGCACCTATATCTGAAATGCCTATCGGCACCTATTTTTGAAATGGCTATCGGAAACTACATCTGAAATGCCTATCAGCACCTATATTTGAAATGCCTATTGGCAACCATATCTGGAATGCCTATCGGCACCTATATTTGAAATGCCTATCGGCTTCTATATCTGAAATGCTTATCGGCACCTATTTTTAAAATGCCAATCGGCAACTATATCTGAAATGCCTATCGGCACCAATATCTGAAATGCCTATCGGCACCTATTTTTGAAATGCCTATCGGAAACTACATCTGAAATGCCTATCATCACCTATATTTGAAATGCCTATCGGCATCCATATCTGGAATGCCTATCGGCACCTATATTTGAAATGCCTATCGGCTTCTATATCTGAAATGCCTATCGGCACCTATTTTTAAAATGCCAATCGGCAACTATATCTGAAATGCCTATCGGCACCTATATCTGAAATGCCTATCAACACCTATTTTTGAAATGCCTATCGGAAACTACATCTGAAATGCCTATCAGCACCTATATTTGAAATGCCTATCGGCAACCATATCTGGAATGCCTATCGGCACCTATATTTGAAATGCCTATCGGCTTCTAATTCTGAAATGCCTATCGGCAACTATTTTTAAAATGTCAATCGGCAACTATATCTGTAATGCCTATCGGCACCTATTTTTGAAATGCCTATCGGAAACCACATCTGAAATGCCTATCAGCACCAATATTTGAAATGCCTATCGGCAACCATATCTGAAATGCCTATCGACACCTATATTTGAAATACCTATCGGCTTCTATATCTGAAATGCCTATAGGCGCCTATTTTCTAAATGCCAATCGGCAACTATATCTGAAATGCCTATCGGCACCTATATCTGAAATGCCTATCGGCACCTATTTTTGAAATGCCTATCGGAAACTACATCTGAAATGTCTATCAGCACCTATATTTGAAATGCCTATCGGCAACCATATCTGAAATGCCTATCGGCACCTATATCTGAAATGCCTATCGGCATCAATTTTTGAAATGCCTATCGGAAACTACATCTGAAATGCCTATCAGCACCTATATTTGAAATGCCTATTGGCAACCATATCTGGAATGCCTATCGGCACCTATATTTGAAATGCCTATCGGCTTCTATATCTGAAATGCTTATCGGCACCTATTTTTAAAATGCCAATCGGCAACTATATCTGAAATGCCTATCGGCACCAATATCTGAAATGCCTATCGGCACCTATTTTTGAAATGCCTATCGGAAACTACATCTGAAATGCCTATCATCACCTATATTTGAAATGCCTATCGGCATCCATATCTGGAATGCCTATCGGCACCTATATTTGAAATGCCTATCGGCTTCTATATCTGAAATGCCTATCGACACCAATTTTTAAAATGCTAATTGGCAACTATATCTGAAATGCCCATCGGCACCTATATCTGAAATGCCTATCGGTACCGATTTTTGAAATGCCTATCGGAAACTACATCTGAAATGCCTATCAGCACTTATATTTGAAATGCCTATCGGCATCCATATCTGGAATGCCTATCGGCACCTATATTTGAAATGCCTATCGGCTTCTATATCTGAAATGCCTATCGGCACCTATTTTTAAAATGCCAATCGGCAACTTCTACTGAAATGCTTATCGGCACCTATATCTGAAATGCCTATCGGCACCTATTTTTGAAATGCCTTTCGGAAACTACATCTAAAATGCCTATCTGCTCCTATATTTGAAATGCTAATCGGCAATCATATCTGAAATGCCTATCGACACCTATATTTGAAATACCTCTCGGCTTCTATATCTGAAATGCCTATCGGCACCTGTTTTTAAAATGCCAATCGGCAAATATATCTGAAATGCCTATCGGCACCTATATCTGAAATGCCTATCGGCATCAATTTTTGTAATGCCTTTCGGAAACTACATCTAAAATGCCTATCAGCACTTATTTTTGAAATGCCTATCGGCAAACATATCTGGAATGCCTATCGGCACCTATATTTGAAATTCCTATCGGCTTCTATATCTGAAATGCCTATCAACACCTATATCTGAAATGCCTATCGGCACCTATTTTTGAAATGCCTATCGGAAACTACATCTGAAATGCCTATCAGCACCTATATTTGAAATGCCTATCGGCAACCATATCTGAAATGCCTATCGACACCTATATTTGAAATACCTATCGGCTCCTATATCTGAAATGCCTATCGGCACCTATTTTTAAAATGCCAATCGGCAACTATATCTGAAATGCCTATCGGCACCTATATCTGAAATGCCTATCGGCACCAATTTTTGAAATGCTTATCGGAAACTACATCTGAAATGACTATCAGCACCTATATTTGAAATGCCTATCGGCAACCATATCTGGAATGCTTATCGGCACCTATAATTGAAATGTCTATCGGCCTCTATATCTGAAATGCCTATCGGCACCTATTTTTAAAATGCCAATCGGCAACTATATCTGAAATGCCTATCGGCACCTATATCTGAAATGCCTATCAACACCTATTTTTGAAATGCCTATCGGAAACTACATCTGAAATGCCTATCAGCACCTATATTTGAAATGCCTATCGGCAACCATATCTGGAATGCCTATCGGCACCTATATTTGAAATGCCTATCGGCTTCTAATTCTGAAATGCCTATCGGCACCTATTTTTAAAATGTCAATCGGCAACTATATCTGTAATGCCTATCGGCACCTATTTTTGAAATGCCTATCGGAAACCACATCTGAAATGCCTATCAGCACCAATATTTGAAATGCCTATCGGCAACCATATCTGAAATGCCTATCGGCACCTATTTTTGAAATGCCTATCGGAAACTACATCTGAAATGCCTATCAGCACTTATATTTAAAATGCCTATCGGCAACCATATCTGGAATGCCTATTGGCACCTAATTTGAAATGCCTATCGGCTTCTATATCTGAAATGCCTATCGGCACCTATTTTTAAAATGCCAATCGGCAACTATATCTGAAATGCCTATCGGCACCTATATCTGAAATGCCTATCAACACCTATTTTTGAAATGCCTATCGGAAACTACATCTGAAATGCCTATCAGCACCTATATTTGAAATGCCTATCGGCAACCATATCTGGAATGCCTATCGGCACCTATATTTGAAATGCCTATCGGCTTCTAATTCTGAAATGCCTATCGGCACCTATTTTTAAAATGTCAATCGGCAACTATATCTGTAATGCCTATCGGCACCTATTTTTGAAATGCCTATCGGAAACCACATCTGAAATGCCTATCAGCACCAATATTTGAAATGCCTATCGGCAACCATATCTGAAATGCCTATCGACACCTATATTTGAAATACCTATCGGCTTCTATATCTGAAATGCCTATCGGCACCTATATCTGAAATGCCTATCGGCACCTATTTTTGAAATGCCTATCGGAAACTACATCTGAAATGTCTATCAGCACCTATATTTGAAATGCCTATCGGCAACCATATCTGAAATGCCTATCGGCACCTATATCTGAAATGCCTATCGGCATCAATTTTTGAAATGCCTATCGGAAACTACATCTGAAATGCCTATCAGCACCTAAATTTGAAATGCCTATTGGCAACCATATCTGGAATGCCTATCGGCACCTATATTTGAAATGCCTATCGGCTTCTATATCTGAAATGCCTATCGGCACCTATTTTTAAAATGCCAATCGGCAACTATATCTGAAATGCCTATCGGCACCAATATCTGAAATGCCTATCGGCACCTATTTTTGAAATGCCTATCGGAAACTACATCTGAAATGCCTATCATCACCTATATTTGAAATGCCTATCGGCAAACATATCTGGAATGCCTATCGGCACCTATATTTGAAATGCCTATCGGCTTCTATATCTGAAATGCCTATCGGCACCTATATCTGAAATGCCTATCGGCACCTATTTTTGAAATGCCTATTTGAAAATACATCTTAAATGCCTATCAGCACCTATATTTGAAATGCCTATCGGCAACTATATCTGGAATGCCTATCGGCACCTATATTTGAAATGCCTATCGGCTTCTATATCTGAAATGCCTATCGGCTTTTTTTTTAAAATGCCAATCGGCAACTATATCTGAAATGCCTATCGGCACCTATATCTGAAATGCCTATCGGCACCTATTTTTGAAATGCCTATCGGAAACTAAATCTGAAATGCCTATCAGCACCTATATTTGAAATGCCTATCGGAAACCATATCTGGAATGCCTATCGGCACCTATTATTGAAATGCCTATCGGAAACTACATCTGAAATGCCTATCAGCACCTATATTTGAAATGCCTATCGGCAACCATATCTGAAATCCCTATCGACACCTATATTTGAAATACCTGTCGGCTTCTATATCTGAAATGCCTATCGGCTCCTATTTTTAAAATGCCAATCGGCGACTATATCTGAAATGCCTATCGGCGCCTATATCTGAAATGCCTATCGGCACCAATTTTTGAAATGCTAATCGGAAACTACATCTGAAATGCCTATCAGCACCTATATTTGAAATGCCTACCGGCAACCATATCTGGAATGCAAATCGGCACCTATATTTGAAATGCCTATCGGCTTCTATATCTGAAAAGCCTATCGACACCTATTTTTAAAATGCCAATTGGCAACTATATCTGAAATACCTATCGGCACCTATATCTGAAATGCCTATCGGTACCTATTTTTGAAATGCCTATCGGAAACTACATCTGAAATGCCTATCAGCACTTATATTTCAAATGCCTATCGGCAACCATATCTGGAATGCCTATCGGCACCTATATTTGAAATGCCTATCGGCTTCCATATCTGAAATGCCTATCGGCACATATTTTTAAAATGCCAATCGGCAACTATATCTGAAATGCCTATCGGCACCCTATATCTGAAATGCCTATCGGCACCTATTTTTGAAATGCCTTTCGGAAACTACATCTGAAATGCCTATCTGCTCCTATATTTGAAATGTCTATCGGCAACCATATCTGAAATGCCTATCGACACATATATTTGAAATACCTATCGGCTTCTATATCTGAAATGCCTATCGGCACCTGTTTTTAAAATGCCAATCGGCAACTATATCTGAAATGCCTATCGGCGCCTATATCTGAAATGCCTATTGGCATCAATTTTTTAAATGCCTATCGGAAACTACATCTAAAATGCCTATCAGCACCTATATTTGAAATGCCTATCGGCAACCATATCTGGAATGCCTATCGGCACCTATATTTGAAATGCCTATCGGCTTCTATATCTGTAATGCCTATCGGCACCTATTTTTAAATTGCCAATTGGCAACTATATCTGAAATCCCTATCGGCACCTATATCTGAAATGCATATCGGCACCTATTTTTGAAATGCCTATCGGAAACTACATCTGGAATGCCTATCGGCACCTATATTTGAAATGCCTATCGGCAACCATATCTGGAATGCCTATCGGCACCTATATTTGAAATGCCTATCGGCTTCTATATCTGAAATGCATATCAACACCTATTTTTAAAATGCAAATCGGCAACTATATCTGAAATGCCTATCGGCACCTATATCTGAAATGCCTATCGGCACCTATTTTTGAAATGCCTATCGGAAACTGCATCTAAAATGCCTATCAGCACCTATTTTTGAAATGCCTATCGGAAACCATATCTAGAATGCCTATCGGCACCTATATTTGAAATGACTATCGGCTTCTATATCTGAAATGCCTATCGGCACCAATTTTTAAAATGCCAATTGGCAACTATATCTGAAATGCCTATCAACACCTATATCTGAAATGCCTATCGGCACCTATTTTTAAAATGCCAAACGGCACCTATATCGGAAATGCCTATCGGCACCTATTATTGAAATGCCTATCGGAAACTACATCTGAAATGCCTATCAGCACTTATATTTGAAATGCCTATCGGCAACCATATCTGGAATGCCTATCGGCACCTATATTTGAAATGCCTATCGGCTTCTATATCTGAAATGCCTATCGGCACCTATTTTTAAAATGCCAATCGGCAACTATATCTGAAATGCCTATCGGCACCTATATCTGAAATGCCTATCGGCACCTATTTTTGAAATGCCTATCGGAAACTACATCTGATATGCCTATCAGCACCTATATTTGAAATGCCTATCGGCAACCATATCTGGAATGCCTATCGGCACCTATATTTGAAATGCCTATCGGCTTCTAATTCTGAAATGCCTATCGGCACCTATTTTTTAAATGCCAATTGGCAACTATATCTGAAATGCCTATCGGCACCTATATCTGAAATGCCTATCGGCACCTATTTTTGAAATGCCTATCGGAAACTACATCTGAAATGCCTATCAGCACCTATAAATGAAATGCCTATCGGCAACCATATCTGAAATGCCTATCGGCACCTATTTTAAAAATGCCAATCGGCAACTATATCTGAAATGCCTATCGGCACCTATATGTGAAATGCCTATCGGCATCAATTTTTGAAATGCCTATCGGAAACTACATCTGAAATGCCTATCAGCACCTATATTTGAAATGCGTATTGGCAACCATATCTGGAATGCCCATCGGCACCTATATTTAAAATGCCTATCAACTTCTATATCTGAAATGCCTATCGGCAGCTATTTTTAAAATGCCAATCGCCAACTTTATCTGAAATGCCTTTTGGCACCAATATCTGGAATGCCTATCGGCACCTATATTTGAAATGCCTATCGGCTTCTATATCTGAAATGCCTATCGGCACCTATTTTTAAGATGCCAATCGGCAACTATATCTGAAATGCCTATCGGCACCTATATCTGAAATGCCTATCGGCACCTATTTTTGAAATGCCTATCGGAAACTACATCTGAAATGCCTATCAGTACCTATATTTGAAATGCCTATCGGCTTCTATATCTGAAGTGCCTATCGGCACCTATATTTGAAATGCCTATCGGCACCTATTTTTGAAATGCCTATCGAAAACTACATCTAAAATGCCTATCAGCACCTATATTTGAAATGCCTATCGGCTTCTATATCTGAAGTGCCTATCGGCACCTATATTTGAAATGCCTATCGGCACCTATTTTTGAAATGCCTATCGAAAACTACATCTGAAATGCCTATCAGCACCTATATTTGAAATGCCTATCGGCAACCACATCAGAAATGCCTATCGGCACCTATATCTGAAATGCCTTTCTGCATTTATATCTGAAATGCCTATCGACACCTATATTTGAAATGCCTATCGGCACCTATATTTTAAATGCCTATCGGCAACTATATCTGATCTGCTTATCGGCACCTATATCTGAAATGCCTATCGGCACCTATTTTTGAAATGCCTATCGGCACCTATTGTTAAAATGCCAATCGGCAACTATATCTGAAATGCCTAGCGGCACATATATCTGAAGTGCCTATCGGCACCCATTATTGAAATGCCTATCGGAAACTACATCTGAAATGCCTATCAGCACCTATATTTGAAATGCCTATCGGCAACCATATCTGAAATGCCTATCGACACCTATATTTGAAATACCTGTCGGCTTCTATATCTGAAATGCCTATCGGCACCCATTTTTAAAATGCCAATCGGCAACTATATCTGAAATGCCTATCGGCACCTATATCTGAAATGCCTATCGGCACCAATTTTTGAAATGCTTATCGGAAACTACATCTGAAATGCCTATCAGCACCTATATTTGAAATGCCTACCGGCAACCATATCTGGAATGCCTATCGGCACCTATATTTGAAATGCCTATCGGCTTCTATATCTGAAATGCCTATCGACACCTGTTTTTAAAATGCCAATTGGCAACTATATCAGAAATGCCTATCGGCACCTATATCTGAAATGCCTATCGGTACCTATTTTTGAAATGCCTATCGGAAACTACATCTGAGATGCCTATTAGCACTTATATTTGAAATGCCTATCGGCAACCATATCTGGAATGCCTATCGGCACCTATATTTAAATGCCTATCGGCTTCTTTATCTGAAATGCCTATCGGCACCTATTTTTAAAATGATAATCGGCAACTATATCTGAAATGCCTATCGGCACCTATATCTGAAATGCCTATCGGCACCTATTTTTGAAATGGCTATCGGAAACTACATCTGAAATGCCTATCAGCACCAATAATTTAAATGCCTATCGGCAACCATATCTGAAATGCCTATCGACACCTATATTTAAAATACCTATCGGTTTCTATATCTGAAATGCCTATCGGCACCTATATCTGAAATGCCTATCGGCACCTATTTTTGAAATGCCTATCGGAAACTACATCTGAAATGCCTATCAGCACCTATATTTGAAATGCCTATCGGCAACCATATCTGGAATGCCTATCGGCACCTATATTTGAAATACCTGTCGGCTTCTATATCTGAAATGCCTATCGGCACCTATTTTTAAAATGCCAATCGGCAACTATATCTGAAATGCCTATCGGCACCTATATCTGAAATGCCTATCGGCACCAATTTTTGAAATGCTTATCGGAAACTACATCTGAAATGCCTATCAGCACCTATATTTGAAATGCCTACCGGCAACCATATCTGGAATGCCTATCGGCACCTATATTTGAAATGCCTATCGGCTTCTATATCTGAAATGCCTATCGACACCTATTTTTAAAATGCCAATTGGCAACTATATCAGAAATGCCTATCGGCACCTATATCTGAAATGCCTATCGGTACCTATTTTTGAAATGCCTATCGGAAACTACATCTGAGATGCCTATTAGCACTTATATTTGAAATGCCTATCGGCAACCATATCTGGAATGCCTATCGGCACCTATATTTGAAATGTCTATCGGCTTCTATATCTGAAATGCCTATCAGCACCTATTTTCAAAATGATAATCGGCAACTATATCTGAAATGCCTATCGGCACCTATATCTGAAATGCCTATCGGCACCTATTTTTGAAATGCCTTTCGGAAACTACATCTGAAATGCCTATCTGCTCCTATATTTGAAATGCCTATCGGCAACCATATCTTAAATGCCTATCGATATTTCAAATACCTATCGGCTTCTATATCTGAAATGCCTATCGGCACCTGTTTTTAAAATGCCAATCGGCAACTATATCTGAAATGCCTATCGGCGCCTATATCTGAAATGCCTATCGGCATCAGTTTTTTAAATGCCTATCGGAAACTACATCTAAAATGCCAATCAGCACCTATATTTGAAATGCCTATCGGCAACCATATCTGGAATGCCTATCGGCACCTATATTTGAAATGCCTATCGGCTTCTAAATCTGTAATGCCTATCGGCGCCTATTTTTAAAATGCCAATTGGCAAATATATCTGAATGCCTATCGGCACCTATATCTGAAATGCCTATCGGCACCTATTTTTGAAATGCCTATCGGAAACTACATCTGGAATGCCTATCGGCACCTATATTTGAAATGCCTATCGGCAACCATATCTGGAATGCCTATCGGCACCTATATTTGAAATGCCTATCGGCAACCATATCTGAAATGCCTATCGACACCTATATTTGAAATACCTATCGGCTTCTATATCTGAAATGCCTATCGGCACCTATTTTTAAAATGCCAATCGGCAACTATATCTGAAATACCTATCGGCACCTATATCTGAAATGCCTATCGGCACAAATTTTTGAAATGCCTATCGGAAACTACATCTGAAATGCCTATCAGCACCTATATTTGAAATGCCTATCGGCAACCATATCTGGAATGCTAATCGGCACCTATATTTGACATGCCTATCGGCTTCTATATCTGAAATGCCTATCGGCACCTATTTTATAAATGCTAATCGGCAACTATATCTGAAATGCCTATCGGCACCTATATCTGAAATGCCTATCGGCACCTATTTTTGAAATGCCTATCGCAAACTATATCTGAAATGCTTATCAGCACCTATATTTGAAATGCCTATCGGCAACTATATCTGGAATGCCTATCGGCACCTATATTTGAAATGCCTATCGGCTTCTATATCTGAAATGCCTTTCGGCACCTATTTTTAAAATTCCAAACGGCAACTATATCTGAAATGCCTATCGGCACCTATATCTGAACGCCTATCAGCACCTATTTTTTAAATGCCTATCGGAAACTACATCTGAAATGCCTATCAGCACCTATATTTGAAATGCCTATCGGCAACCATATCTGGAATGCTAATCGGCACCTATATTTGAAATGCCTATCGGCTTCTATATCTGAAATGCCTATCGGCACCTATTTTATAAATGCTAATCGGCAACTATATCTGAAATGCCTAACGGCACCTATATCTGAAATGCCTATCGGCACCTATTTTTGAAATGCCTATCGCAAACTATATCTGAAATTCTTATCAGCACCTATATTTGAAATGCCTATCGGCAACTATATCTGGAATGCCTATCGGCACCTATATTTGAAATGCCTATCGGCTTCTATATCTGAAATGCCTTTCGGCACCTATTTTTAAAATGCCAATCGGCAACTATATCTGAAATGCCTATCGGCACCTATATCTGAAATGCCTATCGGCACCTATTTTTGAAATGCCTATCGGAAACTACATCTGAAATGCCTATCAGCACCTATATTTGAAATGCCTATCGGCAACCATATCTGGAATGCCTATCGGCACCTATATTTGAAATGCCTATCGGCTTCTATATCTGAAATGCCTATCATCACCTATTTTTAAAATGCCAATCGGCAACTATATCTGAAATGCCTATCGGCACCTATATCTGAAATGCCTATCGGCACCTATTTTTGAAATGCCTATCGGAAACTACAAATGAAATGCCTATCAGCACCTATATTTGAAATGCCTATCGGCAAATATATCTGGAATGCCTATCGGCACCTATATTTGAAATGCCTATCGGCTTCTATATCTGTAATGCCTATCGGCACCTATTTTTAAAATGCCAATCGGCAACTATATCTGTAATGCCTATCGGCACCTATATCTGAAATGCCTATCGGCACCTATTTTTGAAATGCCTATCGGAAACTACATCTGAAATGCCTATCAGCACCTATATTTGAAATGCCTATCGGCAACCATATCTGAAATGCCTATCGGCACCTATTTTTAAAATGCCAATCGGCAACTATATCTGAAATGCCTATCGGCACCTACATCTGAAATGCCTATCGGCATCAATTTTTGAAATGCCTATCGGAAAATACATCTGAAATGCCTATCAGCACCTATATTTGAAATGCCTATTGGCAAACATATCTGGAATGCCTATCGGCACCTATATTTGAAATGCCTATCGGCTTCTATATCTGAAATGCCTATCGGCACCTATTTTTAAAATGCCAATCGGCAACTATATCTGAAATGCCTATCGGCACCAATATCTGAAATGCCTATCGGCACCTATTTTTGAAATGCCTATCGGAAACTACATCTGAAATACCTTTCATCACCTATATTTGAAATGCCTATCGGCAAACATATCTGGAATGCCTATCGGCACCTATATTTGAAATGCCTATCTGCTTCTATATCTGACATGCCTATCGGCACCTATTTTTAAAATGCCAATCGGCAACTATATCTGTAATGCCTATCGGCACCTATATCTGAAATGCCTATCGGCACCTATTTTTGAAATGGCTATCGGAAACTACATCTGAAATGCCTATCAGCGCCCATAATTTAAATGCCTATCAGCAACCATATCTGAAATGCCTATCGACACCTATATTTAAAATACTTATCGGCACCTATATCTGAAATGCCTATCGGCACCTATTTTTGAAATGCCTATCGGAAACTACATCTGAAATGCCTATCAGCACCTATATTTGAAATGCCTATCGGCAACCATATCTGGAATGCCTATCGGCACCTATATTTGAAATGCCTATCGGCTTCTATATCTGAAATGCCTATCGGCACCTATTTTTAAAATGCCAATCGGCAACTATATCTGAAATGCCTATCGGCACCTATATCTGAAATGCCTATCGGCGCCTATTTTTGAAAGGCCTATCGGAAACTACATCTCAAATGCCTATCAGCACCTATATTTGAAATGCCTATCGGCAACCATATCTGGGATGCCTATCGGCACCTATATTTGAAATGCCTATCGGCTTCTATATCTGAAATGCCTATCGGCACCTATTTTTAAAATGCCAATCGGCAACTATATCTGAAGTGCCTATCGGCAACTATATTTGAAATGCCTATCGGCACCTATTTTTGAAAAGCCTATCGAAAACTACATCTGAAATGCCTATCAGCACCTATATTTGAAATGCCTATCGGCAACCACATCAGAAATGCCTATCGGCACCTATATCTGAAATGCCTTTCTGCATTTATATCTGAAATGCCTATCGACACCTATATTTGAAATGCCTATCGGCACCTATATTTAAATTGCCTATCGGCAACTATATCTGATATGCCTATCGGCACCTATATCTGAAATGCCTATCGGCACCTATTTTTGAAATGCGTATCGGCTTCTATATCTGAAATGCCTATCGACACCCATTTTTAAAATGCCAATCGGCAACCATATCTGAAATGCCTATCGGCACCTATATCTGAAATGCCTATCGGCACCAATTTTTGAAATGCCTATCGGAAACTACATCTGAAATGCCTATCAGCACCTATATTTGAAATGCCTATCGGCAACCATATCTGAAATGCCTATCGACACCTATATTTGAAATACCTATCGGCTTCTATATCTGAAATGCCTATCGGCACCTATTTTTAAAATGCCAATCGGCAACTATATCTGAATAGCCTATCGGCACCTATATCAAAATGCCTATCGGCACCAATTTTTGAAATGCCTATCGGAAACTACATCTGAAATGCCTATCAGCACCTATATTTGAAATGCCTACCGGCAACCATATCTGGAATGCCTATCGGCCCCTATATTTGAAATGCCTATCGGCTTCTATATCTTAAATGCCTATCGACACCTATTTTTAAAATGCCAATTGGCAACTATATCTGCAATGCTTATCGGCACCTATATCTGAAATGCCTATCGGTACCTATTTTTGAAATGCCTATCGGAAACTACATCTGAAATGCCTATCAGCACTTATATTAGAAATGCCTATCGGCAACCATATCTGGAATGCCTATCGGCACCTATATTTGAAATGCCTATCGGCTTCTATATCTGAAATGCCTATCGGCACCTATTTTTTAAATGCCAATCGGCAACTATATCTAAAACACCTATCGGCACCTATATCTGAAATCCCTATCGGCACCTATTTTTGAAATGCCTTTCGGAAACTACATCTGAAATGCCTATCTGCTCCTATATTTGAAATGCCTATCGGCAACCATATCTGAAATGCCTATCGACACCTATATTTGAAATACCTATCGGCTTCTATATCTGAAATGCCTATCGGCACCTGTTTTTAAAATGCCAATCGGCAACTATATCTGAAATGCCTATCGGCGCCTATATCTGAAATGCCTATCGGCATCAATTTTTTAAATGCCTATCGGAAACAACATCTAAAATGCCTATCATCACCTATATTTGAAATGCCTATCGGAAACTACATCTGGAATGCCTATCAGCTCCTATATTTGAAATGCCTATCGGCTTCTATATCTAAAATGCATATCGACATCTATTTTTAAAATGCTAATCGGCAACTATATCTGAAATGCCTATCGGCACCTATATCTGTAATGCCTATCGGCACCTATTTTTTAAATGCCTATCGGAAACTACATCTAAAATGCCTATCAGCACCTATATTTGAAATGCCTATCGGCAACTATATCTGAAATGCCTATCGACACCTATATTTGAAATACCTATCGGCTTCTATATCTGAAATGCCTATCGGCACCTATTTTTAAAATGCCAATCGGCAACTATATCTGAAATGCCTATCGGCACCTATATCTGAAATGCCTATCGGCACCAATTTTTGAAATGCCTATCGGAAACTACATCTGAAATGCCTATCAGCACCTATATTTGAAATGCCTACCGGCAACCATATCTGGAATGCTAATCGGCACCTATATTTGAAATGCCTATCGGCTTCTATATCTGAAATGCCTATCGGCACCTATTTTATAAGTGCCAATCAGAAACTATATCTGAAATGCCTATCGGCACCATTATCTGAAATGCCTATCGGCACCTATTTTTGAAATGCCTATCGAAAACTACATCTGAAATGCCTATCAGCACCTATATTTGAAATGCCTATCGGCTACTATATCTGGAATGCCTATCGGCACCTATATTTGAAATGCCTATCGGCTTCTATATCTGAAATGCCTATCGGCACCTATTTTTAAAATGCCAATCGGCAACTATATCTGAAATGCCTATCGGCACCTATATCTGAAATGCCTATCGGCACCTATTTTTGAAATGCCTATCGGAAACTACATCTGAAATGCCTATCAGCACCTATATTTGAAATGCCTATCGGCAACCATATCTGGAATGCCTATCGGCACCTATATTTGAAATGCCTATCGGCTTCTATATCTGAAATGCCTATCGGCACCTTTTTTTTAAAATGCCAATCGGCAACTATAACTGTAATGCCTATCGGCACCTTTAACTGAAATTCCTATCGGCACCTATTTTTGAAATGCCTATCGGAAACTACATCTGAAATGCCTATCTGCTCCTATATTTAAAATGCCTATCGGCAACCATATCTTAAATGCCTATCGATATTTCAAATACCTATCGGCTTCTATATCATAAATGCCTATCGGCACCTGTTTTTAAAATGCCAATCGGCAACTATATCTGAAATGCCTATCGGCATCAATTTTTTAAATGCCTATCGGAAACTACATCTGAAATGCCTATCTGCTCCTATATTTAAAATGCCTATCGGCAACCATATCTTAAATGCCTATCGATATTTCAAATACCTATCGGCTTCTATATCATAAATGCCTATCGGCACCTATTTTTAAAATGATAATCGGCAACTATATCTGAAATGCCTATCGGCACCTATATATGAAATGCCTATCGGCACCTATTTTTGAAATGCCTTTCGGAAACTACATCTGAAATGCCTATCTGCTCCTATATTTAAAATGCCTATCGGCAACCATATCTTAAATGCCTATCGATATTTCAAATACCTATCGGCTTCTATATCATAAATGCCTATCGGCACCTGTTTTTAAAATGCCAATCGGCAACTATATCTGAAATGCCTATCGGCGCCTATATCTGAAATGCCTATCGGCATCAATTTTTTAAATGCCTATCGGAAACTACATCTAAAATGCCAATCAGCACCTATATTTGAAATGCCTATCGGCAACCATATCTGGAATGCCTATCGGCACCTATATTTGAAATGCCTATCGGCTTCTAAATCTGTAATGCCTATCGGCGCCTATTTTTAAAATGCCAATTGGCAAATATATCTGAATGCCTATCGGCACCTATATCTAAAATGCCTATCGGCACCTATTTTTGAAATGCCTATCGGCACCTATTTTTGAAATGCCTATCGGAAACTACATCTGGAATGCCTATCGGCACCTATATTTGAAATGCCTATCGGCAACCATATCTGGAATGCCTATCGGCACCTATATTTGAAATGCCTATCGGCAACCATATCTGAAATGCCTATCGACACCTATATTTGAAATACCTATCGGCTTCTATATCTGAAATGCCTATCGGCACCTATTTTTAAAATGCCAATCGGCAACTATATCTGAAATACCTATCGGCACCTATATCTGAAATGCCTATCGGCACAAATTTTTGAAATGCCTATCGGAAACTACATCTGAAATGCCTATCAGCACCTATATTTGAAATGCCTATCGGCAACCATATCTGGAATGCTAATCGGCACCTATATTTGAAATGCCTATCGGCTTCTATATCTGAAATGCCTATCGGCACCTATTTTATAAATGCTAATCGGCAACTATATCTGAAATGCCTATCGGCACCTATATCTGAAATGCCTATCGGCACCTATTTTTGAAATGCCTATCGCAAACTATATCTGAAATGCTTATCAGCACCTATATTTGAAATGCCTATCGGCAACTATATCTGGAATGCCTATCGGCACCTATATTTGAAATGCCTATCGGCTTCTATATCTGAAATGCCTTTCGGCACCTATTTTTAAAATGCCAATCGGCAACTATATCTGAAATGCCTATCGGCACCTATATCTGAAATGCCTATCGGCACCTATTTTTGAAATGCCTATCGGAAACTACATCTGAAATGTCTATCAGCACCTATATTTGAAATGCCTATCGGCAACCATATCTGGAATGCCTATCGGCACCTATATTTGAAATGCCTATCGGCTTCTATATCTGAAATGCCTATCATCACCTATTTTTAAAATGCCAATCGGCAACTATATCTGAAATGCCTATCGGCACCTATATCTAAAATGCCTATCGGCACCTATTTTTGAAATGCCTATCGGAAACTACAAATGAAATGCCTATCAGCACCTATATTTGAAATGCCTATCGGCAAATATATCTGGAATGCCTATCGGCACCTATATTTGAAAAGCCTATCGGCTTCTATATCTGTAATGCCTATCGGCACCTATTTTTAAAATGCCAATCGGCAACTATATCTGTAATGCCTATCGGCACCTATATCTGAAATGCCTATCGGAAACTACATCTGAAATACCTTTCATCACCTATATTTGAAATGCCTATCGGCTTCTATATCTGAAATGCCTATCGGCACCTATTTTTAAAATGCCAATCGGCAACTATATCTGAAATGCCTATCGGCACCTATATCTGAAATGCCTATCGACACCTATATCTGAAATGCCTATCGACACCAATATCTGAAATGCCTATCGACACCTATATCTGAAATGCCTATCGACACCTATATCTGAAATGCCTATCGGCACCTATATCTGAAATGCCTATCGACACCTATTTTTGAAATGCCTATCGGAAACTACATCTGAAATGCCAATCAGCACCTATATTTGAAATGCCTATCGGCAACCATATCTGGAATGCCTATCGGCACCTAAATTTGAAATGCCTATCGGCTTCTATATCTGAAATGCCTATCGGCACCTATTTTAAAAATGCCAATCGGCAACTATATCTGAAATGCCTATCGGCACCTATATCTGAAATGCCTATCGACACCTATATCTGAAATGCCTATCGACACCTATATCTGAAATGCCTATCGACACCTATATCTGAAATGCCTATCGACACTTATATCTGAAATGCCTATCGACAACTATATCTGAAATGCCTATCGACACCTATATCTGAAATGCCTATCGACACCTATATCTGAAATGCCTATCGACACCTATTTTTGAAATGCCTATCGGAAACTACATCTGAAATGTCTATCAGCACCTATATTTGAAATGCCTATCGGCAACCATATCTGGAATGCCTATCGGCACCTATATTTGAAATGCCTATCGGCTTCTATATCTGAAATGCCTACCGGCACCTATTTTTTTAATGCCAATCGGCAACTATATCTGAAATGCCTATCGGCAACTATATCTGAAATGCCTATCGACACCTATATCTGAAATGCCTATCGACACCTATATCTGAAATGCCTATCGACACCTATATCTGAAATGCCTATCGACACCTATATCTGAAATGCCTATCGACACCTATATCTGAAATGCCTATCGACACCTATATCTAAAATGCCTATCGACACCTATATCTGAAATGCCTATCGACACCTATTTTTGAAATGCCTATCGGAAACTACATCTGAAATGCCTATCAGCACCTATATTTGAAATGCCTATCGGCAACCATATCTGGAATGCCTATCGGCACCTATATTTGAAATGCCTATCGGCTTTTATATCTGAAATGCCTATCGGCACCTATTTTTAAAATGCCAATCGGCAACTATATCTGAAATGCCTATCGGCACCTATATCTGAAATGCCTATCGACACCTATATCTAAAATGCCTATCGACACCTATATCTGAAATGCCTATCGACACCTATATCTGAAATGCCTATCGACACCTATATCTGAAATGCCTATCGACAACTATTTTTGAAATGCCTATCGGAAACTACATCTGAAATGCCTATCAGCACCTATATTTGAAATGCCTATCGGCAACCATATCTGGAATGCCTATCGACACCTATTTTTGAAATGCCTATCGGAAACTACATCTGAAATGCCTATCAGCACCTATATTTGAAATGCCTATCGGCAACCATATCTGGAATGCCTATCGGCACCTAAATTTGAAATGCCTATCGGCTTCTATATCTGAAATGCCTATCGGCACCTATTTTAAAAATGCCAATCGGCAACTATATCTGAAATGCCTATCGGCACCTATATCTGAAATGCCTATCGACACCTATATCTGAAATGCCTATCGACACCTATATCTGAAATGCCTATCGACACCTATATCTGAAATGCCTATCGACACATATACCTGAAATGCCTATCGACACCTATATCTAAAATGCCTATCGACACCTATATCTGAAATGCCTATCGACACCTATATCTGAAATGCCTATCGACACCTATATCTGAAATGCCTATCGACAACTATTTTTGAAATGCCTATCGGAAACTACATCTGAAATGCCTATCAGCACCTATATTTGAAATGCCTATCGGCAACCATATCTGGAATGCCTATCGACACCTATTTTTGAAATGCCTATCGGAAACTACATCTGAAATGCCTATCAGCACCTATATTTGAAATGCCTATCGGCAACCATATCTGGAATGCCTATCGGCACCTAAATTTGAAATGCCTATCGGCTTCTATATCTGAAATGCCTATCGGCACCTATTTTAAAAATGCCAATCGGCAACTATATCTGAAATGCCTATCGGCACCTATATCTGAAATGCCTATCGACACCTATATCTGAAATGCCTATCGACACCTATTTTTGAAATGCCTATCGGAAACTACATCTGAAATGCCTATCAGCACCTATATTTGAAATGCCTATCGGCAAACATATCTGGAATGCCTATCGGCACCTATATTTGAAATGCCTATCGGCTTCTATATCTGAAATGCCTATCGGCACCTATTTTTAAAATGCCAATCGGCAACTATATCTGAAATGCCTATCGGCACCTATATCTGAAATGCCTATCGACACCTATATCTGAAATGCCTATCGACACCTATATCTGAAATGCCTATCGACACCTATATCTGAAATGCCTATCGACACCTATTTTTGAAATGCCTATCGGAAACTACATCTGAAATGCCTATCAGCACCTATATTTGAAATGCCTATCGGCAAACATATCTGGAATGCCTATCGGCACCTATATTTGAAATGCCTATCGGCTTCTATATCTGAAATGCCTATCGGCACCTATTTTTAAAATGCCAATCGACACCTATATCTGAAATGCCTATCGACACCTATATCTGAAATGCCTATCGACACCTATATCTGAAATGCCTATCGACACATATACCTGAAATGCCTATCGACACCTATATCTGAAATGCCTATCGACACCTATATCTGAAATGCCTATCGACACCTATATCTGAAATGCCTATCGGCACCTATTTTTAAAATACCAATCGGCAACTATATCTGAAATGCCTATCGGCACCTATATCTGAAATGCCTATCGACACCTATATCTGATATGCCTATCGACACCTATATCTGAAATGCCTATCGACACCTATATCTGAAATGCCTATCGACACCTATTTTTGATATGCCTATCGGAAACTACATCTGAAATGCCTATCTGCACCTATATTTGAAATGCCTATCGGCAACCATATCTGGAATGCCTATCGGCACCTATATTTGAAATGCCTATCGGCTTCTATATCTGAAATGCCTATCGGCACCTATTTTTAAAATGCCAATCGGCAACTATATCTGAAATGCCTATCGGCACCTATATCTGAAATGCCTATCGACACCTATATCTGAAATGCCTATCGACCCCTATATCTGAAATGCCTATCGACACCTATATCTGAAATGCCTATCGACACCTATATCTGAAATGCCTATCGACACCTATATCTGAAATGCCTATCGACACCTATATCTGAAATGCCTATCGACACCTATATCTGAAATGCCTATCGACACCTATTTTTGAAATGCCTATCGGAAACTACATCTGAAATGCCAATCAGCACCTATATTTGAAATGCCTATCGGCAACCATATCTGGAATGCCTATCGGCACCTAAATTTGAAATGCCTATCGGCTTCTATATCTGAAATGCCTATCGGCACCTATTTTAAAAATGCCAATCGGCAACTATATCTGAAATGCCTATCGGCACCTATATCTGAAATGCCTATCGACACCTATATCTGAAATGCCTATCGACACCTATATCTGAAATGCCTATCGACACCTATATCTGAAATGCCTATCGACACTTATATCTGAAATGCCTATCGACAACTATATCTGAAATGCCTATCGACACCTATATCTGAAATGCCTATCGAAACCTATATCTGAAATGCCTATCGACACCTATTTTTGAAATGCCTATCGGAAACTACATCTGAAATGTCTATCAGCACCTATATTTGAAATGCCTATCGGCAACCATATCTGGAATGCCTATCGGCACCTATATTTGAAATGCCTATCGGCTTCTATATCTGAAATGCCTACCGGCACCTATTTTTTTAATGCCAATCGGCAACTATATCTGAAATGCCTATCGGCAACTATATCTGAAATACCTATCGACACCTATATCTGAAATGCCTATCGACACCTATATCTGAAATGCCTATCGACACCTATATCTGAAATGCCTATCGACACCTATATCTGAAATGCCTATCGACACCTATATCTGAAATGCCTATCGACACCTATATCTGAAATGCCTATCGACACCTATATCTGAAATGCCTATCGACACCTATTTTTGAAATGCCTATCGGAAACTACATCTGAAATGCCTATCAGCACCTATATTTGAAATGCCTATCGGCAACCATATCTGGAATGCCTATCGGCACCTATATCTGAAATGCCTATCGACACCTATATCTGAAATGCCTATCGACACCTATATCTGAAATGCCTATCGACACCTATATCTGAAATGCCTATCGACACCTATATCTGAAATGCCTATCGACACCTATATCTGAAATGCCTATCGACACCTATATCTGAAATGCCTATCGACACCTATATCTGAAATGCCTATCGACACCTATATCTGAAATGCCTATCGACACCTATATCTGAAATGCCTATCGACACCTATATCTGAAATGCCTATCGAAACCTATATCTGAAATGCCTATCGACACCTATTTTTGAAATGCCTATCGGAAACTACATCTGAAATGCCTATCAGCACCTATATTTGAAATGCCTATCGGCAACCATATCTGGAATGCCTATCGGCACCTATATTTGAAATGCCTATCGGCTTCTATATCTGAAATGCCTATCGGCACCTATTTTTAAAATGCCAATCGGCAACTATATCTGAAATGCCTATCGGCACCTATATCTGAAATGCCTATCGACACCTATATCTGAAATGCCTATCGACACCTATATCTGAAATGCCTATCGACACCTATATCTGAAATGCCTATCGACACCTATATCTGAAATGCCTATCGACACCTATATCTGAAATGCCTATCGACACCTATATCTGAAATGCCTATCGACACCTGTTTTTGAAATGCCTATCGGAAACTACATCTGAAATGCCTATCAGCACCTATATTTGAAATGCCTATCGGCAACCATATCTGGAATGCCTATCGGGACCTATATTTGAAATGCCTATCGGCTTCTATATCTGAAATGCCTATCGGCACCTATTTTTAAAATGCCAATCGGCAACTATATCTGAAATGCCTATCGGCACCTATATCTGAAATGCCTATCGACACCTATATCTGAAATGCCTATTGACCCCTATATCTGAAATGCCTATCGACACCTATATCTGAAATGCCTATCGACACCTATATCTGAAATGCCTATCGACACCTATATCTGAAATGCCTATCGACACCTATATCTGAAATGCCTATCGACACCTATATCTGAAATGCCTATCGACACCTATTTTTGAAATGCCTATCGGAAACTACATCTGAAATGCCTATCAGCACCTATATTTGAAATGCCTATCGGCAACCATATCTGGAATGCCTATCGGCACCTATATTTGAAATGCCTATCGGCTTCTATATCTGAAATGCCTATCGGCACCTATTTTTAAAATGCCAATCGGCAACTATATCTGAAATGCCTATCGGCACCTATATCTGAAATGCCTCTCGACACCTATATCTGAAATGCCTATCGACACCTATATCTGAAATGCCTATCGACACCTATATCTGAAATGCCTATCGACACCTATATCTGAAATGCCTATCGACACCTATATCTGAAATGCCTATCGACACCTATATCTGAAATGCCTATCGACACCTATATCTGAAATGCCTATCGACACCTATATCTGAAATGCCTATCGACACCTATTTTTGAAATGCCTATCGGAAACTACATCTGAAATGCCTATCAGCACCTATATTTGAAATGCCTATCGGCAACCATATCTGGAATGCCTATCGGCCCCTAAATTTGAAATGCCTATCGGCTTCTATATCTGAAATGCCTATCGGCACCTATTTTAAAAATGCCAATCGGCAACTATATCTGAAATGCCTATCGGCACCTATGTCTGAAATGCCTATCGACACCTATATCTGAAATGCCTATCGACACCTATATCTGAAATGCCTATCGACACCTATATCTGAAATGACTATCGACACCTATATCTGAAATGCCTATCGACACCTATATCTGAAATGCCTATCGACACCTATATCTGAAATGCCTATCGACACCTATATCTGAAATGCCTATCGACACCTATTTTTGAAATGCCTATCGGAAACTACATCTGAAATGCCTATCAGCACCTATATTTGAAATGCCTATCGGCAACCATATCTGGAATGCCTATCGGAACCTATATTTGAAATGCCTATCGGCTTCTATATCTGAAATGCCTATCGGCACCTATTTTTAAAATGCCAATCGGCAACTATATCTGAAATGCCTATCGGCACCTATATCTGAAATGCCTATCGACACCTATATCTAAAATGCCTATCGACACCTATATCTGAAATGCCTATCGACACCTATATCTGAAATGCCTATCGACGCCTATATCTGAAATGCCTATCGACACCTATTTTTGAAATGCCTATCGGAAACTACATCTGAAATGCCTATCAGCACCTATATTTGAAATGCCTATCGGCAACCATATCTGGAATGCCTATCGGCACCTATATTTGAAATGCCTATCGGCTTCTATATCTGAAATGCCTATCGGCACATATTTTTAAAATGCCAATCAACAACTATATCTGAAATGCCTATCGGCACCTATATCTGAAATGCCTATCGACACCTATATCTGAAATGCCTATCGACACATATATCTGAAATGCCTATCGACACCTATATCTGAAATGCCTATCGACACCTATATCTGATATGCCTATCGACACCTATATCTGAAATGCCTAACGACACCTATATCTGAAATGCCTATCGACACCTATTTTTGAAATGCCTATCGGAAACTACATCTGAAATGCCTATCTGCACCTATATTTGAAATGCCTATCGGCAACCATATCTGGAATGCCTATCGGCACCTATATTTGAAATGCCTATCGGCTTCTATATCTGAAATGCCTATCGGCACCTATTTTTAAAATGCCAACCGGCAACTATATCTGAAATGCCTATCGGCACCTATATCTGAAATGCCTATCGACACCTATATCTGAAATGCCTATCGACACCTATATCTGAAATGCCTATCGACACCTATATCTGAAATGCCTATCGACACCTATATCTGAAATGCCTATCGACACCAATATCTGAAATGCCTATCGACACCTATATCTGAAATGCCTATCGACACCTATATCTGAAATGCCTATCGACACCTATATCTGAAATGCCTATCGACACCTATATCTGAAATGCCTATCGACACCTATTTTTGAAATGCCTATCGGAAACTACATCTGAAATGCCAATCAGCACCTATATTTGAAATGCCTGTCGGCAACCATATCTGAAATGCCTATCGGCACCTATTTTTAAAATGCCAATCGGCAACTATATCTGAAATGCCTATCGGCACCTATATCTGAAATGCCTATCGACACCTATATCTGAAATGCCTATCGACACCTATATCTGAAATGCCTATCGACACCTATATCTGAAATGCCTATCGACACCTATATCTGAAATGCCTATCGACACCTATATCTGAAATGCCTATCGACACCTATATCTGAAATGCCTATCGACACCTATATCTGAAATGCCTATCGACACCTATTTTTGAAATGCCTATCGGAAACTACATCTGAAATGCCTATCTGCACCTATATTTGAAATGCCTATCGGCAACCATATCTGGAATGCCTATCGGCACCTATATTTGAAATGCCTATCGGCTTCTATAACTGAAATGCCTATCGGCACCTATTTTTAAAATGCCAATCGGCAACTATATCTGAAATGCCTATCGGCACCTATATCGGAAATGCCTATCGACACCTATATCTGAAATGCCTATCGACCCCTATATCTGAAATGCCTATCGACACCTATATCTGAAATGCCTATCGACACCTATATCTGAAATGCCTATCGACACCTATATCTGAAATGCCTATCGACACCTATATCTGAAATGCCTATCGACACCTATTTTTGAAATGCCTATCGGAAACTACATCTGAAATGCCAATCAGCACCTATATTTGAAATGCCTATCGGCAACCATATCTGGAATGCCTATCGGCACCTAAATTTGAAATGCCTATCGGCTTCTATATCTGAAATGCCTATCGGCACCTATTTTAAAAATGCCAATCGGCAACTATATCTGAAATGCCTATCGGCACCTATATCTGAAATGCCTATCGACACCTATATCTGAAATGCCTATCGACACCTATATCTGAAATGCCTATCGACACCTATATATGAAATGCCTATCGACACTTATATCTGAAATGCCTATCGACAACTATATCTGAAATGCCTATCGACACCTATATCTGAAATGCCTATCGAAACCTATATCTGAAATGCCTATCGACACCTATTTTTGAAATGCCTATCGGAAACTACATCTGAAATGTCTATCAGCACCTATATTTGAAATGCCTATCGGCAACCATATCTGGAATGCCTATCGGCACCTATATTTGAAATGCCTATCGGCTTCTATATCTGAAATGCCTACCGGCACCTATTTTTTTAATGCCAATCGGCAACTATATCTGAAATGCCTATCGGCAACTATATCTGAAATGCCTATCGACACCTATATCTGAAATGCCTATCGACACCTATATCTGAAATGCCTATCGACACCTATATCTGAAATGCCTATCGACACCTATATCTGAAATGCCTATCGACACCTATATCTGAAATGCCTATCGACACCTATATCTGAAATGCCTATCGACACCTATATCTGAAATGCCTATCGACACCTATTTTTGAAATGCCTATCGGAAACTACATCTGAAATGCCTATCAGCACCTATATTTGAAATGCCTATCGGCAACCATATCTGGAATGCCTATCGGCACCTATATTTGAAATGCCTATCGGCTTCTATATCTGAAATGCCTATCGGCACCTATTTTTAAAATGCCAATCGGCAACTATATCTGAAATGCCTATCGGCACCTATATCTGAAATGCCTATCGACACCTATATCTGAAATGCCTATCGACACCTATATCTGAAATGCCTATCGACACCTATATCTGAAATGCCTATCGACACCTATATCTGAAATGCCTATCGACACCTATATCTGAAATGCCTATCGACACCTATATCTGAAATGCCTATCGACACCTATATCTGAAATGCCTATCGACACCTATTTTGGAAATGCCTATCGGAAACTACATCTGAAATGCCTATCAGCACCTATATTTGAAATGCCTATCGGCAACCATATCTGGAATGCCTATCGGCACCTATATTTGAAATGCCTATCGGCTTCTATATCTGAAATGCCTATCGGCACCTATTTTTAAAATGCCAATCGGCAACTATATCTGAAATGCCTATCGGCACCTATATCTGAAATGCCTATCGACACCTATATCTGAAATGCCTATCGACACCTATATCTGAAATGCCTATCGACACCTATATCTGAAATGCCTATCGACACCTATATCTGAAATGCCTATCGACACCTATATCTGAAATGCCTATCGACACCTATATCTGAAATGCCTATCGACACCTGTTTTTGAAATGCCTATCGGAAACTACATCTGAAATGCCTATCAGCACCTATATTTGAAATGCCTATCGGCAACCATATCTGGAATGCCTATCGGCACCTATATTTGAAATGCCTATCGGCTTCTATATCTGAAATGCCTATCGGCACCTATTTTTAAAATGCCAATCGGCAACTATATCTGAAATGCCTATCGGCACCTATATCTGAAATGCCTATCGACACCTATATCTGAAATGCCTATTGACCCCTATATCTGAAATGCCTATCGACACCTATATCTGAAATGCCTATCGACACCTATATCTGAAATGCCTATCGACACCTATATCTGAAATGCCTATCGACACCTATATCTGAAATGCCTATCGACACCTATATCTGAAATGCCTATCGACACCTATTTTTGAAATGCCTATCGGAAACTACATCTGAAATGCCTATCAGCACCTATATTTGAAATGCCTATCGGCAACCATATCTGGAATGCCTATCGGCACCTATATTTGAAATGCCTATCGGCTTCTATATCTGAAATGCCTATCGGCACCTATTTTTAAAATGCCAATCGGCAACTATATCTGAAATGCCTATCGGCACCTATATCTGAAATGCCTATCGACACCTATATCTGAAATGCCTATCGACACCTATATCTGAAATGCCTATCGACACCTATATCTGAAATGCCTATCGACACCTATATCTGAAATGCCTATCGACACCTATATCTGAAATGCCTATCGACACCTATATCTGAAATGCCTATCGACACCTGTTTTTGAAATGCCTATCGGAAACTACATCTGAAATGCCTATCAGCACCTATATTTGAAATGCCTATCGGCAACCATATCTGGAATGCCTATCGGCCCCTAAATTTGAAATGCCTATCGGCTTCTATATCTGAAATGCCTATCGGCACCTATTTTAAAAATGCCAATCGGCAACTATATCTGAAATGCCTATCGGCACCTATATCTGAAATGCCTATCGACACCTATATCTGAAATGCCTATCGACACCTATATCTGAAATGCCTATCGACACCAATATCTGAAATGCCTATCGACACCTATATCTGAAATGCCTATCGACACCTATATCTGAAATGCCTATCGACACCTATATCTGAAATGCCTATCGACACCTATATCTGAAATGCCTATCGACACCTATTTTTGAAATGCCTATCGGAAACTACATCTGAAATGCCTATCAGCACCTATATTTGAAATGCCTATCGGCAACCATATCTGGAATGCCTATCGGCACCTATATTTGAAATGCCTATCGGCTTCTATATCTGAAATGCCTATCGGCACCTATTTTTAAAATGCCAATCGGCAACTATATCTGAAATGCCTATCGGCACCTATATCTGAAATGCCTATCGACACCTATATCTAAACTGCCTATCGACACCTATATCTGAAATGCCTATCGACACCTATATCTGAAATGCCTATCGACGCCTATATCTGAAATGCCTATCGACACCTATTTTTGAAATGCCTATCGGAAACTACATCTGAAATGCCTATCAGCACCTATATTTGAAATGCCTATCGGCAACCATATCTGGAATGCCTATCGGCACCTATATTTGAAATGCCTATCGGCTTCTATATCTGAAATGCCTATCGGCACATATTTTTAAAATGCCAATCGGCAACTATATCTGAAATGCCTATCGGCACCTATATCTGAAATGCCTATCGACACCTATATCTGAAATGCCTATCGACACCTATATCTGAAATGCCTATCGACACCTATATCTGAAATGCCTATCGACACCTATATCTGAAATGCCTATCGACACCTATATCTGAAATGCCTATCGACACCTATTTTTGAAATGCCTATCGGAAACTACATCTGAAATGCCTATCAGCACCTATATTTGAAATGCCTATCGGCAACCATATCTGGAATGCCTATCGGCACCTATATTTGAAATGCCTATCGGCTTCTATATCTGAAATGCCTATCGGCACCTATTTTTAAAATGCCAATCGGCAACTATATCTGAAATGCCTATCGGCACCTATATCTAAAATGCCTATCGACACCTATATCTGAAATGCCTATCGACACCTATATCTGAAATGCCTATCGACACCTATATCTGAAATGCCTATCGACACCTATATATGAAATGCCTATCGACACCTATATCAAAAATGCCTATCGACACCTATATCTGAAATGCCTATCGACACCTATATCTGAAATGCCTATCGACACCTATATCTGAAATGCCTATCGACACCTATTTTTGAAATGCCTATCGGAAACTACATCTGAAATGCCTATCAGCACCTATATTTGAAATGCCTATCGGCAACTATATCTGGATTGCCTATCGGCACCTATATTTGAAATGCCTATCGGCTTCTATATCTAAAATGCCTATCGGCACCTATTTTTAAAATGCCAATCGGCAACTATATCTGAAATGCCTATCGGCACCTATATCTGAAAGGCCTATCGACACCTATATCTGAAATGCCTATCGACACCTATATCTGAAATGCCTATCGACACCTATATCTGAAATGCCTATCGACACCTATATCTGAAATGCCTATCGACACCTATATCTGAAATGCCTATCGACACCTATATCTGAAATGCCTATCGACACCTATATCTGAAATGCCTATCGACACCGATTTTTGAAATGCCTATCGGAAACTACATCTGAAATGCCTATCAGCACCTATATTTGAAATGCCTATCGGCAACCATATCTGGAATGCCTATCGGCACCTATATTTGAAATGCCTATCGGCTTCTATATCTGAAATGCCTAACGGCACCTATTTTTAAAATGCCAATCGGCAACTATATCTGAAATGCCTATCGGCACCTATATCTGAAATGCCTATCGACACCTATATCTGAAATGCCTATCGACACCTATAACTGAAATGCCTATCGACACCTATATCTGAAATGCCTATCGACACCTATATCTGAAATGCCTATCGACACCTATATCTGAAATGCCTATCGACACCTATTTTTGAAATGCCTATCGGAAACTACATCTGAAATGCCTATCAGCACCTATATTTGAAATGCCTATCGGCATCCATATCTGGAATGCCTATCGGCACCTATATTTGAAATGCCTATCGGCTTCTATATCTGAAATGCCTATCGGCACCTATTTTTAAAATGCCAATCGGCAACTATATCTGGAATGCCTATCGGCACCTATATCTGAAATGCCTATCAACACCTATATCTGAAATGCCTATCGACACCTATATCTGAAATGCCTATCGACACCTATATCTGAAATGCCTATCGACACCTATATCTGAAATGCCTTTCGACACCTATATCTGAAATGCCTATCGACACCTATATCTGAAATGCCTATCGACACCTATATCTGAAATGCCTATCGACACCTATTTTTGAAATGCCTATCGGAAACTACATCTGAAATGCCTATCAGCACCTAAATTTGAAATGCCTATCGGCAACCATATCTGGAATGCCTATCGGCACCTATATTTGAAATGCCTATCGGCTTCTATATCTGAAATGCCTATCGGCACCTATTTTTAAAATTCCAATCGGCAACTATATCTGAAATGCCTATCGGCACCTATATCTGAAATGCCTATCGACACCTATATCTGAAATGCCTATCGACACCTATATCTGCAATGCCTATCGACACCTATATCTGAAATGCCTATCGACACCTATATCTGAAATGCCTATCGACACCTATATCTGAAATGCCTATCGATACCTATATCTGAAATGCCAATCGACACCTATATCTAAAATGCCTATCGACACCTATATCTGAAATGCCTATCGACACCTATATCTGAAATGCCTATCGACACCTATTTTTGAAATGCCTATCGGAAACTACATCTGAAATGCCTATCAGCACCTATATTTGAAATGCCTATCGGCTTCTATATCTGAAATGCCTATCGGCACCTATTTTTAAAATGCCAATCGGCAACTATTTTTAAAATGCCAATCGGCAACTATATCTGAAATGCCTATCGGCACCTATATCTGAAATGCCTATCGACACCTATATCTAAAATGCCTATCGACACCTATATCTGAAATGCCTATCGACACCTATATCTGAAATGCCTATCGACACCTATATCTGAAATGCCTATCGACACCTATTTTTGAAATGCCTATCGGAAACTACATCTGAAATGCCTATCAGCACCTATATTTGAAATGCCTATCGGCAACCATATCTGGAATGCCTATCGGCACCTATATTTGAAATGCATATCGGCTTCTATATCTGAAATGCCTATCGGCACCTATTTTTAAAATGCCAATCGGCAACTATATCTGAAATGCCTATCGGCACCTATATCTGAAATGCCTATCGACACCTATATCTGAAATGCCTATCGACACCTATATCTGAAATGCCTATCGACACCTATATCTGAAATGCCTATCGACACCTATATCTAAAATGCCTATCGACACCTATATCTGAAATGCCTATCGACACCTATATCTGAAATGCCTATCGACACCTATATCTGAAATGCCTATCGACACCTATTTTTGAAATGCCTATCGGAAACTACATCTGAAATGCCTATCAGCACCTATATTTGAAATGCCTATCGGCAACCATATCTGGAATGCCTATCGGCACCTATATTTGAAATGCCTATCGGCTTCTATATCTGAAATGCCTATCGGCACCTATTTTTAAAATGCCAATCGGCAACTATATCTGAAATGCCTATCGGCACCTATATCTGAAATGCCTATCGACACCTATATCTGAAATGCCTATCGACACATATATCTGAAATGCCTATCGACACCTATATCTGAAATGCCTATCGACACCTATATCTGAAATGCCTATCGACACCTATATCTGAAATGCCTATCGACACCTATATCTGAAATGCCTATCGACACCTATTTTTGAAATGCCTATCGGAAACTACATCTGAAATGCCTATCAGCCCCTATATTTGAAATGCCTATCGGCAACCATATCTGGAATGCCTATCGGCACCTATATTTGAAATGCCTATCGGCTTCTAAATCTGAAATGCCTATCGGCACCTATTTTTAAAATGCCAATCGGCAACTATTTCTGAAATGCCTATCGGCACCTATATCTGAAATGCCTATCGACACCTATATCTGAAATGCCTATCGACCCCTATATCTGAAATGCCTATCGACACCTATATCTGAAATGCCTATCGACACCTATATCTGAAATGCCTATCGACACCTATATCTGAAATGCCTATCGACACCTATATCTGAAATGCCTATCGACACCTATATCTGAAATGCCTATCGACACCTATTTTTGAAATGCCTATCGGAAACTACATCTGAAATGCCTATCAGCACCTATATTTGAAATGCCTATCGGCAACCATATCTGGAATGCCTATCGGCACCTATATTTGAAATGCCTATCGGCTTCTATATCTGAAATGCCTATCGGCACCTATTTTTAAAATGCCAATCGGCAACTATATCTGAAATGCCTATCGGCACCTATATCTGAAATGCCTATCGACACCTATATCTGAAATGCCTATCGACACCTATATCTGAAATGCCTATCGACACCTATATCTGAAATGCCTATCGACACCTATATCTGAAATGCCTATCGACACCTATATCTGAAATGCCTATCGACACCTATATCTGAAATGCCTATAGACACCTATTTTTGAAATGCCTATCGGAAACTACATCTGAAATGCCTATCAGCACCTATAGTTGAAATGCCTATCTGCAACCATATCTGGAATGCCTATCGGCACCTATATTTGAAATGCCTATCGGCTTCTATATCTGAAATGCCTATCGGCACCTATTTTTAAAATGCCAATCGGCAACTATATCTGAAATGCCTATCGGCACCTATATCTGAAATGCCTATCGACACCTATTTTTGAAATGCCTATCGGAAACTACATCTGAAATGCCTATCAGCACCTATATCTGAAATGCCTATCGACACCTATTTTTGAAATGATTATCGGAAACTACATCTGAAATGCCTATCAGCACCTATATTTGAAATGCCTATCGGCAACCATATCTGGAATGCCTATCGGCACCTATATTTGAAATGCCTATCGGCTTCTATATCTGAAATGCCTATCGGCACCTATTTTTAAAATGCCAATCGGCAACTATATCTGAAATGCCTATCGGCACCTATATCTGAAATGCCTATCAACACCTATATCTGAAATGCCTATCGACACCTATATCTGAAATGCCTATCGACACCTATTTTTGAAATGCCTATCGGAAACTACATCTGAAGTGCCTATCAGCACCTATATCTGAAATGCCTATCGACACCTATTTTTGAAATGATTATCGGAAACTACATCTGAAATGCCTATCAGCACCTATATTTGAAATGCCTATCGGCAACCATATCTGGAATGCCTATCGGCACCTATATTTGAAATGCCTATCGGCTTCTATATCTGAAATGCCTATCGGCACCTATTTTTAAAATGCCAATCGGCAACTATATCTGAAATGCCTATCGGCACCTATATCTGAAATGCCTATCAACACCTATATCTGAAATGCTAATCGACACCTATATCTGAAATGCCTATCGACACCTATATCTGAAATGCCTATCGACACCTATATCTGAAATGCCTATCGACACCTATATCTGAAATGCCTATCGACACCTATATCTGAAATGCCTATCGACACCTATATCTGAAATGCCTATCGACAACTATTTTTGAAATGCCTATCGGAAACTACATCTGAAATGCCTATCAGCACCTAAATTTGAAATGCCTATCGGCAACCATATCTGGAATGCCTATCGGCACCTATATTTGAAATGCCTATCGGCTTCTATATCTGAAATGCCTATCGGCACCTATTTTTAAAATGCCAATCGGCAACTATATCTGAAATGCCTATCGGCACATATATCTGAAATGCCTATCGACACCTATATCTGAAATGCCTATCGACACCTATATCCGCAATGCCTATCGACACCTATATCTGAAATGCCTATCGACACCTATATCTGAAATGCCTATCGACACCTATATCTGAAATGCCTGTCGACACCTATATCTGAAATGCCAATCGACACCTATATCTAAAATGCCTATAGACACCTATATCTGAAATGCCTATCGACACCTATTTTTGAAATGCCTATCGGAAACTACATCTGAAATGCCTATCAGCACCTATATTTGAAATGCCTATCGGCAACCATATCTGGAATGCCTATCGGCACCTATATTTGAAATGCCTATCGGCTTCTATATCTGAAATGCCTATCGGCACCTATTTTTAAAATGCCAATCGGCAACCATATCTGAAATGCCTATCGGCACCTATATCTGAAATGCCTATCGACACCTATATCTAAAATGCCTATCGACACCTATATCTGAAATGCCTATCGACACCTATATCTGAAATGCCTATCGACACCTATATCTGAAATGCCTATCGACACCTATTTTAGAAATGCCTATCGGAAACTACATCTGAAATGCCTATCAGCACCTATATTTGAAATGCCTATCGGCAACCATATCTGGAATGCCTATCGGCACCTATATTTGAAATGCATATCGGCTTCTATATCTGGGATGCCTATCGGCACCTATTTTTAAAATGCCAATCGGCAACTATATCTGAAATGCCTATCGGCACCTATATCTGAAATGCCTATCGACACCTATATCTGAAATGCCTATCGACACCTATATCTGAAATGCCTATCGACACCTATATCTGAAATGCCTATCGACACCTATATCTGAAATGCCTATCGACACCTATATCTGAAATGCCTATCGACACCTATATCTGAAATGCCTATCGACACCTATATCTGAAATGCCTATCGACACCTATTTTTGAAATGCCTATCGGAAACTACATCTGAAATGCCTATCAGCACCTATATTTGAAATGCCTATCGGCAACCATATCTGGAATGCCTATCGGCACCTATATTTGAAATGCCTATCGGCTTCTATATCTGAAATGCCTATCGGCACCTATTTTTAAAATGCCAATCGACAACTATATCTGAAATGCCTATCGGCACCTATATCTGAAATGCCTATCGACACCTATATCTGAAATGCCTATCGACACCTATATCTGAAATGCCTATCGACACCTATATCTGAAATGCCTATCGACACCTATTTTTGAAATGCCTATCGGAAACTACATCTGAAATGCCTATCAGCACCTATATTTGAAATGCCTATCGGCAACCATATCTGGAATGCCTATCGGCACCTATATTTGAAATGCCTATCGGCTTCTATATCTGAAATGCCTATCGGCACCTATTTTTAAAATGCCAATCGGCAACTATATCTGAAATGCCTATCGGCACCTATATCTGAAATGCCTATCGACACCTATATCTGAAATGCCTATCGACACCTATATCTGAAATGCCTATCGACACCTATATCTGAAATGCCTATCGACACCTATATCTGAAATGCCTATCGACACCTATATCTAAAATGCCTATCGACACCTATATCTGAAATGCCTATCGACACCTATATCTGAAATGCCTATCGACACTATATCTGAAATGCCTATCGACACCTATTTTTGAAATGCCTATCGGAAACTACATCTGAAATGCCTATCAGCACCTATATTTGAAATGCCTCTCGGCAACCATATCTGGAATGCCTATCGGCACCTATATTTGAAATGCCTATCGGCTTCCATATCTGAAATGCCTATCGGCACCTATTTTTAAAATGCCAATCGGCAACTATATCTGAAATGCCTATCGGCACCTATATCTGAAAGGCCTATCGACACCTATATCTGAAATGCCTATCGACACCTATATCTGAAATGCCTATCGACACCTATATCTGAAATGCCTATCGACACCTATATCTGAAATGCCTATCGACACCTATATCTGAAATGCCTATCGACACCTATATCTGAAATGCCTATCGACACCTATATCTAAAATGCCTATCGACACCGATTTTTGAAATGCCTATCGGAAACTACATCTGAAATGCCTATCAGCACCTATATTTGAAATGCCTATCGGCAACCATATCTGGAATGCCTATCGGCACCTATATTTGAAATGCCTATCGGCTTCTATATCTGAAATGCCTATCGGCACCTATTTTTTAAAATGCCAATCGGCAACTATATCTGAAATGCCTATCGGCACCTATATCTGAAATGCCTATCGACACCTATATCTGAAATGCCTATCGACACCTATATCTAAAATGCCTATCGACACCTATATCTGAAATGCCTATCGACACCTATATCTGAAATGCCTATCGACACCTTTATCTGAAATGCCTATCGACTCCTATATCTGAAATGCCTATCGACACCTATATCTGAAATGCCTATCGACACCTATTTTTGAAATGCCTATCGGAAACTACATCTGAAATGCCTATCAGCACCTATATTTGAAATGCCTATCGGCAACCATATCTGGAATGCCTATCGGCACCTATATTTAAAATGCCTATCGGCTTCTATATCTGAAATGCCTATCGGCACCTATTTTTAAAATGCCAATCGGCAACTATATCTGAAATGCCTATCGGCACCTATATCTGAAATGCCTATCGGCACCTATATCTGAAATGCCTATCGACACCTATATCTGAAATGCCTATCGACACCTATATCTGAAATGCCTATCGACACCTATATCTGAAATGCCTATCGACACCTTTATCTAAAATGCCTATCGACACCTATATCTGAAATGCCTATCGACACCTATATCTGAAATGCTTATCGACACCTATATCTGAAATGCCTATCGACACCTATATCTGAAATGCCTATCGACACCTATATCTGAAATGCCTATCGACACCTATATCTGAAATGCCTATCGACACCTATTTTTGAAATGCCTATCGGAAACTACATCTGAAATGCCTATCAGCACCTATATTTGAAATGCCTATCGGCAACCATATCTGGAATGCCTATCGGCACCTATATTTGAAATGCCTATCGGCTTCTATATCTGAAATGCCTATCGGCACCTATTTTTAAAATGCCAATCGGCAACTATATCTGAAATGCCTATCGGCACCTATATCTGAAATGCCTATCGACACCTATATCTGAAATGCCTATCGACACCTATATCTGAAATGCCTATCGACACCTATATCTGAAATGCCTATCGACACCTATATCTGAAATGCCTATCGACACCTATATCTGAAATGCCTATTGACACCTATATCTGAAATGCCTATCGACACCTATATCTGAAATGCCTATCGACACCTATTTTTTAAATGCCTATCGTAATCTACATCTGAAATGCCTATCAGCACCTATATTTGAAATGCCTATCGGCAACCATATCTGGAATGCCTATCGGCACCTATATTTGAAATGCCTATCGGCTTCTATATCTGAAATGCCTATCGGCACCTATTTTTAAAATGCCAATCGGCAACTATATCTGAAATGCCTATCGGCACCTATATCTAAAATGCCTATCGACACCTATATCTGAAATGCCTATCGACACCTATATCTGAAATGCCTATCGACACCTATATCTGAAATGCCTATCGACACCTATATATGAAATGCCTATCGACACCTATATCAAAAATGCCTATCGACACCTATATCTGAAATGCCTATCGACACCTATATCTGAAATGCCTATCGACACCTATATCTGAAATGCCTATCGACACCTATTTTTGAAATGCCTATCGGAAACTACATCTGAAATGCCTATCAGCACCTATATTTGAAATGCCTATCGGCAACTATATCTGGATTGCCTATCGGCACCTATATTTGAAATGCCTATCGGCTTCTATATCTAAAATGCCTATCGGCACCTATTTTTAAAATGCCAATCGGCAACTATAGCTGAAATGCCTATCGGCACCTATATCTGAAAGGCCTATCGACACCTATATCTGAAATGCCTATCGACACCTATATCTGAAATGCCTATCGACACCTATATCTGAAATGCCTATCGACACCTATATCTGAAATGCCTATCGACACCTATATCTGAAATGCCTATCGACACCTATATCTGAAATGCCTATCGACACCTATATCTGAAATGCCTATCGACACCGATTTTTGAAATGCCTATCGGAAACTACATCTGAAATGCCTATCAGCACCTATATTTGAAATGCCTATCGGCAACCATATCTGGAATGCCTATCGGCACCTATATTTGAAATGCCTATCGGCTTCTATATCTGAAATGCCTAACGGCACCTATTTTTAAAATGCCAATCGGCAACTATATCTGAAATGCCTATCGGCACCTATATCTGAAATGCCTATCGACACCTATATCTGAAATGCCTATCGACACCTATAACTGAAATGCCTATCGACACCTATATCTGAAATGCCTATCGACACCTATATCTGAAATGCCTATCGACACCTATATCTGAAATGCCTATCGACACCTATATCTGAAATGCCTATCGACACCTATATCTGAAATGCCTATCGACACCTATTTTTGAAATGCCTATCGGAAACTACATCTGAAATGCCCTATCAGCACCTATATTTGAAATGCCTATCGGCAACCATACCTGGAATGCCATTCGGCACCTATATTTGAAATGCCTATCGGCACCTATATCTGAAATGCCTATCGACACCTATTTTTGAAATGCCAATCGGCAAATATATCTGAAATGCCTATCGGCACCTATATCTGAAATGCCTATCAACACCTATATCTGAAATGCCTATCGACACCTATATCTGAAATGCCTATCGACACCTATATCTGAAATGCCTATCGACTCCTATATCTGAAATGCCTATCGACACCTATATCTGAAATGCCTATCGACACCTATATCTGAAATGCCTATCGACACCTATATCTGAAATGCCTATCGACACCTATATCTGAAATGCCTATCGACACCTATATCTGAAATGCCTATCGACACAAATATCTGAAATGCCTATCGACACCTATTATTGAAATGCCTATCGAAAACTACATCTGAAATGCCTATCAGCACCTATATTTGAAATGCCTATCGGCAACCATATCTGGGAATGCCTATCGGCACCTATATTTGAAATGCCTATCGGCTTCTATATCTGAAATGCCTATCGGCACCTATTTTTAAAATGCCAATCGGCAACTATATCTGAAATGCCTATCGGCACCTATATCTGAAATGCCTATCGACACCTATATCTGAAATGCCTGTCGACACCTATATCTGAAATGCCTATCGACGCCTATATCTGAAATGCCTATCGACACCTATATCTGAAATGCCTATCGACACCTATATCTGAAATGCCTATCGACACCTATATCTGAAATGCCTATCGACACCTATATCTGAAATGCCTATTGACACCTATATCTGAAATGCCTATCGACACCTATATCTGAAATGCCTATCGACACCTATTTTTTAAATGCCTATCGTAACCTACATCTGAAATGCCTATCAGCACCTATATTTGAAATGCCTATCGGCAACCATATCTGGAATGCCTATCGGCACCTATATTTGAAATGCCTATCGGCTTCTATATCTGAAATGCCTATCGGCACCTATTTTTAAAATGCCAATCGGCAACTATATCTGAAATGCCTATCGGCACCTATATCTGAAATGCCTATCGACACCTATATCTGAAATGCCTATCGACACCTATATCTGAAATGCCTATCGACACCTATATCTGAAATGCCTATCGACACCTATATATGAAATGCCTATCGACACCTATATCAAAAATGCCTATCGACACCTATATCTGAAATGCCTATCGACACCTATATCTGAAATGCCTATCGACACCTATATCTGAAATGCCTATCGACACCTATTTTTGAAATGCCTATCGGAAACTACATCTGAAATGCCTATCAGCACCTATATTTGAAATGCCTATCGGCAACTATATCTGGAATGCCTATCGGCACCTATATTTGAAATGCCTATCGGCTTCTATATCTAAAATGCCTATCGGCACCTATTTTTAAAATGCCAATCGGCAACTATATCTGAAATGCCTATCGGCACCTATATCTGAAAGGCCTATCGACACCTATATCTGAAATGCCTATCGACACCTATATCTGAAATGCCTATCGACACCTATATCTGAAATGCCTATCGACACCTATATCTGAAATGCCTATCGACACCTATATCTGAAATGCCTATCGACACCTATATCTGAAATGCCTATCGACACCTATATCTGAAATGCCTATCGACACCTATATCTGAAATGCCTATCGACACCTATATCTGAAATGCCTATCGACACCTATTTTTTAAATGCCTATCGTAACCTACATCTGAAATGCCTATCAGCACCTATATTTGAAATGCCTATCGGCAACCATATCTGGAATGCCTATCGGCACCTATATTTGAAATACCTATCGGCTTCTATATCTGAAATGCCTATCGGCACCTATTTTTAAAATGCCAATCGGCAACTATATCTGAAATGCCTATCGGCACCTATATCTGAAATGCCTATCGACACCTATATCTGAAATGCCTATCGACACCTATATCTGAAATGCCTATCGACACCTATATCTGAAATGCCTATCGACACCTATATATGAAATGCCTATCGACACCTATATCAAAAATGCCTATCGACACCTATATCTGAAATGCCTATCGACACCTATATCTGAAATGCCTATCGACACCTATATCTGAAATGCCTATCGACACCTATTTTTGAAATGCCTATCGGAAACTACATCTGAAATGTTTATCAGCACCTATATTTGAAATGCCTATCGGCAACCATATCTGGAATGCCTATCGGCACCTATATTTGAAATGCCTATCGGCTTCTATATCTGAAATGCCTAACGGCACCTATTTTTAAAATGCCAATCGGCAACTATATCTGAAATGCCTATCGGCACCTATATCTGAAATGCCTATCGACACCTATATCTGAAATGCCTATCGACACCTATAACTGAAATGCCTATCGACACCTATATCTGAAATGCCTATCGACACCTATATCTGAAATGCCTATCGACACCTATATCTGAAATGCCTATCGACACCTATATCTGAAATGCCTATCGACACCTATATCTGAAATGCCTATCGACACCTATTTTTGAAATGCCTATCGGAAACTACATCTGAAATGCCTATCAGCACCTATATTTGAAATGCCTATCGGCAACCATATCTGGAATGCCTATCGGCACCTATATTTGAAATGCCTATCGGCACCTATATCTGAAATGCCTATCGACACTTATTTTTGAAATGCCAATCGGCAACTATATCTGAAATGCCTATCGGCACCTATATCTGAAATGCCTTTCGGCACCTATATCTGAAATGCCTATCGGCACCTATATCTGAAATGCCTATCAACACCTATATCTGAAATGCCTATCGACACCTATATCTGAAATGCCTATCGACACCTATATCTGAAATGCCTATCGACACAAATATCTGAAATGCCTATCGACACCTATTATTGAAATGCCTATCGAAAACTACATCTGAAATGCCTATCAGCACCTATATTTGAAATGCCTATCGGCAACCATATCTGGAATGCCTATCGGCACCTATATTTGAAATGCCTATCGGCTTCTATATCTGAAATGCCTATCGGCACCTATTTTTAAAATGCCAATCGGCAACTATATCTGAAATGCCTATCGGCACCTATATCTGAAATGCCTATCGACACCTATATCTGAAATGCCTATCGACACCTATATCTGAAATGCCTATCGACACCTATATCTGAAATGCCTATCGACACCTATATCTGAAATGCCTATCGACACCTATATCTGAAATGCCTATCGACACCTATATCTGAAATGCCTATCGACACCTATTTTTGAAATGACTATCTGAAACTACATCTGAAATGCCTATCAGCACCTATATTTGAAATGCCTATCGGCAACCATATCTGGAATGCCTATCGGCACCTATATTTGAAATGCCTATCGGCTTCTATATCTGAAATGCCTATCGGCACCTATTTTTAAAATGCCAATCGGCAACTATATCTGAAATGCCTATCGGCACCTATATCTGAAATGCCTATCGACACCTATATCTGAAATGCCTATCGACACCTATATCTGAAATGCCTATCGACACCTATATCTTAAATGCTTATCGACACCTATATCTGAAATGCCTATCGACACCTATATCTGAAATGCCTATCGACACCTATATCTGAAATGCCTATTGACACCTATATCTGAAATGCCTATCGACACCTATTTTTGAAATGCCTATCGGAAACTACATCTGAAATGCCTATCAGCACCTATATTTGAAATGCCTATCGGCAACCATATCTGGAATGCCTATCGGCACCTATATTTGAAATGCCTATCGGCTTCTATATCTGAAATGCCTATCGGCACCTATTTTTAAAATGCCAATCGGCAACTATATCTGAAATGCCTATCGGCACCTATATCTGAAATGCCTATCGACACCTATATGTGAAATGCCAATCGACACCTATATCTGAAATGCCTATCGACACCTATATCTGAAATGCCTATCGACACCTATATCTGAAATGCCTATCGACACCTATTTTTGAAATGCCTATCGGAAACTACATCTGAAATGCCTATCAGCACCTATATTTGAAATGCCTATCGGCAACCATATCTGGAATGCCTATCGGCACCTATATTTGAAATGCCTATCGGCTTCTATATCTGAAATGCCTATCGGCACCTATTTTGAAAATGCCAATCGGCAACTATATCTGAAATGCCTATCGGCACCTATATCTGAAATGCCTATCGACACCTATATCTAAAATGCCTATCGACACCTATATCTGAAATGCCTATCGACACCTATATCTGAAATGCCTATCGACACCTATATCTGAAATGCCTATCGACACCTATTTTTGAAATGCCTATCGGAAACTACATCTGAAATGCCTATCAGCACCTATATTTGAAATGCCTATCGGCAACCATATCTGGAATGCCTATCGGCACCTATATTTGAAATGCCTATCGGCTTCTATATCTGAAATGCCTATCGACACCTATTTTTGAAATGCCTATCGGAAACTACATCTGAAATGCCTATCAGCACCTATATTTGAAATGCCTATCGGCAACCATATCTGGAATGCCTATCGGCACCTATATTTGAAATGCCTATCGGCTTCTATATCTGAAATGCCTATCGACACCTATATCTGAAATGCCTATCGACACCTATATCTGAAATGCCTATCGACACCTATATCTGAAATGCCTATCGACACCTATATCTGAAATGCCTATCGACACCTATTTTTGAAATGCCTATCGGAAACTACATCTGAAATGCCTACCAGCACCTATATTTGAAATGCCTATCGGCAACCATATCTGGAATGCCTATCGGCACCTATATTTGAAATGCCTATCGGCTTCTATATCTGAAATGCCTATCGGCACCTATTTTTAAAATGCCAATCGGCAACTATATCTGAAATGCCTATCGGCACCTATATCTGAAATGCCTATCGACACCTATATCTGAAATGCCTATCGACCCCTATATCTGAAATGCCTATCGACACCTATATCTGAAATGCCTATCGACACCTATATCTGAAATGCCTATCGACACCTATATCTGAAATGCCTATCGCCACCTATATCTGAAATGCCTATCGACACCTATTTTTGAAATGCCTATCGGAAACTACATCTGAAATGCCTATCAGCACCTATATTTGAAATGCCTATCGGAAACCATATCTGGAATGCCTATCGGCACCTATATTTGAAATGCCTATCGGCTTCTATATCTGAAATGCCTATCGGCACCTATTTTTAAAATGCCAATCGGCAACCATATCTGAAATGCCTATCGGCACCTATATCTGAAATGCCTATCGACACCTATATCTGAAATGCCTATCGACACCTATATCTGAAATGCCTATCGACACCTATATCTGAAATGCCTATCGACACCTATATCTGAAATGCCTATCGACACCAATATCTGAAATGCCTATCGACACCTATATCTGAAATGCCTATCGACACCTATATCTGAAATGCCTATCGACACCTATATCTGAAATGCCTATCGACACCTATTTTTGAAATGCCTATCGGAAACTACATCTGAAATGCCTATCAGCACCTATATTTGAAATGCCTATCGGCAACCATATCTGGAATGCCTATCGGCACCTAAATTTGAAATGCCTATCGGCTTCTATATCTGAAATGCCTATCGGCACCTATTTTAAAAATGCCAATCGGCAACTATATCTGAAATGCCTATCGGCACCTATATCTGAAATGCCTATCGACACCTATATCTGATATGCCTATCGACACCTATATCTGAAATGCCTATCGACACCTATATCTGAAATGCCTATCGACACTTATATCTGAAATGCCTATCGACACCTATATCTGAAATGCCTATCGACACCTATATCTGAAATGCCTATCGACACCTATATCTGAAATGCCTATCGACACCTATTTTTGAAATGCCTATCGGAAACTACATCTGAAATGCCTATCAGCACCTATATTTGAAATGCCTATCGGCAACCATATCTGGAATGCCCATCGGCACCTATATATGAAATGCCTATCGGCTTCTATATCTGAAATGCCTACCGGCACCTATTTTTTTAATGCCAATCGGCAACTATATCTGAAATGCCTATCGGCAACTATATCTGAAATGCCTATCGACACCTATATCTGAAATGCCTATCGACACCTATATCTGAAATGCCTATCGACACCTATATCTGAAATGCCTATCGACACCTATATCTGAAATGCCTAACGACACCTATATCTGAAATGCCTATCGACACCTATATCTGAAATGCCTATCGACACCTATATCTGAAATGCCTATCGACACCTATTTTTGAAATGCCTATCGGAAACTACATCTGAAATGCCTATCAGCACCTATATTTGAAATGCCTATCGGCAACCATATCTGGAATGCCAATCGGCACCTATATTTGAAATGCCTATCGGCTTCTATATCTGAAATGCCTATCGGCACCTATTTTTAAAATGCCAATCGGCAACTATATCTGAAATGCCTATCGGCGCCTATATCTGAAATGCCTATCGACACCTATATCTGAAATGCCTATCGACACCTATATCTGAAATGCCTATCGACACCTATATCTGAAATGCCTATCGACACCTATATCTGAAATGCCTATCGACACCTATATCTGAAATGCCTATCGACACCTATATCTGAAATGCCTATCGACACCTATATCTGAAATGCCTATCGACACCTATATCTGAAATGCCTATCGACACCTATTTTTGAAATGCCTATCGGAAACTACATCTGAAATGCCTATCAGCACCTATATTTGAAATGCCTATCGGCAACCATATCTGGAATGCCTATCGGCACCTAAATTTGAAATGCCTATCGGCTTCTATATCTGAAATGCCTATCGGCACCTATTTTAAAAATGCCAATCGGCAACTATATCTGAAATGCCTATCGGCACCTATATCTGAAATGCCTATCGACACCTATATCTGAAATGCCTATCGACACCTATATCTGAAATGCCTATCGACACCTATATCTGAAATGCCTATCGACACCTATATCTGAAATGCCTATCGACACCTATATCTGAAATGCCTATCGACACCTATATCTGAAATGCCTATCGACACCTATATCTGAAATGCCTATCGACACCTATTTTTGAAATGCCTATCGGAAACTACATCTGAAATGCCTATCAGCACCTATATTTGAAATGCCTATCGGCAACCATATCTGGAATGCCTATCGGCACCTATATTTGAAATGCCTATCGGCTTCTATATCTGAAATGCCTATCGGCACCTATTTTTAAAATGCCAATCGGCACCTATATCTAAATTGCCTATCGGCACCTATATCTGAAATGCCTATCGACACCTATATCTAAAATGCCTGTCGACACCTATATCTGAAATGCCTATCGACACCTATATCTGAAATGCCTATCGACGCCTATATCTGAAATGCCTATCGACACCTATTTTTGAAATGCCTATCGGAAACTACATCTGAAATGCCTATCAGCACCTATATTTGAAATGCCTATCGGCAACCATATCTGGAATGCCTATCGGCACCTATATTTTAAATGCCTATCGGCTTCTATATCTGAAATGCCTATCGGCACATATTTTTAAAATGCCAATCAGCAACTATATCTGAAATGCCTATCGGCACCTATATCTGAAATGCCTATCGACACCTATATCTGAAATGCCTATCGACACCTATATCTGAAATGCCTATCGACACCTATATCTGAAATGTCTATCGACACCTATATCTGAAATGCCTATCGACACCTATATCTGAAATGCCTATCGACACCTATATCTGAAATGCCTATCGACACCTATTTTTGAAATGCCTATCGGAAACTACATCTGAAATGCCTATCAGCACCTATATTTGAAATGCCTATCGGCAACCATATCTGGAATGCCTATCGGCACCTATATTTGAAATGCCTATCGGCTTCTATATCTGAAATGCCTATCGGCACCTATTTTTAAAATGCCAATCGGCAACTATATCTGAAATGCCTATCGGCACCTATATCTGAAATGCCTATCGACACCTATATCTGAAATGCCTATCGACCCCTATATCTGAAATGCCTATCGACACCTATATCTGAAATGCCTATCGACACCTATATCTGAAATGCCTATCGACACCTATATCTGAAATGCCTATCGACACCTATATCTGAAATGCCTATCGACACCTATATCTGAAATGCCTATCGACACCTATTTTTGAAATGCCTATGGAAACTACATCTGAAATGCCTATCAGCACCTATATTTGAAATGCCTATCGGCAACCATATCTGGAATGCCTATCGGCACCTATATTTGAAATGCCTATCGGCTTCTATATCTGAAATGCCTATCGGCACCTATTTTTAAAATGCCAATCGGCAAATATATCTGAAATGCCTATCGGCACCTATATCTGAAATGCCTATCGACACCTATATCTGAAATGCCTATCGACACCTATATCTGAAATGCCTATCGACACCTATATCTGAAATGCCTATCGACACCTATATCTGAAATGCCTATCGACACCTATATCTGAAATTCCTATCGACACCTATATCTGAAATGCCTATCGACACCTATTTTTGAAATGCCTATCGGAAACTACATCTGAAATGCCTATCAGCACCTATATTTGAAATGCCTATCGGCAACCATATCTGGAATGCCTATCGGCACCTATATTTGAAATGCCTATCGGCTTCTATATCTGAAATGCCTATCGGCACCTATTTTTAAAATGCCAATCGGCAACTATATCTGAAATGCCTATCGGCACCTATATCTGAAATGCCTATCGACACCTATATCTGAAATGCCTATCGACACCTATAACTGAAATGCCGTTCGACACCTATATCTGAAATGCCTATCGACACCTATATCTGAAATGCCTATCGACACCTATATCTGAAATGCCTATCGACACCTATATCTGAAATGCCTATCGACACCTATATCTGAAATGCCTATCGACACCTATTTTTGAAATGCCTATCGGAAACTACATCTGAAATGCCTATCAGCACCTATATTTGAAATGCCTATCGGCTTCTATATCTGAAATGCCTATCGGCACCTATTTTTAAAATGCCAATCGGCAACTATATCTGAAATGCCTATCGGCACCTATATCTGAAATGCCTATCGACACCTATATCTGAAATGCCTATCGACACCTATATCTGAAATGCCTATCGACACCTATATCTGAAATGCCTATCGACACCTATATCTGAAATGCCTATCGACACCTATATCTGAAATGCCTATCGACACCTATATCTGAAATGCCTATCGACACCTATATCTGATTTGCCTATCGACACCTATTTTTGAAATGCCTATCGGAAACTACATCTGAAATGCCTATCAGCACCTAAATTTGAAATGCCTATCGGCAACCATATCTGGAATGCCTATCGGCACCTATATTTGAAATGCCTATCGGCTTCTATATCTGAAATGCCTATCGGCACCTATTTTTAAAATGCCAATCGGCAACTATATCTGAAATGCCTATCGGCACCTATATCTGAAATGCCTATCGACACCTATATCTGAAATGCCTATCGACACCTATATCTGCAATGCCTATCGACACCTATATCTGAAATGCCTATCGACACCTATATCTGAAATGCCTATCGACACCTATAGATGAAATGCCTATCGACACCTATATCTGAAATGCCAATCGACACCTATATCTAAAATGCCTATCGACACCTATATCTGAAATGCCTATCGACACCTATTTTTGAAATGCCTATCGGAAACTACATCTGAAATGCCTATCAGCACCTATATTTGAAATGCCTATCGGCAACCATATCTGGAATGCCTATCGGCACCTATATTTGAAATGCCTATCGGCTTCTATATCTGAAATGCCTATCGGCACCTATTTTTAAAATGCCAATCGGCAACTATATCTGAAATGCCTATCGGCACCTATATCTGAAATGCCTATCGACACCTATATCTGAAATGCCTATCGACACCTATATCTGAAATGCCTATCGACACCTATATCTGAAATGCCTATCGACACCTATATCTGAAATGCCTATCGACACCTATATCTGAAATGCCTATCGACACCTATATCTGAAATACCTATCGACACCTATATCTGAAATGCCTATCGACACCTATTTTTGAAATGCCTATCGGAAACTACATCTGAAATGCCTATCAGCACCTATATTTGAAATGCCTATCGGCAACCATATCTGGAATGCCTATCGGCACCTATATTAGAAATGCCTATCGGCTTCTTTATCTGAAATGCCTATCGGCACCTATTTTTAAAATACCAATCGGCAACTATATCTGAAATGCCTATTGGCACCTATATCTGAAATGCCTATCGACACCTATATCTGAAATGCCTATCGACACCTATATCTGAAATGCCTATCGACACCTATATCTGAAATGCCTATCGACACCTATATCTGAAATGCCTATCGACACCTATATCTGAAATGCCTATCGACACCTATATCTGAAATGCCTATCGACACCTATATCTGAAATGCCTATCGACACCTATTTTTGAAATGCCTATCGGAAACTACATCTGAAATGCCTATCAGCACCTAAATTTGAAATGCCTATCGGCAACCATATCTGGAATGCCTATCGGCACCTATATTTGAAATGCCTATCGGCTTCTATATCTGAAATGCCTATCGGCACCTATTTTTAAAATGCCAATCGGCAACTATATCTGAAATGCCTATCGGCACCTATATCTGAAATGCCTATCGACACCTATATCTGAAATGCCTATCGACACCTATATCTGCAATGCCTATCGACACCTATATCTGAAATGCCTATCGACACCTATATCTGAAATGCCAATCGACACCTATATCTGAAATGCCTATCGACACCTATATCTGAGATGCCAATCGACACCTATATCTAAAATGCCTATCGACACCTATATCTGAAATGCCTATCGACACCTATTTTTGAAATGCCTATCGGAAACTACATCTGAAATGCCTATCAGCACCTATATTTGAAATGCCTATCGGCAACCATATCTGGAATGCCTATCGGCACCTATATTTGAAATGCCTATCGGCTTCTATATCTGAAATGCCTATCGGCACCTATTTTTAAAATGCCAATCGGCAACTATATCTGAAATGCCTATCGGCACCTATATCTGAAATGCCTATCGACACCTATATCTAAAATGCCTATCGACACCTATATCTGAAATGCCTATCGACACCTATATCTGAAATGCCTATCGACACCTATATCTGAAATGCCTATCGACACCTATTTTTGAAATGCCTATCGGAAACTACATCTGAAATGCCTATCAGCACCTATATTTGAAATGCCTATCGGCAACCATATCTGGAATGCCTATCGGCACCTATATTTGAAATGCCTATCGGCTTCTATATCTGAAATGCCTATCGGCACCTATTTTTAAAATGCCAATCGGCAACTATATCTGAAATGCCTATCGGCACCTATATCTGAAATGCCTATCGACACCTATATCTGAAATGCCTATCGACACCTATATCTGAAATGCCTATCGACACCTATATCTGAAATGCCTATCGACACCTATATCTGAAATGCCTATCGACACCTATATCTGAAATGCCTATCGACACCTATATCTGAAATGCCTATCGACACCTATATCTGAAATGCCTATCGACACCTATTTTTGAAATGCCTATCGGAAACTACATCTGAAATGCCTATCAGCACCTATATTTGAAATGCCTATCGGCAACCATATCTGGAATGCCTATCGGCACCTATATTTGAAATGCCTATCGGCTTCTATATCTGAAATGCCTATCGGCACCTATTTTTAAAATGCCAATCGGCAACTATATCTGAAATGCCTATCGGCACCTATATCTGAAATGCCTATCGACACCTATATCTGAAATGCCTATCGACACCTATATCTGAAATGCCTATCGACACCTATATCTGAAATGCCTATCGACACCTATATCTGAAATGCCTATCGACACCTATATCTGAAATGCCTATCGACACCTATATCTGAAATGACTATCGACACCTATATCTGAAATGCCTATCGACACCTATATCTGAAATGCCTATCGACACCTATATCTGAAATGCCTATCGACACCTATATCTGAAATGCCTATCGACACCTATTTTTGAAATGCCTATCGGAAACTACATCTGAAATGCCTATCAGCACCTATATTTGAAATGCCTACCGGCAACCATATCTGGAATGCCTATCGGCACTTATATTTGAAATGCCTATCGGCTTCTATATCTGAAATGCCTATCGGCACCTATTTTTAAAATGCCAATCGGCAACTATATCTGAAATGCCTATCGGCACCTATATCTGAAATGCCTATCGACACCTATATCTAAAATGCCTATCGACACCTATATCTGAAATGCCTATCGACACCTATATCTGAAATGCCTATCGACACCTATATTTGAAATGCCTATCGACACCTATATCTGAAATGCCTATCGACACCTATATCTAAAATGCCTATCGACACCTATATCTGAAATGCCTATCGACACCTATTTTTGAAATGCCTATCGGAAACTACATCTGAAATGCCTATCAGCACCTATATTTGAAATGCCTATCGGCAACCATATCTGGAATGCCTATCGGCACCTATATTTGAAATGCCTATCGGCTTCTATATCTGAAATGCCTATCGGCACCTATTTTTAAAATGCCAATCGGCAACTATATCTGAAATGCCTATCGGCACCTATATCTGAAATGCCTATCGACACCTATATTTGAAATGCCTATCGACACCTATATCTGAAATGCCTATCGACACCTATATCTGAAATGCCTATCGACACCTATATCTGAAATGCCTATCGACACCTATATCTGAAATGCCTATCGACACCTATATCTGAAATGCCTATCGACACCTATATCTGAAATGCCTATCGACACCTATATCTGAAATGCCTATCGACACCTATTTTTGAAATGCCTATCGGAAACTACATCTGAAATGCCTATCAGCACCTATATTTGAAATGCCTATCGGCAACCATATCTGGAATGCCTATCGGCACCTATATTTGAAATGCCTATCGGCTTCTATATCTGAAATGCCTATCGGCACCTATTTTTAAAATGCCAATCGGCAACTATATCTGAAATGCCTATCGGCACCTATATCTGAAATGCCTATCGACACCTATATCTGAAATGCCTATCGACACCTATATCTGAAATGCCTATCGACACCTATATCTGAAATGCCTATCGACACCTATATTTGAAATGCCTATCGACACCTATATCTGAAATGCCTATCGACACCTATATCTGAAAAGCCTATCGACACCTATATCTGAAATGCCTATCGACACCTATTTTTGAAATGCCTATCGGAAACTACATCTGAAATGCCAGCAGCACTTATATTTGAAATGCCTATCGGCAACCATATCTGGAATGCCTATCGGCACCTATATTTGAAATGCCTATCGGCTTCTATATCTGAAATGCCTATCGGCACCTATTTTTAAAATGCCAATCGGCAGCTATATCTGAAATGCCTATCGGCACCTATATCTGAAATGCCTATCGACACCTATATCTGAAATGCCTATCGACACCTATATCTGAAATGCCTATCGACACCTATATCTGAAATGCCTATCGACACCTATATCTGAAATGCCTATCGACACCTATATCTGAAATGCCTATCGACACCTATATCTGAAATGCCTATCGACACCTATATCTGAAATGCCTATCGACACCTATATCTGAAATGCCTATCGACACCTATTTTTGAAATGCCTATCGGAAACTACATCTGAAATGCCTATCAGCACCTATATTTGAAATGCCTATCGGCAACCATATCTGGAATGCTTATCGGCAACTATATTTGAAATGCCTATCGGCTTCTATATCTAAAATGCCTATCGGCACCTATTTTTAAAATGCCAATCGGCAACTATATCTGAAATGCCTATCGGCACCTATATCTGAAATGCCTATCGACACCTATATCTGAAATGCCTATCGACACCTATATCTGAAATGCCTATCGACACCTATATCTGAAATGCCTATCGACACCTATATCTGAAATGCCTATCGACACCTATATCTGAAATGCCTATCGACACCTATATCTGAAATGCCTATCGACACCTATATCTGAAATGCCTATCGACACCTATATCTGAAATGCCTATCGACACCTATTTTTGAAATGCCTATCGGAAACTACATCTGAAATGCCTATCAGCACCTATATTTGAAATGCCTATCGGCAACCATATCTGGAATACCTATCGGCACCTATATTTGAAATGCCTAACGGCTTTTATATCTGAAATGCCTATCGGCACCTATTTTTAAAATGCCAATCGGCAACTATATCTGAAATGCCTATCGACACCTATATCTGGAATGCCTATCGACACCTATATCTGAAATGCCTATCGACACCTATATCTGAAATGCCTATTGACACCTATATCTGAAATGCCTATTGACACCTATATCTGAAATGCCTATCGACACCTATATCTGAAATGCCTATCGACACCTATATCTGAAATGCCTATCGACACCTATTTTTGAAATGCCTATCGGAAACTACATCTGAAATGCCTATCAGCACCTATATTTGAAATGCCTATCGGCAACCATATCTGGAATGCCTATCGGCACCTATATTTGAAATGCCTATCGGCTTCTATATCTGAAATGCCTATCGGCACCTATTTTTAAAATGCCAATCGGCAACTATATCTGAAATGCCTATCGGCACCTATATCTGAAATGCCTATCGACACCTATATCTGAAATGCCTATCGACACCTATATCTGAAATGCCTATCGACACCTATATCTGAAATGCCTATCGACACCTATATCTGAAATGCCTATCGACACCTATTTTTGAAATGCCTATCGGAAACTACATCTGAAATGCCTATCAGCACCTATATTTGAAATGCCTATCGGCAACCATATCTGGAATGCCTATCGGCACCTATATTTGAAATGCCTATCGGCTTCTATATCTGAAATGCCTATCGGCACCTATTTTTAAAATGCCAATCGGCAACTATATCTGAAATGCCTATCGGCACCTATATCTGAAATGCCTATCGACACCTATATCTGAAATGCCTATCGACACCTATATCTGAAATGCCTATCGACACCTATATCTGAAATGCCTATCGACACCTATATCTGAAATGCCTATCGACACCTATATCTGAAATGCCTATCGACACCTATATCTGAAATGCCTATCGACACCTATATCTGAAATGCCTATCGACACCTATATCTGAAATGCCTATCGACACCTATTTTTGAAATGCCTATCGGAAACTACATCTGAAATGCCTAACAGCACCTATATTTGAAATGCCTATCGGCAACCATATCTGGAATGCCTATCGGCACCTATATTTGAAATGCCTATCGGCTTCTATATCTGAAATGCCTATCGGCACCTATTTTTAAAATGCCAATCGGCAACTATATCGGAAATGCCTATCGGCACCTATATCTGAAATGCCTATCGACACCTATATCTGAAATGCCTATCGACACCTATATCTGAAATGCCTATCGACACCTATATCTGAAATGCCTATCGACACCTATATCTGAAATGCCTATCGACACCTATATCTGAAATGCCTATCGACACCTATATCTGAAATGCCTATCGACACCTATTTTTGAAATGCCTATCGGAAACTACATCTGAAATGCCTATCAGCACCTATATTTGAAATGCCTATCGGCAACCATATCTGGAATGCCTATCGGCACCTATATTTGAAATGCCTATCGGCTTTTATATCTGAAATGCCTATCGGCACCTATTTTTAAAATGCCAATCGGCAACTATATCTGAAATGCCTATCGGCACCTATATCTGAAATGCCTATCGACACCTATATCTGAAATGCCTATCGACACCTCTATCTGAAATGCCTATCGACACCTATAGCTAAAATGCCTATCGACACCTATATCTGAAATGCCTATCGACACCTATATCTGAAATGCCTATCGACACCTATATCTGAAATGCCTATCGACACCTATATCTGAAATGCCTATCGACACCTATTTTTGAAATGCCTATCGGAAACTACATCTGAAATGCCTATCAGCACCTATATTTGAAATGCCTATCGGCAACCATATCTGGAATGCCTATCGGCACCTATATTTGAAATGCCTATCGGCTTCTATATCTGAAATGCCTATCGGCACCTATTTTTAAAATGCCAATCGGCAACTATATCTGAAATGCCTATCGGCACCTATATCTGAAATGCCTATCTACACCTATATCTGAAATGCCTATCGACACCTATATCTGAAATGCCTATCGACACCTATATCTGAAATGCCTATCGACACCTATATCTGAAATGCCTATCGACACCTATATCTGAAATGCCTATCGACACCTATATCTGAAATGCCTATCGACACCTATATCTGAAATGCCTATCGACACCTATTTTTGAAATGCCTATCGGAAACTACATCTGAAATGCCTATCAGCACCTAAATTTGAAATGCCTATCGGCAACCATATCTGGAATGCCTATCGGCACCTATATTTGAAATGCCTATCGGCTTCTATATCTGAAATGCCTATCGGCACCTATTTTTAAAATGCCAATCGGCAACTAATCTGAAATGCCTATCGGCACCTATATCTGAAATGCCTATCTGACAACTATATCTGGAATGCCTATCGGACACATATATCTGAAATGCCTATCGGCCTCTATATCTGAAATGCCTATCGGCAACTGTTTATAAATGCCAATCGGCAACTATATCTGAAATGCCTATCGGCACCTATATCTGAAATGCCTAGGCATTTATAAACAGTTGCCGATAGGCATTTCAGATATAGAAGCCGATAGGCATTTCAAATATAGATGCCGATAAGCATTCCAGATATGGTTGCCAATAGGCATTTTTAATATAGGTGCTGATAGGCATTTCAGATGTAGTTTCCGATAGGCATTTCAAAAATTGGTGCCGATAGGCATTTCAGATATAGAAGCCGATAGGCATTTCAAATATAGGTGCCGATAGGCATTCCAGATATGGTTGCCGATAGGCATTTCAAAATATAGGTGCTGATAGGCATTTCAGATGTAGTTTCCGATAGGCATTTCAAAAATCGATTCCGATGGGCATTTCAGATATAGGTGCCGATAGGCATCTCAGATATAGTTGCCGATTGGCGATTTTAAAATAGGTGCCGTTAGGCATTTCAGATATAGAAGCCGATAGGCATTTCAAATATAGGTGCCGATAGGCATTCCAGATATGGTTGCCGATAGGCATTTCAAATATAGGTGCGGATAGGCATTTTAGATGTAGTTTCCGATAGGCATTTCAAAAATTGGTGCCGATAGGCATTTCAGATATAGGTGCCGATAGGCATTTCAGATATAGTTGCCGATTGGCATTTTAAAAATAGGTGCCGATAGGCATTTCAGATATAGAAGCAGATAGGTATTTCAATTTTAGGGGTCGATAGGCATTTCAGATATGGTTGCCGATAGGCATTTCAAATATAGGTGCTGATAGGCATTTAAGATGTAGTCTCCGATAGGCATTTCAAAAATAGATGCCGATAGGCATTTCAGATATAGGTGCCTAAAGGCATTTCAGAATTAGTTGCCGATTGGCATTTCAAATATAGGTGCCGATAGGCATTCCAGATATAGAAGCCGATAGGCATTTCAAATATAGGTGCCGATAGGCATTCCAGATATGGTTGCCGATAGGCATTTCAAATATAGGTGCTGATAGGCATTTCAGATGTAGTATCCGATAGGCATTTCAAAAATAGGTGCCGATAGGCATTTCAGATATAGGTGCCGATAGGCATTTCAGATATAGTTGCCGATTGGCATTTATAAAATAGGTGCCGATAGGCATTTCAGATTTAGAAGCCGGTAGGCATTTCAAATATAGGTGCCGATTAGCATTCCAGATATGGTTGCCGATATGCATTTCAAATATAGGTGCTGATAGGCATTTCAGATGTAGTTTCCGATAGGCATTTCAAAAATTGGTGCCGATAGGCATTTAAGATATAGGTGCCGATAGGCATTTCAGATATAGTTGCCGATTGGCATTTTAAAAATAGGTGCCGATGAGCATTTCAGATATAGAAGCCGATAGGTATTTCAAATATAGGTGTCGATAAGCATTTCAGATATGGTTGCCGATAGGCATTTCAAATATAGGTGCTGATAGGCATTTTAGATGTAGTTTCCGATAGGCATTTCAAAAATAGGTGCCGATAGGCATTTCAGATATAGGTGCCGATAGGCATTTCAAATATAGTTGCCGATTAGCATTTTAAAAATAGGTGTCGATATGCATCTCAGATATAGAAGCCGATAGGCATTTCAAATATAGGTGCCGATAGGCATTCCAGATATTGTTGCCGATAGGCATTTCAAATATATGTGCTGATAGGCATTCCAGATGTAGTTTCCGATAGGCATTTCAAAAATAGGTGCCGATAGGCATTTCAGATATTGGTGCCGATAGGCATTTCAGATATAGTTGCCAATAGGCATTTTAAAAATAGGTGCCGATAGGCATTACAGATATAGAAGCCGATAGGCATTTCAAATATAGGTGCCGATAGGCATTCCAGATATGGTTGCTGATAGGCATTTCAAATATTGGTGCTGATAGGCATTTTAGATGTAGTTTCCGATAGGCATTTAAAAAATTGATGCCGATAGGCATTTCAGATATAGGCGCCGATAGGCATTTCAGATATAGTTGCCGATTGGCATTTTAAAAACAGGTGCCGATAGGCATTTCAGATATAGAAGCCGATAGGTATTTCAAATATAGGTGTCGATAGGCATTTCAGATATGGTTGCCGATAGGCATTTCAAATATTGGAGCAGATAGGCATTTCAGATGTAGTTTCCGAAAGGCATTTCAAAAATAGGTGCCGATAGGCATTTCAGATATAGGTGCCGATAGGCATTTCAGATATAGTTGCCGATTGGCATTTTAAAAATAGGTGCCGATAGGCATTTCAGATATAGAAGCCGATAGGCATTTCAAATATAGGTGCCGATAGGCATTCCAGATATGGTTGCCGATAGGCATTTCAAATATAAGTGCTGATAGGCATTTCAGATGTAGTTTCCGATAGGCATTTCAAAAATAGGTACCGATAGGCATTTCAGATATAGGTGCCGATAGGCATTTCAGATATAGTTGCCAATTGGCATTTTAAAAATAGGTGTCGATAGGCATTTCAGATATAGAAGCCGATAGGCATTTCAAATATAGGTGCCGATAGACATTCCAGATATGGTTGCCGGTAGGCATTTCAAATATAGGTGCTGATAAGCATTTCAGATGTAGTTTCCGATAGGCATTTAAATAATAGGTGCCGATAGGCACTTCAGATATAGGTGCCGATAGGCATTTCAGATATAGTTGCCGATTGGCATTTTAAAAATAGGTGCCGATAGGCATTTCAGATATAGAAGCCGATAGGTATTTCAAATATAGGTGCCGATAGGCATTCCAGATATGGTTGCCGATAGGCATTTCAAATATAGGTGCTGATAGGCATTTTAGATGTAGTTTCCGATAGGCATTTAAAAAATTGATGCCGATAGGCATTTCAGATATAGGCGCCGATAGGCATTTTAGATATAGTTGCCGATTGGCATTTTAAAAACAGGTGCCGATAGGCATTTTAGATGTAGTTTCCGATAGGCATTTCAAAAATAGGTGCCGATAGGCATTTCAGATATAGGTGCCGATAGGCATATCAGATACAGTTGCCGATAGGCATTTAAAATATAGGTGCCGATAGGCATTTCAAATATAGGTGTCGATAGGCATTTCAGATATAAATGCAGAAAGGCATTTCAGATATAGGTGCCGATAGGCATTTCTGATGTGGTTGCCGATAGGCATTTCAAATATAGGTGCTGATAGGCATTTTAGATGTAGTTTCCGATAGGCATTTAAAAAAAAAATGCCGATAGGCATTTCAGATATAGGCGCCGATAGGCATTTTAGATATAGTTGCCGATTGGCATTTTAAAAACAGGTGCCGATAGGCATTTCAGATATAGAAGCCGATAGGTATTTCAAATAAGGTGTCGATCGGCATTTCAGATATGGTTGCCGATAGGCATTTCAAATATAGGAGCAGATAGGCACTTCAGATGTAGTTTCCGAAAGGCATTTCAAAAATGGGTGCCGATAGGCATTTCAGATATAGGTGCCGATAGGCATTTCCGATATAGTTGCCGATTGGCATTTTAAAAATAGGTGCCGATAGGCATTTCAGATATAGAAGCCGATAGGCATTTCAAATATAGGTGCCGATAGGCATTCCAAATATGGTTGCCGATAGGCATTTCAAATATAAGTGCTGATAGGCATTTCAGATGTAGTTTCCGATAGGCATTTCAAAAATAAGTACCGATAGGCATTTCAGATATAGGTGCCGATAGGCATTTCTGATATAGTTGCCAATTGGCATTTTAAAAATAGGTGTCGATAGGCATTTCAGATATAGAAGCCGATAGGCATTTCGCATATATAGGTGCCGATAGGCATTCCAGATATGGTTGCCGGTAGGCATTAAAATATAGGTGCTGATAGGCATTTCAGATGTAGTTTCCGTTAAGCATTTCAACAAATTGGTGCCAAAAGGCATTTCAGATATAGGTGCCGATAGGCATTTCAGATATAGTTGCCGATTGGCATTTTAAAAATAGGTGCCGATAGGCATTTCAGATATAGAAGCCGATAGGTATTTCAAATATAGGTGTCGATAGGCATTTCAGATATGGTTGCCGATAGGCATTTCAAATATAGGTGCTGATAGGCATTTCAGATGTAGTTGCCGATAGGCATTTAAATAATAGGTGCCGATAGGCACTTCAGATATAGGAGCCGATAGGCATTTCAGATATAGTTGCCGATTGGCATTTTAAAAATAGGTGCCGATAGGCATTTAAGATGTAGTTTCCGATAGGCATTTCAAAAATAGGTGCCGATAGGCATTTCAGATATAGGTGCCGATAGGCATATCAGATACAGTTGCCGATAGGCATTTAAAATATAGGTGCCGATAGGCATTTTAAATATATGTGTCGATAGGCATTTCAGATATAAATGCAGAAAGGCATTTCAGATATAGGTGCCGATAGGCATTTCTGATGTGGTTGCCGATAGGCATTTCAAATATAGGTGCTGATAGGCATTTCAGATGTAGTTTTCGATAGGCATTTCAAAAATAGGTGCCGATAGGCATTTCAAATATAGGTGCCGATAGGCACTTCAGATATAGTTGCCGATTGGCATTTTAAAAATAGGTGCCGATAGGCATTTCAGATATAGAATCCGATAGGCATTTCAAATATAGGTGCCGATAGGCATTCCAGATATGGTTGCCGATAGGCATTTCAAATATAGGTGCTGATAGGCATTTCAGATGTGGTTTCCGATAGGCATTTCAAAAATAGGTGCTGATAGGCATTTCAGATATAGGTGCCGATAGGCATTTCAGATATAGTTGCCGATTGGCATTTTAAAAACAAGTGCCGATAGGCATTTCAGATATAGAAGCCGATAGGCATTTCAAAAATAGGTGCCGATAGGCACTCCAGATATGGTTGCCGATAGGCATTTCAAATATAGGTGCTGATAGGCATTTCAGATGTAGTTTCCGATAGGCATTTCAAAAATAGGTGCCGATAGGCATTTCAGATATAGGTGCTGATAGGCATTTCAGATATAGAAGCCGATAGGCATTTCAAATATAGGTGCCGATAGGTATTCCAGATATGTTTGCCGATAGGCATTTCAAATATAGGTGATGATAAGCATTTCAGATGTAGTTTCCGATAGGCATTTCAAAAATAGGTGCCGATAGGCATTTCAGATATAGGTGCCGATAGGCATTTCAGATATAGTTGCCGATTGGCATTTAAAAAATAGGTGACGATAGGCATTTCAGATATAGAAGCCGATAGGCATTTCAAATATAGGTGCCGATAGGCATTCCAGATATAGTTGCCGATAGGCATTTCAAATATAGGTGCTGATAGGCATTTCAGATGTAGTTTCCGATAGGCATTTCAAAAATTGGTGCCGATAGGCATTTCAGATATAAGTGCCGATAGGCATTTCAGATATAGTTGCCGATTGGCATTTAGAAAATAGGTGCCGATAGGCATTTCAGATATAGAAGCCGATAGGTATTACAAATATAGGTGTCTATAGGCATTTCAGATATGGTTGCCGATAGGCATTTCAAATAATGGTGCTGATAGGCATTTCAGATGTGGTTTCCGATAGGCATTTCAAAAATAGGTGCCGATAGGCATTACAGATATAGTTGCCGATTGGCATTTTAAAAATAGGTGCCGATAGGCATTTCAGAATTAGAAGCCGATGGGCAATTTAAATATAGGTGCCGATAGGCATTCAAGATATGGTTGCCGATAGGCATTTCAAATATAGGTGCTGATAGGCATTTCACATGTAGTTTCCGATAGGCATTTCAAAAATAGGTGCCGATAGGCATTTCAGATATAGGTGCCGATAGGCATTATAGATATAGTTGCCGATTGGCATTTTAAAAATAGGTGCCGATAGGCATTGCAGATATAGAAGCCGATAGGCATTTCAAATATAGGTGCCGATAGGCATTCCAGATATGGTTGCCGATAGGCATTTCAAATATAAGTGCTGATAGGCATTTCAGATGTAGTTTCCGATAGGCATTTCAAAAATAGGTGCCGATAGGCATTTTAGATATAGGCGCCGACAGGCATTTCAGATATAGTTGCCGATTGGCATTTTAAAAATAGGTGCTGATAGGCATTTCAGATATAGAGGCCGATAGACATTTCAATTATAGGTGCCGATAAGCATTCCAGATATGGTTGCCGATAGGCATTTCAAATATAGGTGCTGATAGTCATTTCAGATGTAGTTTCCGATAGGCATTTCAAAAATTGGTGCCGATAGGCATTTCAGATATAGGTGCCGATAGGCATTTCAGATATATTTGCCGATTGGCATTTTAAAAATACCTGCCGATAGGCTTTTCAGATATAGAAGCCGATAGGTATTTCAAATATAGGTGTCGATAGGCATTTCAGATATGGTTGCCGATAGGCATTTCAAATATTGGTGCTGATAGGCATTTCAGATGTAGTTTCCGATAGGCATTTCAAAAATAGGTGCCGATAGGCATTTCAGATATAGGTGTTGATAGGCATTTCAGATATAGTTGCCAATTGGCATTTTAAAAATTGGTACCGATAGGCATTTCAGAGATAGAAGCCGATAGGCATTTCAAATATAGGTGCCGATAGGCATTCCAGATATAGTTGCCGATAGGCATTTCAAAAATAGGTGCTGATAGGCATTTTAGATGTAGTTTCCGATAGGCATTTCAAAAATTGATGCCGATAGGCATTTTAAATATAGGTGCCGATAGGCATTTCAGATATATTTGCCGATTGGCATTTTAAAAACAGGTGCCGATAGGCATTTCAGATATAGAAGCCGATAGGTATTTGAAATATAGGTGTCGATAGGCATTTCAGATATGGTTGCCGATAGGCATTTCAGATATAGTTGCCGATTGGCATTTTAAAAGTAGGTGCCGATAGGCATTTCAGATATAGAAGCCGATAGGCATTTCAAATATAGGTGCCGATAGGCATTCCAGATATGGATGCCGATAGGCATTTCAAATATAAGTGCTGATAGGCATTTCAGATGTAGTTTCCGATAGGCATTTCAAAAATAGGTACCGATAGGCATTTCAGATATAGGTGCCGATAGGCATTTCAGATATAGTTGCCGATTGGCATTTTAAAAATAGGTGCCGATAGGCATTTCAGATATAGAGGCCGATAGACATTTCAATTATAGGTGCCGATAAGCATTCCAGATATGGTTGCCGATAGGCATTTCAAATATAGGTGCTGATAGTCATTTCAGATGTAGTTTCCGATAGGCATTTCAAAAATTGGTGCCGATAGGCATTTCAGATATAGGTGCCGATAGGCATTTCAGATATAGTTGCCGATTGGCATTTTAAAAATAAGTGCCGATAGGCTTTTCAGATATAGAAGCCGATAGGTATTTCAAATATAGGTGTCGATAGGCATTTCAGATATGGTTGCCTATAGGCATTTCAAATATTGGTGCTGATAGGCATTTCAGATGTAGTTTCCGATAGGCATTTCAAAAATAGGTGCCGATAGGCATTTCAGATATAGGTGTTGATAGGCATTTCAGATATAGTTGCCAATTGGCATTTTAAAAATTGTTACCGATAGGCATTTCAGATATAGAAGCCGATAGGCATTTCAAATATAGGTGCCGATAGGCATTCCAGATATAGTTGCCGAAAGGCATTTCAAAAATAGGTGCTGATAGGCATTTTAGATGTAGTTTCCGATAGGCATTTCAAAAATTGATGCCGATAGGCATTTCAGATATAGGTGCCGATAGGCATTTCAGATATATTTGCCGATTGGCATTTTAAAAACAGGTGCCGATAGGCATTTCAGATATAGAAGCCAATAGGTATTTGAAATATAGGTGTCGATAGGCATTTCAGATATGGTTGCCGATAGGCATTTCAAATATAGAAGCAGATAGGCATTTCAGATGTAGTTTCCGAAAGGCATTTCAAAAATAGGTACCGATAGGCATTTCAGATATAGGTGCCGATAAGCATTTCAGATATAGTTGCCGATTGGCATTTTAAAAATAGGTGCCGATAGGCATTTCAGATATAGAAGCCGATAGGCATTTCAAATATAGGTGCCGATAGGCATTCCAGATATGGATGCCGATAGGCATTTCAAATATAAGTGCTGATAGGCATTTCAGATGTAGTTTCCGATAGGCATTTCAAAAATAGGTACCGATAGGCATTTCAGATATAGGTGCCGATAGGCATTTCAGATATAGTTACCAATTGGCATTTTAAAAATATGTGTCGATAGGCATTTCAGATATAGAAGCCGATAGGCATTTCAAATATAGGTGTCGATAGGCATTCCAGATATGGTTGCCGATAGGCATTTCAAATATAGGTGCTGATAGGCATTTCAGATGTAGTTTCCGATAGGCATTTCAAAAATTGGTGCCGATAGGCATTTCAGATATATGTGCCGATAGGCATTTTAGATATAGTTGCGGATTGGCATTTAAAAAATAGGTGCCGTTAGGCATTTCAGATATAGAAGCCGATAGGTATTTCAAATATAGGTGTCGATAGGCATTTCAGATATGGTTGCCGATAGGCATTTCAAATATAGGTGCTGATAGGCATTTCAGATGTAGTTTCCGATAGGCATTTCAAAAATAGGTGCCGATAGACATTTTTGATATAGGTGCCGATAGGCATTTCAGATATAGTTGCGGATTGGCATTTTAAAAATAGGTGCCGATAGGCATTTTAGATGTAGTGTCCGATAGGCATTTCAATAACAGGTGCCGATAGGCATTTCAAATATAGGTGTCGATAGGCATTTCAGATATAAATGCCGTAAGGCATTTCAGATATAGGTGCCGATAGGCATTTCAGATATAGTTGCCGATTGGCATTATAAAAATAGGTGCCGATAGGCATTTCAGATATAGGTGCCGATAGGCATTTCAGATATAGTTGCCGATTGGCATTTTAAAAATAGGTGCCAATAGGCATTTCAGATATAGAAGCCGATAGGTATTTTAAATATAGGTGTCGATAGGCATTTCAGATATGGTTGCCGATAGGCATTTCAAATATAGGTGCCGATAGGCATTTCAGATATAGAAGCCGATAGGCATTTCAAATATAGGTGCCGATAGGCATTCCAGATATGGTTGCCGATAGGCATTTCAAATATAGGTGCTGATAGGCATTTTAGATGTAGTTTCCGATAGGCATTTCAAAAATAAGTGCCGATAGGCATTTCAGATATAGGTGCCGATAGGCATTTTAGATATAGTTTCCGATTGGCATTTTAAAAATAGGTGCCGATAGGCATTTCAGATAAAGAAGCCGATAGGCCTTTCAAATATAGGTGCCGATAGGCATTCCAGATATGGTTGCCGATAGGGATTTCAAATATAGGTGCTGATAGGCATTTCAGATGTTGTTTCCGATAGGCATTTCAGATGTAGTTTCCGATAGGCATTACAAAAATAGGTGCCGATAGGCATTTCAGATATAGGTGCCGATAGGCATTACAGATATAGTTGCCGATTAGCATTTTAAAAATAGGTGCCGATAGGCATTTCAGATATAGAAGCCGATAGGCATTTCAAATATAGGTGCCGATAGGCATTCCAGATATGGTTGCCGATAGGCATTTCAAATATAGGTGCTGATAGGCATTTTAGATGTAGTTTCCGATAGGCATTTCAAAAATAAGTGCCGATAGGCATTTCAGATATAGGTGCCGATAGGCATTTTAGATATAGTTTCCGATTGGCATTTTAAAAATAGGTGCCGATAGGCATTTCAGATATAGGTGCCGATAGGCATTTCAGATATAGTTGACGATTGGCATTTTAAAAATAGGTGCCGATAGGCATTTCAGATATAAAGGCCGATAGGCATTTCAAATATAGGTGCCGATAGGCTTTTTTAGTTATGATTGCCAATAGGCATTTCAAATATAGGTGCTGATAGGCATTTCAGATGTAGTTTCCGATAGGCATTTCAAAAATTGGTGCCGATAGGCATTTCAGATATATTTGCCGATTGGCATTTTAAAAACAGGTGCCGATAGGCATTTCAGATATAGAAGTCGATAGGTATTTTAAATATAGGTGTCGATAGGCATTTCAGATATGGTTGCCGATAGGCATTTCAAATATAGGAGCAGATAGGCCATTCAGATGTAGTTTCCGAAAGGCATTTCAAAAATAGGTGCCGATAGGCATTTCAGATATAAGTGCCGATAGGCATTTCAGATATAGTTGCCGATTGGCATTTTAAAAATAGGTGCCGATAGGCATTTCAGATATAGAAGCCGATAGGCATTTCAAATATAGGTGCCGATAGGCATTCCAGATATGGTTGCTGATAGGCATTTCAAATATAAGTGCTGATAGGCATTTCAGATGTAGTTTCCGATAGGCATTTCAAAAATAGGTACCGATAGGCATTTCAGATATAGGTGCCGATAGGCATTTCAGAAATAGTTGCCAATTGACATTTTAAAAATAGGTGTCGATAGGGATTTCAGATATGGAAGCCGATAGGCATTTCAAATATAGGTGCCGATAGGCATTCCAGATATGGTTGCCGATAGGCATTTCAAATATAGGTGCTGATAGGCATTTCAGATGTAGTTTCCGATAGGCATTTCAAAAATTGGTGCTGATAGGCATTTCAGATATAGGTGCCGATAGGCATTTCAGATATAGTTGCCGATTGGCATTTTAGAAATAAGTGCCGATAGGCATTTCAGATATAGAAGCCGATAGGTATTTCAAATATAGGTGTCGATAGGCATTTCAGATATGGTTGCCGATAGGCATTTCAAATATAGGTGCTGATAGGCATTTCAGATGTAGTTTCCGATAGGCATTTCAAAAATAGGTGCCGATAGGCATTTCAGATATAGAAGCCGATAGGCATTTCAAATATAGGTGCCGATAGGCATTCCAGATATGGTGCCGATAGGCATTTCAAATATAGGTGCTGATAGGCATTTCAGATGTAGTTTCCGATATGCATTTCAAAAATAGGTGCCGATAGGCATTTTAGATAGAGGTGCCGATAGGCATTTCAGATATAATTGCCGATTTGCTTTTTAAAAATAGGTGCCGATAAGCATTTCAGATATAGAAGCCGATAGGTATTTCAAATATATGTGTCGATAGGCATTTCAGATATGGTTGCCGATAGGCATTTCAAATATAGGTGCTGATAGGCAATTCAGATGTAGTTTCCGATAGGCATTTCAAAAATAGGTGCCGATAGGCATTTCAGATATAGGTGCCGAAAGGCATTTCAGATATAGTTGACAATTGGCATTTAAAAAATAGGTGCCGATAGACATTTCAGATATAGAAGCCGATAGGCATTTCAAATATAGGTGCCGATAGGCATTCCAGATATGGTTGCCGATAGGCATTTCAAATATAGGTTCTGATAGGCATTTTAGATGTAGTTTTTGATAGGCATTTCAAAAATTGATGCCGATAGGCATTTTAGATATAGGTGCCGATAGGCATTTCAGATATAGTTGCCGATTGGCATTTTAAAAACAGGTGCCGATAGGCATTTCAGATATAGAAGCCGATAGGTATTTCAAATATAGGCGTCGATAGGCATTTCAGATATGGTTGCCGATAGGCATTTCAAATATAGGAGCAGATAGGCATTTCAGATGTAGTTTCCGAAAGGCATTTCAAAAATAGGTGCCGATAGGCATTTCAGATATAGTTGCCGATAGGCATTTCAGATATAGTTGCCGATTGGCATTTTAAAAATAGGTGCCGATAGGCATTTCAGATAAAGAAGCCGATAGGCATTTCAAATATAGGTGCCGATAGGCATTCCAGATATGGTTGCCGATAGGCATTTCAAATATAGGTGCTGATAGGCATTTCAGATGTAGTTTCCGATAGGCATTTCAAAAATAGGTACCGATAGGCATTTTAGATATAGGTGCCGATAGGCATTTCAGATATAGTTGCCAATTGGCATTTTAAAAATAGGTGTCGATAGGCATTTCCGATATAGAAGCCGATAGGCATTTCAAATATAGGTGCCGATAGGCATTCCAGATATGGTTGCCGATAGGGATTTCAAATATAGGTGCTAATAGGCATTTCAGATGTAGTTTCCGATAGGCATTTTAAAAATTGGTGCCGATAGGCATTTCAGATATAGGTGCCGATAGGCATTTCAGATATAGTTGCCGATTAGCATTTTAAAAATAGGTGCCGATAGGCATTTCAGATATAGAAGCCGATAGGTTTTTCAAATATAGGTGTCGATAGGCATTTCAGATATGGTTGCCGAAAGGCATTTCAAATATAGGTGCTGATAGGCATTTCAGATGTAGTTACCGATAGGCATTTCAAAAATAGGTGCCGATAGGCATTTCAGATAGAGTTGCCGATTGGCATTTTAAAAATAGGTGCCGATAGGCATTTTAGATGTAGTTTCCGATAGGCATTTCAAAAATAGGTGCCGATAGGCATTTCAGATATAGGTGCCGTTAGGCATATCAGAAATAGTTGCCGATAGGCATTTAAAATATAGGTGCCGATAGGCATTTCAAATGTAGGTGTCGATAGGCATTTCAGATGTAGTTTTCGATAGGCATTTCAAAAATAGGTGCCGATAGGCATTTCAGATATAGGTGCCGATAGGCACTTCAGATATAGTTGCCGATTGGCATTTTAAAAATAGGTGCCGATAGGCATTTCAGATATAGAAGCCGATAGGCATTTCAAATATAGGTGCCGATAGGCACTTCAGATATAGTTGCCGATTGGCATTTTAAAAATAGGTGCCGATAGGCATTTCAGATATAGAAGCCGATAGGCATTTCAAATATAGGTGCCGATAGGCATTCCAGATATGGTTGCCGATAGGCATTTTAAAAATAGGTGCCGATAGGCATTTCAGATATAGATGCCGATAGGCATTTCAAATATAGGTGCTGATAGGCATTCCAGATATGGTTGCCGATAGGGATATCAAATATAGGTGCTGATAGGCATTTCAGATGTTGTTTCCGATAGGCATTTCAGATGTAGTTTCCGATAGGCATTTCAAAAATAGGTGCCGATAGGCATTTCAGATATAGGTGCCGATAGGCACTTCAGATATAGTTGCCGATTGGCATTTCAAAAATAGGTGCCGATAGGCATTTCAGATATAGGTGCCGATAGGCATTTCAAATATAGGTGCTGATAGGCATTCCAGATATGGTTGCCGATAGGGATATCAAATATAGGTGCTGATAGGCATTTCAGATGTTGTTTCCGATAGGCATTTCAGATGTAGTTTCCGATAGGCATTACAAAAATAGGTGCCGATAGGCATTTCAGATATAGGTGCCGATAGGCATTACAGATATAGTTGCCGATTAGCATTTCAAATATAGGTGCCGATAGGCATTCCAGATATAGTTGCCGACAGGCATTTTAAATATAGGTGCTGATAGGCATTTCAGATGTAGTTTCCGATAGGCATTTCAAAAATAGATGCCGATAGGCATTTCAGATATAGGCGCCGATAGGTATTTTAGATATAGTCGCCGATTGGCATTTTAAAAATAGGTGCCGATAGGCATTTCAGATATAGAAGCCGATAGGTATTTCAAATATAGGTGTCGATAGGCATTTCAGATATGGTTGCCGATAGGCATTTCAAATATTGGTGCTGATAGGCATTTCAGATGTAGTTTCCGATAGGCATTTCAAAAATAGGTGCCGATAGGCATTTCAGATATAGGTGCCGATAGGCATTACAGATATAGTTGCCGATTAGCATTTTAAAAATAGGTGCTGATAGGCATTTCAGATATAGAAGCCGATAGGCATTTCAAATATAGGTGCCGATAGGCATTCCAGATATAGTTGCCGATAGGCATTTCAAATATAGGTGCTGATAGGCATTTTAGATGTAGTTTCCGATAGGCATTTCAAAAATAAGTGCCGATAGGCATTTCAGATATAGGTGCCGATAGGCATTTTAGATATAGTTTCCGATTAGCATTTTAAAAATAGGTGCCGATAGGCATTTCAGATAAAGAAGCCGATAGGCATTTCAAATATAGGTGCCGATAGGCATTCCAGATATGGTTGCCGATAGGGATTTCAAATATAGGTGCTGATAGGCATTTCAGATGTTGTTTCCGATAGGCATTTCAAATGTAGTTTCCGATAGGCATTACAAAAATAGGTGCCGATAGGCATTTCAGATATAGGTGCCGATAGGCATTACAGATATAGTTGCCGATTAGCATTTTAAAAATAGGTGCCGATAGGCATTTCAGATATAGAAGCCGATAGGCATTTCAAATATAGGTGCCGATAGGCATTCCAGATATAGTTGCCGATAGGCATTTTAAATATAGGTGCTGATAAGCATTTCAGATGTAGTTTCCGATAGGCATTTCACAAATAGGTGCCGATAGGCATTTCAGATATAGGCGCCGATAGGCATTTCAGATATAGTCGCCGATTGGCATTTTAAAAATAGGTGCCGATAGGCATTTCAGATATAGAAGCCGATAGGTATTTCAAATATAGGTGTCGATAGGCATTTCAGATATGGTTGCCGATAGGCATTTCAAATATTGGTGCTGATAGGCATTTCAGATGTAGTTTCCGATAGGCATTTCAAAAATAGGTGCCAATAGGCATTTCAGATATAGGTGCCGATAGGCATTACAGATATAGTTGCCGATTAGCATTTTAAAAATAGGTGCCGATAGGCATTTCAGATATAGAAGCCGATAGGCATTTCAAATATAGGTGCCGATAGGCATTCCAGATATGGTTGCCGATAGGCATTTCAAATATAGGTGCTGATAGGCATTTTAGATGTAGTTTCCGATAGGCATTTCAAAAATAAGTGCCGATAGGCATTTCATATATGGGTGCCGATAGGCATTTTAGATATAATTTCCGATTGGCATTTTAAAAATAGGTGCCGATAGGCATTTCAGATATAGGTGCCGATAGGCATTTCAGATATAGTTGACGATTGGCATTTTAAAAATAGGTGCCGATAGGCATTTCAGATATAAAGGCCGATAGGCATTTCAAATATAGGTGCCGATAGGCATTCCAGATATGGTTGCCGATAGGCATTTCAAATATAGGTGCTGATAGGCATTTCTGATGTAGTTTCCGATAGGCATTTCAAAAATTGGTGCCGATAGGCATTTCAGATATAGTTGCCGATTGACATTTTAAAAATAGGTGCCGATAGGCATTTCAGATATAGAAGCCGATAGGTATTTCAGATATAGTTGCCGATTGGCATTTTAAAAATAGGTGCCGATAGGCATTTCAGATATAGAAGCCGATAGGCATTTCAAATATAGGTGCCGATAGGCTTTTCAGATATGGTTGCCGATAGGCATTTCAAATATAGGTGCTGATAGGCATTTCAGATGTAGTTTCCGATAGGCATTTCAAAAATAGGTGCCGTTAGGCATTTCAGATATAGGAGCCGATAGGCATTTCAGATATATTTGCCGATTGGCATTTTAAAAATAGGTGCCGATAGGCATTTCAGATATAGAAGCCGATAGGCATTTCAAATATAGGTGTCGATAGGCATTTCAGATATGGTTGCCGATAGGCATTTCAAATATTGGTGCTGATAGGAATTTCAGATGTAGTTTCCGATAAGCATTTCAAAAATAGGTGCCGATAGGCATTTCAACTATAGGAGCCGATAGGCATAACAGATATAGTTGCCGATTTGCATTTTAAAAATAGGTGCCGATAGGCATTTCAGATATAGAAGCCGATAGGCATTTCAAATATAGGTGCCGATAGGCATTCCAGATATGGTTGCCGATAGGCATTTCAAATATAGGTGCTGAAAGGCATTTCAGATGTAGTTTCCGATAGGCATTTCAAAAATAGGTGCCGATAGGCATTTCAGATATAGGAGCCGATAGGCATTTCAGATATAGTTGCCGATTGGCATTTTAAAAATAGGTGCCGATAGGCATTTCACATATAGAAGCCGATAGGCATTTCAAATATAGGTGCCGATAGGCTTTCCAGATATGGTTGCCGATAGGCATTTCAAATATAGGTGCTGATGGGCATTTCAGATGTAGTTTCCAACAGGCATTTCGAAAATAGGTGCCGATAGGCATTTCAGATATAGAAGCCGATAGGCATTTCAAATATAGGTGCCGATAAGCATTCCAGATATGGTTGCCGATAGGCACTTCAAATGTAGGTGTTGATAGGCATTTCAGATGTAGTTTCCGATAGGCATTTCAAAAATTGGTGCCAATAGGCATTTCAGATATAGGTGCCGATAGGCATTTCAGATATAGTTGCCGATTGGCATTTTAAAAATAGGTGCCGATAGGCATTTCAGATATAGAAGCCGATAGGTATTTTAAATATAGGTGTCGATAGGCATTTTAGATACGGTTGCCGATAGGCATTTTAAATATAGGTGCTGATAGGCATTTTAGATGTATTTTCCGATAGGCATTTCAAAAATAGGTGCCGATAGGCATTTCAGATATAGGTGCCGATAGGCATTTCAGATATATTTGCCGATTGGCATTTTAAAAATAGGTGTCGATAGGCATTTTAGATATAGAAGCCGATAGGCATTTCAAATATAGGTGCCGATAGGCATTCCAGATATGGTTGCCGATAGGCATTTCAAATATCGGTGCTGATAGGCATTCCAGATGTAGTTTCCGATAGGCATTTCAAAAATTGGTGCCGATAGGCATTTTAGATATAGGTGCCGATAGACATTTCAGATATAGTTACCGATTGGCATTTTAAAAATAGGTGCCGATAGGCATTTTAAAAATAGGTGCCGATAGGCATTTCAGATATAGAAGCCTATAGGTATTTCAAATATAGGTGTCGATAGGCATTTCAGATATGGTTGCCGATAGGCATTTCAAATATAAGTGCTGATAGGCATTTCAGATGTAGTTTCCGATAGGCATTTCAAAAATAGGTTCCGATAGGCATTTCAGATATAGGTGCCGATAGGCATTTCAGATATAGTTGCCGATTGGCATTTTAAAAATAGGTACCGATAGGCATTTCAGATATAAAAGCCGATAGGTATTTCAAATATAGGTGCCGATAGGCATTCCAGATATGGTTGCCGATAGGCATTTCAAATATAGGTGCCGATAGGCATTTCAGATATAGAAGCCGATAAGCATTTCAAAAATAGGTGCCGATAAGCATTTCAGATAGAGGTGCCGATAGGCATTTCAGATATAGTTGCCAATTGGCATTTTAAAAATAGGTGCCGATAGGCATTTCAGATATAGAAGCCGATAGGGATTTCAAATATAGGTGCCGATAGGCATTCCAGATATGGTTGCCGATAGGCATTTCAAATATAGGTGCGGATAGGCATTTTAGATGTAGTTTCCGATAGGCATTTCAAAAATTGATGGCGATAGGCATTTCAGATATAGGTGCCGATAGGCATTTCAGATATAGTTGCCGATTGGCATTTTAAAAACAGGTGCCGATAGGCATTTCAGATATAGACGCCGATAGGCATTTCAATTATAGGTGCCGATAGGCATTCCAGATATGGTTGCCGATAGGCATCTCAAATATAGGTGCTGATAGGCATTTCAGATGTAGTTTCCGATAGGCATTTCAAAAATAGGTGCCGATAGGCAATTCAGATATAGGTGCTGATAGGCATTTCAGATATAGTTGCCAATTGGCATTTTAAAAAGAGGTGCCGATAGGCAATTCAGATATAGAAGCCGATAGGCATTTCAAATATAGGTGCCGATAGGCATTCCAGATATGGTTGCCGATAGGCATTTCAAATATAG